>OZ038493.1:2169924-2412424 GCA_964036315.1 Acanthosepion esculentum
ACTGGGAAGAGCTTGCTTCTCAATAGGCGTTCAAGTCAAGGAGCCTCTTTTGAGGGAAGACCCACCCATCATGATTGGTAACAGTTCTGGGACTGTTCGGTAGTGATGGAACGTAACAAGTTTGGTTTTGGCCGTATTCGATTTTACAAGCCAGTTGCCTACGTCCATTGAGCCACCTGTTCTAGGTTAGACGAAAGATCAACCGCTACATTCCGGTTTTCCATATCTTTGGAGGTGCACCTGTAGACTGTTGTATTATTCTCCCAGACAAAAAACCAATGATCAGAGTTATTGTCTTAGACATATGATTAAAATACTGCAGAAAGAGGGTAGGGCAGAGGAGAGACACCGAGGAAAGACGACATTGATCTTAAGCGCTTCTCATGACTACACATTAACAATGACATTCAGGGACCTAACATTTAAGAACGACTTGATAAGTGAGAGAGCATATCCAGAGATTCCACAGCTGAAGAGTATATTTAGTAAATCCCAAAATGTCTCACCTTGTCAAAGACGTCGGATATATTTAGTGAATCCTAATGTCTCACCTTGTCAAAGACGTCGGATATATTTAGTAAATCCCAAAATGTCTCACCTTGTCAAAGACGTCGGATGTATTTAGTGAATCCTAATGTCTCACCTTGTCAAAGACGTCGGATATATTTAGTAAATCCCAAAATGTCTCACCTTGTCAAAGACGTCGGATGTATTTAGTGAATCCTAATGTCTCACCTTGTCAAAGACGTCGGATATATTTAGTGAATCCTAATGTCTCACCTTGTCAAAGACGTCGGATATATTTAGTGAATCCTAATGTCTCACCTTGTCAAAGACGTCGGATATATTTAGTGAATCCTAATGTCTCACCTTGTCAAAGACGTCGGATATATTTAGTGAATCCTAATGTCTCACCTTGTCAAAGACGTCGGATATATTTAGTGAATCCTAATGTCTCACCTTGTGAAAGACGCCGGATATATTTAGTGAATCCTAATGTCTCACCTTGTCAAAGACGTCGGATATATTTAGTGAATCCTAATGTCTCACCTTGTCAAAGACGTCGGATATATTTAGTGAATCCTAATGTCTCACCTTGTGAAAGACGCCGGATATATTTAGTGAATCCTAATGTCTCACCTTGTCAAAGACGCCGGATATATTTAGTGAATCCTAATGTCTCACCTTGTCAAAGACGTCGGATATATTTAGTGAATCCTAATGTCTCACCTTGTCAAAGACGTCGGATATATTTAGTGAATCCTAATGTCTCACCTTGTCAAAGACGTCGGATATATTTAGTGAATCCTAATGCCTCACCTTGTCAAAGACGTCGGATATATTTAGTGAATCCTAATGTCTCACCTTGTCAAAGACGTCGGATATATTTAGTGAATCCTAATGTCTCACCTTGTCAAAGACGTCGGATATATTTAGTGAATCCTAATGTCTCACCTTGTCAAAGACGTCGTATATATTTAGTGAATCCTAATGTCTCACCTTGTCAAAGACGTCGGATATATTTAGTGAATCCTAATGTCTCACCTTGTCAAAGACGTCGGATATATTTAGTGAATCCTAATGTCTCACCTTGTTAAAGACGTCGGATATATTTAGTGAATCCTAATGTCTCACCTTGTCAAAGACGCCGGATATATTTAGTGAATCCTAATGTCTCACCTTGTCAAAGACGTCGGATATATTTAGTGAATCCTAATGTCTCACCTTGTCAAAGACGTCGGATATATTTAGTGAATCCTAATGTCTCACCTTGTCAAAGACGTCGGATATATTTAGTGAATCCTAATGTCTCACCTTGTCAAAGACGTCGGATATATTTAGTGAATCCTAATGTCTCACCTTGTCAAAGACGTCGGATATATTTAGTGAATCCTAATGTCTCACCTTGTCAAAGACGTCGGATATATTTAGTGAATCCTAATGTCTCACCTTGTCAAAGACGTCGGATATATTTAGTGAATCCTAATGTCTCACCTTGTCAAAGACGTCGGATATATTTAGTGAATCCTAATGTCTCACCTTGTCGAAGACGTCGGATATATTTAGTGAATCCTAATGTCTCACCTTGTCGAAGACGTCGGATATATTTAGTGAATCCTAATGTCTCACCTTGTCGAAGACGTCGGATATATTTAGTGAATCCTAATGTCTCACCTTGTCGAAGACGTCGGATATATTTAGTGAATCCTAATGTCCCACCTTGTCGAAGACGTCGGATATATTTAGTGAATCCTAATGTCCCACCTTGTCGAAGACGTCGGATATATTTAGTGAATCCTAATGTCCCACCTTGTCAAAGACGTCGGATATATTTAGTGAATCCTAATGTCCCACCTTGTCAAAGACGTCGGATATATTTAGTGAATCCTAATGTCTCACCTTGTCAAAGACGTCGGATATATTTAGTGAATCCTAATGTCTCACCTTGTCCAATGCGTTGGATATATTTAGTGAATCTGGATGTATCACCCTTTTAAAGGCGTTGTATATATTTCGGACAATGTTTGATTTCGAATTCTAAATTGAGTTTTTTTTTCTTTTAGTGCGCAAGACTGACGTAAAACAACCTTCCTAATCCTTATATCTCACTGTCATTTAGTCTTGTGCCACACTTAGTAATTTCTAAATAACTTAGCTCTTTGCTGATTCTCGAACTTGCGGCGTATAGCCGTGTTCGAATCCAGATAAAGTTTAATATTTCGGAAAACGAAGACTGACGCAATTCCCACTTGTCAAAATTGGCGAAACAATATTCTTAATCTTATTTATCTCACGTCTTTCCTTTGATTTACCTTGTGCCATTTGTTATTTCATTCTCCGCGGTTAAACGTACCCCGCCCCTGTAAAGCATAGTGTTACAGCACTGTTTTGCGACTGTGGTCTTTGAAGCAAGTAGGGTTTTTACTGGGTGCATTAGCCCGCCACTCATACATCAGATTTCGAATTCAGAGACGCCTCTCTTCTAGAGCATGGGTTCTCAGCCTTGGTTTGCTCCATGGACGCCTTCACCATTTTGTCAGTACCTCCCTCCTTTTCAAGGTGGCAGGACAGATCGGCAAAATTCTATAAGTGCTTTCCTTCCCCCTCCTAAACATACTGTGGTGACAATTCACCGCTGAAAATCCAAACTTTTAACCCTGGAGGGATGAATTTCACCCCTATTGAGAACCCCTGTCTAGACTGATTACCACCCAAGGCTAGAGAGTCCCAGTCTTCCCTTCTATTTAAACTATATCTGAGTGGAGAAAAGAGGGGTTCATGTATGAAAGTGAACGCAATTAACTCGGTCGGAATTTGAACTCGGTACACCGATTGAAGTTTCCATGCCGACAATCAGTTTGAGTTTCGTAAATGTTAAAAGAGTCTGCTCTGCAGTTGACATATTTTCATGTTTTACTCAGATAAAGGCAAAATTTGGAATGGCGATCTTCAAGGAAATTATGCCTTCTATTCTTGGCGGATTGGTGTCATGCATTCCTGCAGCACAGTTTCCTTTAGTTCGCCTGTGTGCCGTAGAGAGCTGATTAGTAAATGTAAGAGAATAATGTAAAAAAAGAGGCAAAGAAAGAAGAATGACAACATATTAAGAAAATAAATATCTGGAGAGAGTAAGAAGCAAAAGACGATGAAGAATATAGAAAGGCGGGGGAAAAAGGAAAAGATGAAAGATAGGCAGGGGAGATAACTCGGATGGGACAAAGACTTGCGTTTCATAGCGAGAATCTTCATAACTGATTGCCTGACATAACGTGAGACGCTTAAAGAGATAGCAAGAGCAAATAGATTGTTAAGAAAAGGAGGAAAAGATAAAAAGGAGGAAAATAAGTAATTAAGAGAGAGAGAGAGAGAGAGAGAGAGAGTGAGAGAGAGAGGGAGAAAACGAAAGAAAAAAGTGACGAAAACCAAAAATAGGGAAAAGAAAGAAAAGGAGAAAAGGAATATAAAAGAAAAAAAGAAAGTAAGAGAGATGGGTTGATTAAAATAGAAAAGAAAGAAAGAAAGAAAGATAATGGAACGAAGGAGGAATGAGAAGTGGTTAAAATAGTGTTATTTGGAAGAGGGGAAAGAGCGAAAGAACGAAAATACGTCATATGGTTGATTGAAAAAAAAAGAAGAAAAGAAATTTAGGTGAAAAAAAAAGAGATAAGAAAGTAAGAAACGATCAGAGGAAGAAGGAAAGAAGGAAATTAAAAATGAGATATAAATAAAAAAAATGATGGAAATGAAGACCAAGATTGTGCAGGTAAAAGAAAGAAAGTGAGAAAGAAAGAAAGAAAGAAAGAAAGAAAGAAAGAAAGAAAGTGAGAAAGAAAGAAAGAAAGAAAGTGAGAAAGAAAGAAAGAAGATACACCACGCTTCATTATTAGTGCTCACTGGATCGTAAAAGCCGCCTGCACACGAATATATGCACGCACGCACATATACACAAATATATATATATGTATATATATATATATATATATATATATATATATATATATATATATATATATGTATGTGTGTGTGTGTGTGTATCCAGTACCATGTGTATGCCTAATAAAGTAGAGATGTATGTATGTATCCAAGAGAGGGAAATAGTTGGTAAGAAAGATCAAAGCCATAACAAAACTAAGTGTAACCGACTCGTACATTAATCAAAACCGGCAAAGGAATGCTTTCTCGGCAATCTGCTGTGTCATTATAATAGACGGGACGCTTTAAGAGGCTAATACCGTGTAATGACGCTAAGCAAGCCATAAAAGATAAATAAGTGGTCGCCCAAAACTGCTGAAAATTTAGCAATGGGCAGGTCGTCGTCATCATGTCATTCCTTATTTCTCATAATGTCCTCAATATGCGACCTTAATAATAAAACTCGTCCATTATTTACGCAATTACTTATATAACAGAAACAGACTTTAAAACAACAGACAGGTAGACAGACTTGCCTCTGCTTCCGTATGAATATTTTTAATAATTTGCTCCCAAGCAAGGCAATAAAGCCACTAAGACATGGGGGGGGGTACCGAGAGTGAGAGAATGTGAGATAAACAGAACATTATTAAAGAAAAACTTACCATTACATCTAGCCATTTCAAGAATAATATGATGAGACATTACCGCTAGATAGTACGGCGCTAAAATCTCTAGGGTCTATGTACTTATAGAGCAAAAGTCCATAACCACCGGGCCGAGGACCCGTACCGGTCCGTGCTATCATTTGCTTCATTTGAATATCGGTCTTTAATTGCCATCATCATCATCATCATCATCATCATCATCATCGTCGTCATCGTCATCGTCATCATCATCATCATCATCATCAACGTCATCGTCGTCGTCGTCATCATCATCACCATCATCATCATCATCATCACCATCATCATCATCACCATCATCGTCGTCGTAGTCATCATCATCACCACCACCACCACCATCATCATCATCATTATCATCTTTGCAAAATGGGTTTTTCTGCAGAGACAATAACCAAAACAAAACTACGAAGTAGAGTAGACAGAAGGAAGACACTTCAAGTTTCATTGTCTCCCATCAATCCCAGATGAGGCCGTGTAGTTGCTGGGTAATAAAATCAAGCCTCCCAGTGATTCTAGATTATGACGATTTGATATTGATGCGATAATAGTGTAATAGGGATTGATTCAGGGAAACTAATCCCTCAAGGGTGTGGTCGGGCTGGGATACAGACACGAGAGGCAAAAGATTATGCACTTTTTCTTACCTTTGATAAACTGCTCTTTTTATTATTGATCTCTTTATTCAAATGCGCTTCAATTACGCGCACGCGTGTGTGTCACTAGTGGTTTCGCGAAAAGATCGTCCGATCAAGCCGGTCCGTGACATAAAAAGTTGAAGACCATTAATATAGAAGAAATACTTATATATATATATATATATATATATATATATATATATATATATATATATATATATATATATATATACTTAAATGAAGTCAAAATAAATAAATTGCACTATTATTTTTCAAAAATGTTTTGAATCAAAACACAGAGTTGACTGATTTATTTTTGTACGAATGTACAATGGTGACATAAATGATTGTTCATGTTAGGCATTTCAACCAGCTGAAGTGTATCTTCCAAGCTTCTCAGACGAAACGAAAAATAAAAGTCGAATAAAGGAAATGGAAATCTGTTAGATTTGATTTTTGATTTTTTTTTTGTTTTTTTTTACTGTTAGTTCATCTAATACAAGGCTCATGAGCCACTTAAGGTAGAAGGCTTCTAAATGAGATTGTAGTAACGGAGGTGGATGGAGGAATTAAGAACTGCATATTATGAGGACGCGTAGGGTGTGCAGAATAGATAATTCTGGTTTGAAAAAGACCAACATTTTATTTGTTGGGAAGCATCTTCTCGAGAGTCTGTTCAACAAAGCGACAGTCCTGAGGAAGAAGCTGCCTGACTGAAACTTGCTCCTTATCAAAGGAAAACGAAGGGAATGGCGATGCTTTGACCCCCCCACCACCACACACACACACACACACTTCATGAACACGGCATTGTTGGGGGTCCTGGCTGTGAAGGCCTGAACTGGTGGAACTAATGAATTTGTAAGTCGTCCGAACATCTGCCATAGCAATAGCGATAGAGTATTAGAGGCTAGCATCTCTCCCCAGAGTTGCCATCTTCACTCTTACTTCTCTTTCCTTTTTGCTTCACTTTCTACTTCTCTGTCTCTCTGTCTCTTACCATCTTCATCTTCGTCCACTCTTTTTCTTCCCTTCGCTGTTTTTAGTTTTTCTTCTTTTTTTACTACCCACTTTCATATGCTCCATCTTTCTAATCTGTTAGTTACTTTTTCCCCCCTTCTGACTCTCCCTACCTCTTTCTTTCTTTACTCTTTCTAACTCTCCCTACCTCTTTCTTTCTTTCCCATTTCTTTAAAACAATATTCTCAAGCGAGATCCATATGGAACCTGGGGCTTCATGTTACATTACGGAGGGTCCCCCCCACCAAAAAAATAGCAAATTGAGGGGACCACAATAATATTTTAGTCGTCCATAGAACAATTCCACTTCGGAACGGTTGTTACAACTGAGAACTGGAATTTCCACAGTAATCTACGACATATTGAAATACTCAAAATAGGACAATTCCACGACTATCAGAAAACGAAATCAAGCGATGCAATTTAGCGTCCCTTTTGCTCTACCGGATGTTTTCATTGTAAAAGTTGAATAAAACTAAAAAGGATATACAACGAAAGGGTTATATATGGGAAGGAGAATTATATAAAGTGTATGTTGTGGAGTAAATAACACAACTTCGGGGACACAAATGAACTCGGCAAGACGCCTTAAATAAAGAACGCCAAATGAGTCAGAGAAGATCGTCGCAGTCAGTCCTAGGCTCGCGACAAGACAAGACCTCTGTCTTCAGGCAGAGGGTGACAAAACCTCCACCTTCGGGCAGAGGATGAGTGTTGGGGTTCTGTCTTAAGAGACTTTGTTGGGAAAACAGACAGGTTGGAGTCAGGCAGTTTTACTGACAAAACCGCCGTCTTCGGGCCGAGGTTGACTCAATCGGGGTTCTGTCTTTGAATAGATACTCGGCTGAGAAAAGCAGACCGTTACGGTACCCGAGCCCGCTTTTTCGGAGACAAGGTAAATTTTGACCATTGACCCAGGTAGAAACGTTCGGGTTCCCCACGGTAAACTTGACTTTGTGCCGCATCCTTCCGCAGTAGGTCTACCGGTATATACTGTCCATCGCAGTCAGTCCCTGGCTCGCAACAAGACAAGACCTGTTTTCGGGCAGAGCGTCACAAGACCTCTGTCTTCGGGCAGAGTACGACACAGTCGGGGCTCTGTCTACGGATAGAGATTCGGCTGAAAAAAATAAACAATGCAAAGTTCCAGATCCTGCGGTTGCGGGGTCTGGGTAAATTTAAACATTTGGATCAAGTATACGTTCTTGGGTTCCCCACACTACACTCGACCTTATGTCACATCTCGTCTCTTTAAAAATTTATTAATGACTTGCATATTTTCAAATGGTTTATGATACGTTATTTTACTAGTGTGCATAGCTGTTCCATTTTTCATCGAATTGCTATTGGGGTTAACCCCTAAAAATAAGAGTAAATGTGGTCCGTGGTTAAAAAAAATAATGTATAGAACAACTGCTTTAAATCTTTATTCCTTGGCTTTTCTTTCTCTCTCTCTCTCTCTTTCTCTCTCTCTCTCTCTCTTTCTTTCCCTTGTATTTCCCCATTTCTTTTCCTTCTTTTTCTGATCCTCACTCGCCTTTCTGTACTCTCTCTCTCTCAATCTCTTTCCACTCTCTCATCCCTATCACTATTTCCTTCCATTCTGTCTATATTCTTTTCTCCCTTAATGTTCTTTTACTCTTCATCCACCTTCACCATCATTGCCGCCACCGCTGCCGCCGTCATTAATTTTCCAATGGATTTCATTCCAACAGATTTGCCCTTTTTGCTTAGCGATACAATATGAAACATGATGATCTGATATCGGAATCATCGATTGTCAGAGATAATTGTGGGTGCCCATGACAGGAGCACAGGAAAGAAATGGGCATGGCATTTAATCATTAAGCTCGTTCAACTCTGATACGCCCCTCATGTCATGTACATAATTGTTTAGCCACTCACCTCGTGTCCTCCTAATATAACCATCCTGGACGCTAATTCAATGACACTGACCATCTCTGATTTACGATCTCGTGGGGAATCAAGAGTAGGGAGAAAATAAACATGTGGTAGGTTGGATTTCTTTACATGGTTCAACATCTGGCATGTTTTAACAGTATATAATCACGGCCATCATTATTATTGTTGTTCCTGTTGAAGGAAGGAAGACTACCCCAATAAAGTGAAGCTTTAAACAAAGACCTGAATTCCAAACCTGACACCCAATAAGATAAGGTTTCACTGGGAATCAGAAATCGAGATTTGAAATTTCTGGGGAACATAATAAGAAAAGAAGGCTTGGAAAATTTGATACTCACAAAATACACGAAAGGTACGAAAAACAGGGAGGAACAAGGAGCATGCGGAATTGGATGGCACAACACAGATTGTAAGACATGGTAATCAAACAAAAGTTACTTGAAACTACAAAGGATAGGTAGTTGCGGAGATCCAGGACCGCCCAGATTCTGAAGAGGCACGATGCCTAAAAGATGGAATAAGTGCTTTGAGGTCAAAAACTTCCCCTTGTACTTTAGGAAGTATTATAGCTATCCCTGGGTCTATTTTTCATCCCTTCTATATCTTCATTCATTCCCTCTCTCGTTTCTCTCTATCTCCCTTCACTCTATCACTTTCTTTCTTTTTCTTCCCTTCTGTATCTTCATTCATTCCCCCCTCTTCTCTCTCTATCTCCCTTCACTCTATCGCTTTCTTTCTTTTTCTTCCCTTCTTTGTCTTCATTCATTCCCTCTCTCTTTTCTCTCTATCTTCCTTCACTCTATCAATTTCTTTATTTTTCTTCCCTTCTTTATCTTCATTCATTCCCTCTCTCGTTTCTCTCTATCTCCCTTCACTCTATCACTTTCTTTATTTTTCTTCCCTTCTTTATCTTCATTCATTCCTCTCTCTCTTCTTTCTATCTCCCCTCTCTTTATACCTGTTTCTATTTTTCTTCTCTTATTCATTTTCTTTCATTAAATATGTTTAAAATGGAAATATTCTCTCTTGTTTGCTAGTAAAATGTCCACTGTCTTGTAAAGTGTCATAAATCCTTATCTACTGTTCATGTAATTTAATTTTTTTTAGCAAAATCTTTACGAAATAACACTCATTATTTGTTTGAAATATTTTTGTTTGCTTCCAATGTTACCGAATTTGTCCTCTATACACAGCTGGAGCCCCCTCCCCGGCAGTCCGCCCTTTCCAGTCTTGTTTTAGAGTGTAGATGCATCTACTCGGCCCGCTGTGCTATTTATTATTTTACGCTTGTCCGACAGGCGAAAACTTTGCAAACCTTTCGCTCCTTTATCGTTAATTTCATAAAAAATGTTCAGACGACCTACATTCTTTAATTCCAGCAGTTCAAACCTTCACAGCTAAGAACCTGACATGTCATGTACACTATGGTTTCCTTCCGACGAGCGCTACTTTATGGAACAAACTGCCGAGAGGGTGCTTCCTCTCTCACAACTATCTTATACTCTTCAAGTCTAGGGATAATCGTTATTTTCCGACGTAACCTAGTAAACTCCTCTTCTTACCTCCTCCTCCCCTTACGTGTATTAACCTCAATCAGTAGGCCCCTACTTTGAGTGGCTCAAGTGCCTTATATTGGGTGACCAATTAGTAAGAAATATATATTTCTCTACTGAGAATAAACAATCTACATGATTATAGAAGATGAGTTCAGTGAATACACAAAATCAGAAAAAAGAAGAAGGCAAATATGCTTTATTTCACCGAATTTATTGAACGCTTGCAGCAAACGATGGTCGTAAGTGAACTAAACTCCCATCAGTACTGGAAAGAGCAATAACAGCTACGGCACTTGAGAAACTTATTTTCCTGAGAAATTATTTTAATCAAAACATTTTATACATTTCAAACGAAATTACTAGTGGCTGATCGGTCAATGACTGCTTAATGTTTGATTATTTAAAAAGATTCTCTTTCATTTCACCTCAACAGGTGGGCCAAAGATTAATATCTCAGATTGATAAACGTTTCCTATTTGTTCATATATATATATATATATATATATATATATATATATATATATATAGCATAATGAGAAGCCACGTATACTTTCTTGATATGTAATATATGGATAAAATAACTGAAAAAACAATTTTTTGTTTTTTTTGCGAGAGTATTTATTTCTATGTTTATATATATATATATATTTAATATTTCAGACTACCTCCATCCTTCCTCAGAAATTAATACTGGATTTTAAAATTAGACACATATAAATAACGGTTAAACAAAGACTTGGGTATTTTAAATCTGTATAAATATTTCAATAGTTAAAAACTTTTTTTTAGATATAGTTAAAAAACCTTTTTAAACAACATCTAAAATACTATCGTTAGATTTACGTTAAAAAATTCAAACATAGTTGCATTCAACATCACGTGACGTCCGCGTCTAACGACGGACGCTGAAAAGTGTAAACAAACTGCCACATACAGTAATACAGTAGTAATTCAATTAATTTCTGAAGAAGGACCGAGGTGGTCTGAAATATTATTATATATATATAAAAACATAGAAATAAATACTTTCGCAAAAAAAACAATCAAAAATTTTTTTTTCAGTTATTTTATCCACATATTATATATATATATATATATATATATATATATATATATATATATATATATATATATATATATTTGTGTATTTAGGCAGCAATCCTTCTTTCAAGCACATTTCATTAAAAACGACTGACAAGGTGCTTTTATTTAGTTTAAACTAAATAAAAGCACCTTGTCAGTCGTTTTTAATGAAATATATATATATATATATATATATATATATATATATATATATATATATATATATATATATATATATATGCTGGGTAAGGCAAAAGTCACACACAATGAGGGATAATTAATCCATGTTAAATGTCTTATTTGTTTGGATATTTTCATATTTTGCTGAAACAATTTTGACGAAGTAAGATGGCTGAAAAACTATCAAAGGATGAACGAGTTACGTTGGTGTTCATGTTAGGGAAAGCGGGAAATTCTCTGACGTGTTAATGAATCATACAGTCACAGAATTGAAATGAGTTTTGAAAAAGAAGGAAGATATTCTGTACAGACCATATAACAATTAAATTAATAGGAAATAAAATTTACATATGCAATTATACTTGTAATAATTTATCCCTATGGTGTGCGACTTTTGCCTCACATCATATATATATATATATTTATTTATTTATATATATACATACACTAATAAACCAAAAATTGCCTCAACATACATATAGTTTATTTCAAGCAGTTCTGTATACGGCTATCATCATTCTCTAAGTGTCTGTCTCGGAATATTGTTTTAAATTTATTTTCAATGTCAATCCTCCTCTCGTAGACCCCTTGTTGATGAAAGTGGGTTTTTGTTAGCGATTGGTGGGGCGTAAGGTATTTTATCCCGGGGGCAGCGGTCTGGGGTTGGAGTTTATTTATGCCCAGGATTTATTTTTTGTAGTTTAATATCAGTTCCTAGTAGGTGGTGGCCACGACTTGTTGTTTGTGGTTTAATATCAGTTGGTGATATATATATATATGTGGTGTTTTTTGTAAAAATCCCCGGAGTGTATTTTCCTGGGATTCACAGTAGATTAGATTTTTTTACTACAGGTGTCCAATATTATTGATAATATTAATAAGTGATGGGGTATTTAAAGTTAATCCCGTTAAGATTAATGTAAATTAGTTGAATTATAGATTTATAGATTGTGGGTAATACCAGTGCACCCAATGAATAAATCATGCTGTCCAACACACTTATATGCATACATATCTTCATACATACGTATATGTACATTTACATGTCCGTACATATATGTCACTATCCACACACATACACCCCTACATATATACACATGTATTCTTATGTCATTTTAAATCTATTTCTATCTCAACATTTCATGATTAGTTCTCTCCGTTGATTTAATAGTTGGCATTGATCTTCATATTTTATTATCTGATTTTTTTTTTTCTAAACATAGCTTGCACCTATCCCTAAAACTATTGGTGTGTTCGCGAAACCTAGAATTTTCAAATTTATTTGAGGATGCAGACCCTTTTCCTTCAATTCTCATTTTTTTTAGAAAGGGCTGTTTGGTGTTATAATTTTGGACTAGTGAATGAGTGTCTATGTGTATTGCTTCTCTTTTTAAATTCTCCTGCAGAAATACCGATGTAAATATTATGGTTTGTCGTATTTTCTTTAGGGGTAATGGTTGCCTGGTATACTACCCTAGTGGATCTGCACTTGCCCTCTACAAGGCAGTTTTCCTTAATTCTACAATTACAGGGGGTTTTCATGTTAGATCTAGATTTTCCCCCATAGAATTTACTTAAAATGTAATTGTTATGGGAATTCATAATTTGGTACATGTTATCAGTGCAGGAGTAGCTAATTTTGATTGACTTCCTGTTGAATATAAGGATTTCTTTGGTTGAAGTGTTTAGTAATTAAATTTAGGAAATACTGTCCAATGTTTATACTTGACAGTTTGCAGAAGTGGGGTTGAACCAAGTGATTTTTCTTTTCCTATTTTTACACCTACATTCCATACTTTTTCATGTATCGGTATTACTAGTGGTGGTTGTGTAAGACAGTTTACTTTTGAATCCACTTTTATGGAGGGCCTTTTCATATAGTTCTTTATTCTTATTAAAGATTTTTTCATTGGACGATAGTTTACTAATCTTAGTGCAAACGGTAATGAGTATTTGTCTTAGGATTGCATTGTGGTGGTTAGAACCGATATTAATATAGTTGAGGGTTTCATTCTCTTTATGGTAATGTTTAAAGGTTTTATAATTAATGTTAAGGGTGATATCTAGGTAGTCAACTATTTTAAGGTTAGAGGAAATCTCAATCTTAAATCCTAGGAATTTGAAGGTCCTGATAATTTTCTTTTGTAATTTCGCTTTTAATGAACCATTACTATTAGGGATGAGGATAAGTCCATCATCCCGATACAGTCCTATTAGTTCCGGTTTTACGATTCTACTAAGCACATCTAAAATGTAAAAACATACTAGATGTGCAACTTAGGCTGAGTCATAGTAGTGACTTTCTCGCTGTTAAGATGACGTTAGTTTCATCATCCGTTATTTCGATATAGTTCTTTGCAAAGTTGATACTATTGACCAGGAGAGGAGGTCTCTATTAATAGAGGAATAGCAGTCAATTATATTAAAATTAATGAATGTTGCTTTATCCTTATTCCTCATATTAGTGAACCATTTAATAGTATCTGATGAATCCTTCAAAAGCTTAGTACTGGTTGTGATTAGCAGATTATCAGTTATTTTTTTAATTATATTTTTTGAGATAAAGCCTAGTTCTGTTTTTGTTGGATTTATTAGTCTAGATTATGGATTGTTGGCGAAGTTCTGTTTAGGGTCCTTAAATAAAATGTAGGCATCCTTAGTGTAAATCTTTCCCACTCTATCTGCAATATTTCACTTTTTCACTATTTCGCTGGTCTCTCTATCGGACATCCTACTATTGTATTTATTTAGTATGTGTGTTTCTGTTATTTTGTCCGTCAGGATTTTGTGGTAGTGTTAGGGATTACATTTATAGGAGTGGAGTTATAGGCGGAGTTTTTGTGTGTCTTTAGGTTGAAGGGTTCCTGTTTATAATTTGTTATCTCCGGGAGGGTCAAGATAGAAAAAACACTTTCCATCGTAATTTTTCACGATTTTCTCCGTGAGGGATATGTTGAATGAATGTACAGAGGGGTACGGGATATTTTTGGGGAGTACTCCGGACGGAACTTATGCATGATGGTCGATTGTAGAGGTCTTTGGAATTCCAAGTGAATTAATCCCGAGAGAGCTCGACTATATACAATAGGAGCAAATGCCCTGTTAAAATAAAAACATCGAGCTCACTGTGGATCAGTTTTAATAATAAATATTACTACGGATTATATACCAACGGATCGATTACCTGTACTATACACACACACACACACACACACACACACACACACACACACACACATATATATATATATATATAGTAGAAAACAAATTATACAAGAGAAGAATTAATACATGCAATAATATCGGGCCATATCTGGATATATCAAGATATAGCCTGACGATTGCGTTTAAGCATGAAACAGACTGTCGCCTCTGGGTGTTGACTTCAATGTTCACTTTTATATTTACATACGCTCTATATCTGATATTGAGTAATTTATCCCATAAATATAACATACCTTAAAACCATATTTTATCATATATATATATATATATATATATATAGAGAGAGAGAGAGAGAGATAGACATAAACATATATATATATATACATATATATATATACATACAGATATATATACTCACATATATATATATATATATATATATATATATATATATATATATATATAGAGAGAGAGAGAGAGAGAGAGAAAGATAGATAGATAGATGGATAGATATAAACATATATATATATATACATATATATATAGACATACACATATATATACTCACACACACACACACACACACACACACACATATATATATATATATATATATATATATATATATATATATATATATAGTAGACAGCAAATTATACTATAAAAGAATTAAGGCATGCAATATTTTTCAAACACCACAATGATCTTTAAGAAAGTTTATTACGCAAGGTTACATATACATATATAGAAATCTAGCGTTTAAAAAAATTCCTTTCGATGGTAACACAAATTTCTATAAAACATCTTTGACGAATATCATGAATATTCGCGAAATATTTACACGGTAATTCTTCTGATGACTTTTCCTCTTTAGTACATCGACTTTTCGAATTTAAGCGCAGTACTAGATTGGCAGCTAGGTCTCATCATTTTATTATTGAAAATTCTTGAGTTCTCCGTCAGTTTTATGCTAACAGTTTTTTTCTATCACGTTTCTCTTCCGGCTTCTTCAATATCCAGTCAACTTTAAACTTCAAAAATTGAAATGCAAAATGCCAATTCTTATTTTCTGTCTTCTTAATTCCTCTTCTTTTATTGTAATATCTCCTTAATAACGTTTTTCCTTTTCTCATATTCGGCCACACTCATCTTAGTGGCTTTATTGCCCTACTTGGGGTGAAATGATTGAAAGAAATGAATGAATGATTTAATTTGTGAATAATCTTCTATTTTCTTTTTAGGATCCCCCCCTCAACCACTCCAAAGGAAGAAAATATATTGGCTATAAATATTTTCACTTGTCTTCGTGACAGATTTACTTTTTGACTAAAAGAACGATTTAGTTGGATGTTGATATATTTGCCTTGATAAGGAAAACATTTGCTTTGATAAAGTCGCTCAGAGGGTGAAACGCGTCGGCTAAGAATAGTTTTTCCTCTTGTTTATATATATATATATATATATATATATATATATATATATATATATATATATATATATATATATATTTATATATATATGTTGTGCAATCATACTAATTTTGCTTTTTCCTTTTGCACTTTTTATTCAGTGGCTTGTCATTAAATCAGAATAATACTGATTAACTTCGTGACATTTCTGTTAAAGAAGGAACAAGGAAAGAATAAAGACCATAATATAAGACTTAATTACACATACACGCATATGAAATGCACTCACCTTAGCGCACGCTCTCACTCATTTGTGCAGATATGGACGCCGAGAAAATGAGCGTTTCCCTAAATAATGCTTTCAATGTTTTTTCTTTGTGGTTTTTACGCGCTAAGAATTGGTGTGAAGTGATGAAATTACTGGCCGCTAATCAGCGGGCGAGCGAAAAATGAGCCCTCCACCCAACTTGTGAGGCATTTTGATCTGCCCATGTCTACCGACTACTTCGTTATGTACAATTTAGAATTTCCGATATTAACAATATAATTTAAAGTGTTTTAAGAGAGAAATCTTTGTGTAATTATGGCGTCGCCATCATAGAAGTGTGGAGGGTGATAAGCATCGTATATTGATAGGAGAGAGAAATAGAGCTAAGAGAAAGTGAGAAACAGAGAAACACTGGGGAGATAGATATATAAGAGATAAGAGAAAGACCGTGTAATCAGAGAGAGGTAGAGAGAAACAGTGATGAAAATGCGAGAGCGAAGCAAAGATAAGAAAGAAAGAGAAAGCAAATGGAATAAAGAGAGATAAGGAAAATAGAGCGAAAAGTGAGGAGAGAAAGAAGTAAAGATAAGATAAAGAGAGAAAGAAGAGAAACATATAAAGCAGGAGTGTCAAACTCATTTTACTTCACCGGCCACATATCAACCCAATTTGATATCACGTGGAACAGGCCAGTAAAATTATACAGTATAAAAACCTATAAATTGCAATTTCAAAGTTTTCCTTTTAGTGTAAAAAAGTACATTCTGAAAATCTTCATGTTTATAGAACAATTTTTTTTTTTGCAAAACATTGAACAAGTGAAAGAGGGATCTGTTAAAGAAGACAAAGTTATCCCACTGTCTTGTATATTTATACAATTTATAAATTGAAAAGAAAAACATTTAAAAACACTTTTATTATATTTTTTATCATTTATTTTCAATGTGTTTCTGAAACTTGGCCTCTTTTTTCCGTTATAAGTGCATCAATATCAGGCGCCAAATCCTGAGTAACAGCCGATCGCAGGATGTCATTTAGGTGCTTATGTGTGCACCTTGAGCATCGCTTTGTTTTATTGGTACTTATTACAGAGAAAAAGACATGTTCACGAAGGTCGGTAGCCTCGAATATGCACAAGACTTTCACAGCAAGAGCAGTTAATTTGGCAGTCAATTTGGCAAGAGATACTGATAAAATGTGTCCAAGGTAAATTTGTTCTTCAAATCTGAATCACACTGCTATATTTAACAGCCACGGGGGATGTATGTGGCACAAGGCCGAGTTTAACGTGGGTTCTCCGAGCCCGTAGGCTCGGCCAAAAATATTGTCTTAGAACCCGCATAAACGGGTTCAGGGCCTGTCTACCTCCCCGGACGAAACTTTGCCCTTCGGCAAAGCCTCGTTCAGGTTCCTCTCTGCCAGAGAGTTCGACAGGAGTCGCACACGTGTCGACTGCCCATCTGAATCACACTGCAAGTCAATCATTTCAAGTTGGATGTTGATGGGCAGATCAGAGGCGTTGACTGTAAATGGCGAGCGAATAAATCTGTTTCAAGTTCATTAAATATCTGAAACAATTGCTCAAACTCTCGCAGCAATTCCATGTTATTGTTTTTGTACCGATTCCTGTCAACATTATCTGCAATCGCAACCACATATTTTAGACAAGGAAAATGAGCAGGGTCACTATATGACAGCTGTGTCTTTAATAAAGTTAGCTCGAACTTGAACGCGCGTATGCTTTCAAAATGCTGTGTAACAACTTTTTTACGGCCTTGCAGCATTTTGTTCAGATTATTCAAGTAATCTTTGATATCCACGATAAATGCTAAATCATGCCGCCATTCTGGTGATTGAAATTCTAACACTGGTTCGCCTTTTTCACCATAAACTGTTCAATTTCTTCTCCTAGATTAAAGAAACGCTTCAATACAACGCCTCAGCTGAACCACTTTAACTCGGTGTGATATGGCAAGCCATAGGTAATGCCTATATCGCTGAGAAGATTGTCAAACTGATGGTGATTCAGACCTTTAGTTTGAATTGAACTGTCCGGACAACCACTTCCATGATGTGATCCATTTTTAACGACTTGCAACACAATGTCTCCTGGTGCAAAATACCGTGAAATATCCAAAAAATCTCATCCTCCTCATTTGCAGTTTGTATTTTCTCTCCGAACTGCGTCACAACACCTGCTTTTTTGCCGATCATTGATGGAGCGGCATCCGTAGCCATGCTGTCAGCACAGGCCCAGTCCACCCCGACCCTGTCCAGCGCACCAACGAGAGAGCTGAAAATAACATTTGCTGTTGTTGTGGTGTCTATCAAAGGAATCAACTCCAGGATCTCCACGGTGACGATCAAAGTCTCGTCTATGCCACGAATGAATATAGCCAGTTTCGGAACATTTGTAATGTCTGCACTCTCATCATTTGCAACCGAAAATGCAATAAATGACTTCATTTTGTGTTTCAGTTGCCTGTCCAAACCTGCAGAAAGCTCTAAAATATCGCGTCAGGCTAATGTTGGCAAACCCTGCGGTGGGCCAGTTCAGGCCTGCGGGCCGTATGTTTGACACCCCGATATACAAAAAAAGAAAGAGGAAAGCTGGAATTAGGCGGAGAGAGAGAGAGAGAGAGAGAAGAGTTCAGTGAGAAAGAAAGAAAGAAAGGAAAAAAGAAAGAAAGAAAAAGCCAATGATTTGAAAAGACAGGTGTATATCTGAGTGGGGAAGAGGTGTATCTGTGCAGAAATATTGATATCACTTCTTATTGCTTTGCTCTAAGATGGCGCTCGACATTACTTTTAATATTGGACGTAAAAAATGTTTCAAACTTAGCAAAAAACCATAGCGTATTAAAAAGATACACACACACACACACACACACATACACACGCACACACACATATATAACACTATTCGATCAAAAACTTGTGTATAAGAGTTTAAAAGCTTTAAAAAGTGATTTGCATTTCACACACACACACATACACACACACACACACACACACACATATATATATATATATATATATATATATATATATATATATTACTTCAAACTTTATTATAGTTGACACTTATACTTTGAAATAGACGCCCCATTTTTATTTTGTCTATTCCAAGTAAGAAGTGGCCGCTATAATAACGTTTGAAGAAATAAAAGTGTCGTATTAAAAATAAAAATAGATTAATTCTTTACAAATATATATATATATGTGTATACATACATATATATATATATATATATATATATATATATATATATATATATATATATATATATATATATATATATGTGTGTGTGTGTGTGTGTGTGTGTGTGTGTGTGTGTGTGTGTGTGTTTATGTAAAATATATTTGTAAAGGCAATATAAATAAATGAGAAAAGGTCTTCAGAGTATAATTCTTGCTAAAATCTTAAGTTACGTGATGGATTTTTCATAAGTATCTGCTTCCTTAAAGGAAATAAACTCCTTTTTCCCAATCCTTAAAAATGTTAGAATATTAAAAGAAAAACGCTTAACTCAAGAATTTTAAATCTCAAATAACAAATTAATAAATTAATCAAAATAAAATTAAAATAATAAATAATATATTTTTTTATTTAATTCACTTCAAGCAAGGCGATAATGCCACTAAGACGCAAGGGAGTTAAAGAAAATGAGAAGTCTTTTGAAGGAATTGGAAACCCAATCTTGAACAGGAAACATGGGATAAGCCTTTACTCCAGTTGGGGAATTGAGTGAAACGGACGATAGGTGAAGCTATCAACTCCTATTAAATTACATTAAAAAATAAATGAAAATAAATATTCAACAACTACACCAAGAAAAGCAGCAACAATCACTGATTCAATAAATGAGCAATAAATTTAAGTAGTAAATTACATCACATAACTGCTTCCATAGTTTACATTTCCTTACCCAGAAAGATTTTAGAGTGTTCACAAATTTAAAATTTGAAAACATGACGATATTTTTCTTCCACTTTACTTCTTTGTATAAATACGTTTTAAAAAAAGCCACATTTCCCTTGAAAAAGTAACACAGGGAACGAAACACGTTGGTAAAGAAAAGTTTGTCTTTTATATATATATATATATATATATATATATATATATATATATATATATATATATATATATATATATATATACACATATTTAGAGTAAAAAATATGGGAACCAGTAATAAGGAGTGTCAGAGAAAAGAGATAATAACAACAAAAATTGCAATATAAGCTCTGGTAAAAACATAAGGATAAGACCAAAAATTGCAATATGAGCACTGGTAAAAAATGATTGCTGAAGACATTAGGTTTAGAATACCCAGAAATTCATACACAGATGGCCTCAAGGATGGCACAGTGGATAAAGGTGTTAGTTAGATCCAGTGACAGGATCCAAAGATTGAGAGTTCAATACCTGGTTAAGGCGGTGGAGAACTTGGAGAGGGGAATTAACAGATAACTGACATCCATTAGACATGGAACGTTGAAGTAGAACAGTGAGCGAAATAAAGGGTTCAACATTCCAAACACCTGAAGAAGACCGTAGCGTACAACGGCCCAAACGTTGTAATAAATATGGCGACAAAGATGAGGTCAATAGTCCGAATAATGTAAATAGTCATTCTGGTATATCTTACCAGTTTTTTAATCCCCCTGTATCTCTTTCTGCGCCGTGCACCCCCTCTCTTTCCGCTCTCTCTCTCTCTCTCTCTCTCTCTCTCTCCCCCTCTCTCTCTTTTTCATCCTCCCACAGTTTCGTTCAATGAAGACTTCAGTACTTCTTTCCCGTGCAAAGATTGTTCAGTAAATTGTAAAATGCAAAACAAAACAAAAAGAAAGGCTGATCTATCAAGTTTTACCTGTTGACACCTTCGAAACTCAACTGATATCAATAATAAACTAATCATGATGATAACTACATGAGATTTTCACGATCGACCTGATATTGTATTTGTCATCTTCATGGCTTCTGACACGACGCACAGAAGACAATGGCAGCCTGTGGTGGAAAGCGTTAATAACATGATGAAAAGAGAGTGTGAGATTGAAAGACCAGAGAGTGAAGAAGACGACAGTGTAAATGACGGTCTCGGGACAACACTTTGAAAAATAAGAGATTTTATAAAAAAAATAAGAGATATGACAATAAATAAGTCGCACTTACACTTTTCACACGTAACATAGTAAAGTCGACATCAAAGGAAAATATGTCCTTGACAACAATGCGCACATGTTTGTGTGTTTCTATACAGGCCTCACTATATATATATATATATATATATATATATATATATATATATATATATATATATATATATATATATGTCTCATTAAATAATTTAGAAAAGTTCTTCACTGACAAGATTTTTAGTATCTTTATTAAAAGAAGAAAGAAAGTTACCATATAGATGCATACTGATTTATTCTGAGTACTTTCGACATTAGCAAAATGTCATCTTCAGGGTTTTGCTTTATCAAGGTCTTGTTTTATCTAAGACAAATTTGTTGTGTTTATGTGAAAATTAATTTTTTTTAAATTTTTGATGGGGAAAACGCTAAACTTATGTACTGTACGATTGTTATAATTTATATTGTAAGCATACTCGTTCAATAACTTCAAGGGAGGTAACAAAGTTATTAAGATGTTTATTGTTAGTTATTTATAATTAATTGTGAATTCTGCACAAATGTTTTAAAATCTTTAGAGCAGATAGTTTAAAATAATCGAGGTTTTAACTAATAGCTTTAAATAAAATAGATAAACATCTTAATAACTTAACGAAAACTAGCTGCCAAAATATACGCTATATATATATATATATATATATATATATATATATATATATATATATATATATATATAACAGTGAACATTGAACTGAACACTCAGAGGCGACAGGCTGTTTCATGCTGGACGCAATCTTCGGGCCACCTGACGATTGCGCCCATTTTATATTTGCATACTCTATCTCTGATATTGAGCTCTTTATCTCATAAATATAGCTCACCTTTAAACTATATTTTTTCATATATATATATATATATATATATATATATATATATATACACTAGCTTAAAAGCAAACCTATTTGAGAAAAGTAAATTTTTCATTTGAACAAGAGATATTGAAAGTTTTAGAGTAGTGTCCCTTTGATAGATTTATCAGTAGAAGCTAAGATGACGGAATCAAAAAACAATTGCAGTAATGAAAATTTGGGAATTGCGAGTCCGGCTCCGGTCCGAAATGTTTTTAAGTTGCTTACTGAGTCGGCCTGATTCCAAAATGGTATGATATGTTGCGCTACGGCCCCTAGGAGTAAAGCTGAAAAAGTGTGACACAGTGATACACTGACATCCGCATTTATTATATAGATATATATATTTAAATTTATTGTTTAGACGTTATTTTTAGTGGATATCCATTTTTGAGTAGAGACTCTGTTCATTTATTAAACAGTATATTTATTTATTTTGCATCTACCGGCCTGAATATTCGAGAAATCTTGTTGGAATAATATGCGCCCCCGGGTAGGATTCGAACCTGTGTCCCCTAGGGAGTGACCATTATTAGATCTGACATGCCTTGGCACGAAACATTTCCTGGCCAAACAAAGCCCAAAGAGCGCATTTAGAGATAGATTTTTCCTGATTCATTGCAGAAACTAGAAAGGATAGCGAGAAGAAAGGACTAAACATTAACTGTAAATACAGCGAATGTATGGTTGTCTGCAAAAGGAATATTTGTTGAAACCTAACCTGACCAAAATAAACTATGAAATCTCCACAAATATTTTAAATGCCTATAATTGATAACAGAAGCCATTGGTTTATACCAACGGCTTCCCATACTTAATAATTCTCGTTTTCACTCTAGCATGGTCATATGTGACGTCATGAGCTGCGGTGATATTTTCGTTTCCAGCGTGTTGTATGCACGAGATTTTTCGTTGCTTGGAAACAATAAACATAAACAGACTATCATTATTGTTTTGTCCGTGTATTGCTTAATATATTATAATGTAATTGTCATCTTTGATAATGGCTTATCTAAGCCGAAAGCTTAGATAGGATTAAAAAATATGTATCAATATTGTGATTTTCTTTCTTCTTTTAATGATAATGTTATTAAGCTTATCAAACGATATGAAAAGAATTTACATAAAATAAACAGACAAAACTTATCTATGTTATTTAATGAAACATGCATCAATATATATATATATATATATGAATGTATGCATACATATCAATATGTAAGTTGGTTGGCGAATGAAAAAAGAAGCAGTTGAAGGAGTAAATAATTTATTTTTCCAACATATCTCTTTTATTGACAGTTCTCTTAATCCAATGTCTCTTCACTGACCACAGTTTGAATATTACAGAGTAAAACATTTTGATGAAAATTCAGCTGCATGACAGGATATACAAACTGTCTCAAAAACACATTATGAAGCTTTCTCAAGAAATAATTCAATCATATGGAACACCAATTATATTTCATTTAAATAATAAATATGAAAATAGTATGTTATAAATGCATTCTCTTAAGATTTTGTCATCGCACGGTTTCAAATTGAAGGCCGTTTTGATCCACACATTGCTGACAACACAACGTAATGGAATCGCAAGCAGCAATCAATATTCCGATAGGTTTCTTGGACTTCTGTAAAAACTTTCCATCCCACGTTCTTGCTTCACAGGGCGCAGTTGTTACCCGTGGTCTTCCGAAGCGGTTCTTGTGCACGTCGGGTATAGTGCCATCAGCTTGAAACCTATTCTCTAATTCGTGAGATTGTAAACCGCGTGTGTGGATCTGAATGAAACTCTCTTCGATACGCGACCTTTGAACTTCAATTGAATGTTCTTACCTCCGGTAGCATTTCAGGATGAACTTTCTTTGTTCAAAGCTAAGCCTGGATGACATTTTGGTAATACTAATGTGTAAGTCGGAAAAGGAAACAAATTGACGAAAACTGTAAAATGTGTATACCTTATATTGAGTCAACCTGTATTAACATTTGAGAGGATGCTGAAAAGTTCCAGCCCAACCCACTTCATAAGGATCAGAATTTCGTGGGGAATCTCTCCTTGGTGGCACCGATAGGTTTTTACCATTCCCTGATAGATAGATAGATAGATAGATAGATAGATAGATAGATAGATAGATAGATAGATAGATTCATTCACAAAAAAATCAACACTGCATGGTGACTGTCAGTTTTACGCCTCAAACAATCTTCAGACCTGTCAGTTACCATGCAGTGTTGCTTCCTATGTCCACATTGTATCATTAAACACCCTATCTCCCACATTTCTCTACAAATAAAGAATATATATATATATATATATATATATATATAGAGAGAGAGAGAGAGAGAGAGAGAGAGAGAGATATAGATAGATAGATAGATAGATAGATTCGAGCATAAAAATGAGACAGAATATACGTATACCTACTTATATGTTGTAGATATTCAAAACATTCACTGTGTGTGTGTGTTTGTGTAGGTGTGCGTGTATGCGTTCGCGTGGAAAAACATAAAATCTGAAATACCTACAACGTCGGCCACTGTTCATTTATTCTGACCTTTCAGTCCAAACAAAAGAATGTCTGGCATTTCACATTTGTCTGTTTTTAATTCTTTGTCCTTTCTTATTTTACGATTGTTTTACTTACATATATTTACAATAGACACGTAAATATAGTAAATGTTTACAAATATTAAGTTGATGTAAAAGACAAACATTTTAATCTCTTCTTGTCTACATCAATTTTAATTCCTATCTTTTTCGACTAATTTACGAGAATAAATTAACAATAAAAATGTCTGATGAATTAACTACTACAAAAGAAATGTAAACGAAAATAATGACTAAAGCTATTGAGTAAAATTTCTGAAAGTTTTTACATTGGGGTTGATGTCCAAGTTTAAATCTTCGTTTAAGAATCATTTCAAAGAAAAATGATTTTCATCGAACTCCAAAGACTGTAACTAGGAAAATTATAGGGGTACCTCTAAAGAAGTGCCATTCTTAAGATTTAACATGAATTTTTAAAAAATCAAAAATCTTTCTTGAAACTTTTATTTGAGTTTCAATTTCAAGCTAATTGATTAAATTTAATATTTCTAATAAGCAAAATAATTTATTGTATTCCAAAAACTAATTTAAATTGACTGGAAGTAGTTTTGTATTGAAATCGCTAAACAACTCTGATGTTAGAGCCATTTTTTGCAATCTGTCTTCACAATGTAATTCTTTGTATTAAAAAAAACTTTCGAAAATAAAATATACTGTCCTGAAAATTTTTTGAGGAATATTAACTCATTTAAATTTTGATTAATCTGATTTGAAATGAATATTATCTAATTTTAGTTGAAAGTATCGCAGACATGCATTTTTTAACCCGGAAGTAGTTGTTTATTTAAGGTGTTGATAGCTTGAATGACAGACGGAAGTTTTATCTAATTCTTTTTCTACGCTGGACATATCTGTAAAAATTAGTTGAGGAATATAACGTGAGTGCCATTTTTATATAATTTTAACTACCTAGTAATCTTAAGAGTTTAGGAAAATATTCCTTTAATCCAATTTTAGGTAATTTGGCTTTAAATTTACTATAGTTATCGCTCTTATTTTCTGATAATGTCGTGTATGGACGTCCGTATTTACAAAAATCGGTACATTTATACATACACAAAAAATTCTAAATTCCTTTAAAAATATTGGGGTCACTAAATTGTAGTAAGCTTTTCTATTTATGATTAGTAAATATATATTTTACTTAATAACAATATCACCTAATCGGTACAAATCAATACAGAAATGTAAAAGATTTAAAACTTTATAAATTATTCTAATTAAAATTTAGAAAAATGAAGACAATTCTTGTAAAAATTCATTATTCAACGACAAAAAATCTTTTCTTAAGACAATATTGCCTATAATATATCTTATTCATAAAAGCAATTAAAAGCTTTTTTCTAATTAAATAATGTCTTAGTTTTATTGCATTTTTATTTTACGATTCATAGCAATTTTTTTTAGTAAGTGGTGGTCTTGTTTTATAATTAAGACGTTCTGTGGAGGCATTTATGTGGCTCAAGGTAGATAGATACACAAGTATTTTTATTATTTCACGCGTTATTTTTAGGATGATCTTTAAGAAAGTTTATTACGCAAGGTTACATACACATATATAGAAATCTAGCGTTTAGAAAAATTCCTTTCGGTGGTAACACAAATTTCTATAAAACATCTATCATGAATATTCGCGAAATATTTACACGGTAATCCTTCTGATGACCTTTCCTCTTTGCTACATCGACTTTTCGAATTTAAGCGCAGTACTAGATTGGCAGCTAGGTCTCATCATGTTATTATTGAAAATTCTTGAGTTCTCCGTCAGTTTTATGCTAACAGTTTTTTTCTATCGCGTTTCTCTTCCGGCTTCTTCAATATCCAGTCAACTTTAAACTTCAAAAATTGAAATGCAAAATGCCAATTCTTATTTTCTGTCTTCTTAATTCCTCTTCTTTTATTGTAATATCTCCTTAATAACGTTTTTCCTTTTCTCATATTCGGCCACACTCATCTTAGTGGCTTTATTGCCCTACTTGGGATGAAATGATTGAAAGAAATGAATGAATGATTTAATTTGTGAATAATCTTCTATTTTCTTTTTAGGTCCCCCCCTCAACCACTCCAAAGGAAGAAAAAATATTGGCTATAAATATTTTCACTTGTCTTCGTGACAGATTTACTTTTTGACTAAAAGAACGGTTTGGTTGGATGTTGATATATTTGCCTTGATAAGGAAAACATTTGCTTTGATAAAGTAGCTCAGAGGGTGAAACGCGTCGGCTAAGAATAGTTTTTCCTCTTGTTTTTATATTCATATATATAGATATATATATGACTCTTCGGCAAAAGCGAATTGAGTCCTGTCGGTCACTGTGTGTTTATCTAAAAATAAATACACTAAAATGTGTCTGCATCCCTGCCGTGCGCCGACGGTTTAGTCGTAGAATTCCCGACTGACGCCAGTTCAGTGCGGTTTCGATCCTAGCTAAAGGCAACCGGACGTCAAACCACACTGAAGAGCTGTGATACCGCGAAACAGTCTGTCTGTGGATGACAATTGTATATATATATATATATATATATATATATTGAGCAATAAAAATTATTAAAAAGTTAAAATCTTCAGACACACTGGGTTGTAAATTAATATTCTTTCGTTTTTATTATTATTTCATTTAGATTCTTCGACTAGTTTCGGCCAACATGGCCATCATCAAGAGAAAAAATATTTCTGCTTGCTAGTAGCAGTGAACTACAGAAATGAATGTCTTGATGGAGAAAATGAACTTTTGTCTGTAGTTTTCATTTGTTTTTTTTATTTTTTTATCTTTTTAACATGAATTTTTCAACATTCCTTGTGTTGGTCAAACAGTCTCTTTTAAGTTGTTATTTGAGATAAGAGCTGGATGGATCTCTGTTAAGGGTGTGTGTGTATGTTATTTAGTTCTTAGGGAGTGAGTGAGTATGATATGTGTAAGCGTGTATATTGCTGTGGGTGTGTGTGTCCATTGGGCTCATTAGGGAGTGAGTGAATATGATGTGTGTAAGTGTGTATATACGTGTGGGTGGGTGTATAAGTGTGAGGCCTCAACACCTCCGTAAGCATGTCTGTCTTGTGTGGGTGAGAAATGTGGGTAGGTTTTGATTTGTAGGGTTATATTGTTAACTTTAAGGTTTAGCCCGTCTGGATAGTGCGTTTTTAAACGTCGTATCCACTTATTTTCATGGAACTCTAAAATCTTTCTAATGTTGTCTGCTCTGAACTTTTCTATTCTCTCAATTATAGTGAATTTGGCATGGGTTTTGAAATCGTGTTTTTCTAGGCGGAAATGTTGTTCTACAGGTAATAATCTTTCATGGGGAGTCAACTTAATTTGATTGCGACAATTATTAATTCTGTAGTGAAGGGCCATTCAGATTTTCCTACATATTGTTTCTGGCATAGTGTGCATTCTAGGAGGTAAATTGTGTTATGACTTCTACAGTTAGAATCGTGGTAGATTTTGAAAGTAGATTTAGTGACTGAGCTAGTGAATGAATTCGTGTGTCTAATGTGGTTGCAGCATAAACTTCTTTTGGTGTTACATGGTTGGGAAAATCCTGTTGTTTTTGTAGTTAGTTTGTTACGGATAACCTTGTCCCCTGAAATGTGGTTACTACCTATGATTTCTTTTAGGTTCTTAGGTCTACGATATGCTAGAAGGCCGGGTTCCTTAAACAATTTTTTTTAGGTCTGGTTTGAGATGTAGTATTTCCCAATGACTTTTGATTATTTGGGATAGTGGAGGCAGAGTGGGGTTGAAAGTGGTTACTAGAGGAATGTGGCTAGATTTATTTTTAATCTTGTACATTAGGGTGTCTTCTCTAAGTGTGGAAATTGCTTTATTTATTTGTTCCCTGATTAGGTGTTGTTTATAGCCACGTGTTGTGAATTGATGCTCCAGATTTTCAATGTGTTTAATTCATCATTGTTAGAACATATTCTTCTGAGTTTAAGTGCTTGTGAATAGGGAAGGGTCTCTTTGAGGTGTTTAGAGTGGGAAGACTTAAAGTGTGTGGGTGTCGGTGATTTTAGTGTGTAGTGTCGTTTGTAGTTTCCTGTTTTCATCTATGTAAATGCGGGTGTCTAAAAATGTTACCGATGTTGTGGATTTTTCATAGTCAAACTTAATTGAGTCGCGCACTGATTTTAGGGTCATGAGGAATTGGATAAGTGTTGTGGATTCCGGGATGGAATCCGAGATCAATGAATAACAAACGCCAGGAATGGATAAGGAAAATAAATGTATTAACGTAATAATACAAACTGGTAATACGGGTTAGTAGATCCAGGAATGCGGGTTAGTAGCACTAATATATATATACAGTCTTGGTATTGAAGTATCGCGGTATGACTCCTTTCTGAGTCTACGTGATCGCTAACTGTGACGGTTGCCGCCGTCTCTGTGTGTGACTTACTCTACTACTACTGAACTCTACTACTCTTCTGTCGTTCCGTCTCGACTCCTACTTGACTGTTCGGGTATTCACTGGTAGTAGTATATATATACCTTGGGTGTGTCCATTTGTGTGAAAAGGGGAGACCTCGCAATAATAAGTTTGTCGTCACTGCCCGTGTATACAATGATTATATCATCAATATATCTTGCATAGAATACGCAGTCGCTACCGATGCAGGGATAGATATGGGTCTCCTCAAATTTTCTCATGAATATTGTAACATATGATGGAGCTGCAATGGTGTCCATGGCACAGCCTCTTACTTGCAGGGAGTGTGCTCCATTGAAGTTGAAAGTATTCAATGTAAGAATATGCTCCATGAGCTTTATGATAACTTCTGGGGGAGGGTCTTGTTTTCGTCTTTTAGTAAGTGCTTCCTGAAGGGCAGTTAGCCCTTCAATGTGTTTAATGTTTGAATAGAGGGATTTTATGTCCATAGTCACTAGAATATCATTCTCTGGCACTGTTGGTATGTGATTAATTTTGTTTAGTAGATCTGTTGTGTCTCTGATGTAGGATTTTACTTCCTTAGCTAGGGGTTGTATGTAATGGTCTATGTATTTGGAAATTTTGGTTGTGTGGCAGTTGAATGATGAAATGACTGGTCTTCCTGGGTTGTTGCTTTTGTCTATTTTGGGAAGGAGATAGAAGCGAGCAGGTGTGATGTTTGTGGGTGCAAGTGTTGTGCATGTTTCCTTGTCGAAAGTTAGATTGTTGCGAAGCATTATGTTTAGTGAGCTAGTTAAGTATTTACCATTTAACCATTAATAACAATAGTATCCGATAAAATCGATAACAATCAGGAGAGAAATAGAGAAAAGGAAAAAAAGAAGACAGAAGGCTAAATGAGCGAGTGTAAAGTGAAAAAAATACGAAGTAAAGGATAGATGATCACGACACCCTATAAGTGCACACATCCGCGCAGACGGGCGCACGCAAGCGAACGTACATCCGCAGAGACAGGCGCATGGCCGCACGCGCACAAATGCACACATGAACACAAAAAATACAGAAAAGAACTTACACCAATGTTAAATATATATAAAAAGGAAAAAACGAAAAAATATGAATAGTATATTACTAATACCCTCTGAATAGTAGACGAACATGTCCGCCTACGAAACTCTGGAGTTGAGATGCTAAAGGTGACATTAATCAGCTAAGTGGCAAACTTTTACTCACATTAATCTGTATATTGCATATTTCACTCCATGGTCAAGATACGAGTGACATTTTGTAAAAAATTAAGATTTTCTGGAAAAATATAGTTGAGAACATTAACTAAATTTTAAATGATTTGTCGCTGTTTTTCTCAGATGGTTGGCGACTAAACCAGTTTCACCGCCTCACTTCGTTGGTTGTGAGGAGGGTGCTTAGTACAAAAACTAAGACTTATGAACGGGTGGAAGAACTCTTGCTGAATCAACAGACAGCTAACTAAAGATAATGTCTCAATAAAATCACAGTGGAGAAGTCAAAGGGAAATAACTCTGCTTTCAATTCCCCCACAAAAAATCATCCACATTAATATAAAAATATTTCAATACATTTCAATACATTTCAATACAGTTCTTTTGAGACGGGGAAAATTTAAGTATTGCTCGTAGCACAGTCAATAATGATGAAATTCAAAGTTATTTTAAAGCAAGGAAAATGACTACCGTATTATACGACCGCATGTTTCTGAATGTAAATGCAGGGAATAAATTATATCCTTGAGTATAATACGACCCCATAGCAGAGACATCCATATTTTTCTTTTGTTAATTTTTGTTTTGTTTTTTGAAAATTTGTACGACAATGAGTTTTTAATGTGGATAATATATCCATTAGAATGTCAATGCTGAAATATTAAATATTTATTCTTTCACGATATTAAACAATAGAACCATTGCGTGTTTTTTCTCTTAATTTTCAAAACTAGCTTTTGAATTTTCGGGGAAAGGTGCTTGCTAACTAATCATACCCGGTTATAAATTTTAAGATGTTAATTATTCTATCATACTTTTTTTTATTTGATATGACTTCATTACATTTCTCTCTATTAATAAACCAGGAAAATAAAAAAAAATTCTCTCATTAAGAATGAAGAGAGAAAACTTTATAAAAAAAAACAAGAAAATGAAAATATAAACATATCTAGTGAGCAAAATTGTTTTAATTTTAAGCAAACGGCGGAAAATAAAACCTCACAGCATGAGAATTATCGCCTCATTTTTCAAGAGGAAAAACTCAAAAAGAAAAGTACACAATTTATACAATAGTTAGGCCTTTGTTGTAATATGAATGCTAACAAATCAAGACAGATCTTGTGTATTGCCTTTGTTAATGTTTTTTTAATTAATTTCGGTGAATTTCCTGTCTTTGAGACAAAAGACATTAAATTACGCTGATTCTTAAAGAACAAATATGGCCGACATCTCAAAAATCTTTTGTAACTAATTGTTATCAACACCTGTTTACTTTGTGTTTTATTATCTAGTGTGCTGATTATATTTTTTTAATCTTGTTTCAAATAAGAGGGCCTTAAGCTGAGTAAACATTTCTGAAAACATGTACTTGCGTATAATACGACCTCCCACTTTTGGCTTTAACTTTCGTTCAGAATCTCTCGTATTATACACAAGAAAATACAGTATATGATATTCATCAATATATATATATGAACTGACTACTTGATCCTCTGTTTGTTAGCACGACCGTTGCATCCTACCAATTCCTCATAAATAATGGACTATTCCGTTTTGATCGCGTGAAAAGACAGAAAAGACATATCAGAGACGCTACTTGGTTTCACCGAGAAAATGAAAGAAAGAAAGAAATAAACAAGGGAATGACGAAGTATTTAAATTCTCCTGCTAATACCTCATAAATAATGGACTATTCCATTTTAATCGCGTGGAAAGAAAAAGGCATATCAGAGACGCTACTTTGTGTATTATTATCCATTTTGCTGAGTGTGTTTGCAATCTTGCTGCTTGAAATAAGTGTTTTTAAGCTGAGTAACAATTTCCGAAAATGTGTACTTGTGTATAATTCGAATCCCCCACCCCGACACACACTTTTTGCCTTTAATTTTCGTTCAAAATTTCTTGTATAATCTACAGGAAAATACGGTAACAAACCTTTCGTTCTTTCCTGTTGGATTCCATTTGCTTAACATAATGAATATAACCAAGGGGTGTGCAGTGAATATTGAAAAACAATAGTTTTAAATTTACTCTTACTTAATCAGCGAAAGGTTGCGTCACGTGGGTGTGTCTCGTAAAGTGACTTATCTCCCCTTGACAAAAGCAAGGGAATAGCGAGGTGTCCCAGTTCGCTAGCTCCTCATATCGTTCACAGACGGACAGAAAAGAGAGTTACTCGCTGTAACATTTTTTACGCCAAGATAAAAGAATCTTAAATAGGTGTATGAATTTATTACGCAAACTACATGTTGACAGAAAAGCAATACTATTCACAACACAATTACATATTCCCATATGCATATCATATTAAACCACGCCCAAATTTTATTTTCTACCCAACAACAGATAGTATTACAAACATGCGAAAAAGATGCCCTAATATAACACACACCATTTAAATCAAAGTGTCTATTGGTTAGAAATTAACATCACCATGTGAAATATTTGACCAATCAGAGAAAAGTAAAACCCTATTTTTACTTTTTTATTATTTATTTTTACTTTCGGGAACAATTGATTACCGAAAGCCACATATTTCGACTTTCAGGACAGTCTCCCCTTGCTCCCCCGCCAGACCTCTGGGCGTGCTGAAAAACATATGTGTCGTAGACTTCAAACGAATCCGCTACAACAACAAAGGCGGTCAGTGAATTTTCGCTAACGATAAAAGTCAGTTTTCAACCACAAAAGCTGTGGACCAATTATTTAAAAGTTCTTTTTTCAACTTAGATTTTTCCGTGGACTGACTCCCCAAAAACTTTAACTCAACTAAAGATTATTTTTTACAACTTTTTGACTATTTTAAATTCATGTACATATGTTTGTACATAGAAATGATTTATTTAACAGGCATGAGACCATGTTTTCTTTATTTTTATTTTATTATTGTTTGCAATTCGGATGTTCGAATTTTTAATATAAAAAAATCTAGACGACTGAATTTCCGACATGTTTGAAATTTAGCATTTGTCTCTGAATTTTGAAGTTATGAATTTTATAGTCAAAACATTTATTTGCGAAAATGTACCAACATTATGACTAGCAATTCTAGCCACAACGCATACTTAAGTAGTTTTGAGTCTTGCTTTGTGAATCACGTTCTCTGTGATTTCTCTTATTTCATAGCGCCACCCAAAACACGACTCTTGTACGAGATTCAGTTACATATTTATGGTGGAATCAAGAACCATTAGAAATTGATATATTTTTTTATATTTTTTAATAAAGTGATTTCAATGATTCCTGATTTCACCATAATTTTTCATCGGGTGTGCTGGTGGTGCAATTGTTAACGGCCCAGAAAAGAGAAATCGATGAAATGAGTTCGAATTTCCGTTGAATTCGTTATATACACTTTCACACAAATTGCCATTTGAGAAAGATATGATTCCATCCCTTCTGCCAGCAGCTATTAGTTAAATGGTAGGACAGATGGAACTCTTCAGGTGAGTCTGGTAGCCAGTCTATAATGGTCCAGAGTATGACGATAAACTATACCTGTTAGGGTCCCAGCTATAGGCAAATACATTTTTCTTATACAATTACAAACAATACCATTTTATAGCAAAATGACCAATAATACATTTTATCTGTAGTTGAAGGCATGTAATTGTCTTCAAAATATTTAGATTTTGCCATTAAATAACCCACAGAGGTGTTGATATGCCGCTAAACAAAATTAAAATCAAAACTCTTCGAGAAGGACAATTTTGAATTCAAAACCGGTTCGGTATGCGGCTAGCAACACAATCACGGAGACTTACGGCCATATCATGTTGAAACATTGGTTCTCGGACGATCACCGAAGTTAAGCAACGTCGGGCCTGGTCAGTACCTAGATGGGTGACTGCTCGGGAATACCAGGTACTGTAAGCTTGGATGTGCAGGTGGTGTAATCGATAATGGCTCGGCATTGTTAATTGGTGTGCCGAGTTCCAATTCCTATTGGGTTCGTTTTATTCACTTACGCGCAAGACATGAATCCACCTCTTCTCCCCCAGTTACGGGTTAATTAGTAAGACTTGTATCACTAAATCATTATTATCTCAACAAAACAATCAAACAATCTAAAAATATTTTCTGGCTTTAAATAAATCGGAAAGGGTTGATAAGCCGTAGTAAACGAGTCAATCAGTCAAACCGGGAAAAAATAACCTGCTATGGAGACCACAACATTAATGCCTAGCACGTTGAGTATTGTGTCCTAATTCCTCTCAGTGAATTCTACCGGACTTGGGTTGAGTTGAATATATTTTATAAGATCGCTGTCATTGAGTATTTTTGAGAAAAGAAATTTAAAGTTCATGCCTTTTATGCGTGTGCGAAAGAATCTCAGATCAATAGATAGGGCGAGTGAAGAGTGTAGTTCTTCACAAGGACCATCCATCTTCGAACCTTGTTGGCGCTACAAAATCACAAACAAAGAACTGTACTAAATTGTCACATCGCTTGGGGACTTTCAGAACTAAAATGAGAAGAACATGTTACTCAAACAGAGAATAATGACATAACCAAGATGCTGCCATTCCACACAACCTTAAACAAAAAGCAAGGAAGTAACCCCTCCCCCATCAATATTGGAAAGGGCGATAACAGCTACTGGACTTGAGAAACCTATTTTCCTGGAAAAAATTGTTTTAATAAAAAGATTTTATAAATTTCAGCAGAAGTCAGTGAATGCTAAATGTTTCTTTATAGAAGATAAGCCATTATATGGTGCAACACAGTTCAAGTAAAATCTCAGAAAAACATTCTCAAAATCTAAAGTTTAATTGAATCGTAAGGTAAAAGGTAAACTATGTTTACAATTTACCGTTAATTCGGATCCTTGATTTATCACTTTGTATGATTAATTTGGGTTTAATTTAGTTTTGTATTGATCTCCTGGTAGTATTATTAACATTTTATACGGATGTATTGGTATTTAGTTAGTATTTTTGACATTCTACTATGTCGCTAGCAAGCTATCGATTGATAGATAAAAATGTGCTCACGTTTGTATGTGCGTATGTTTGCCCATAATCCTTCGATTTTCAACTTCCAATGGATTTTAAAACGCCGTCTCATGTTTCCAACGGTGATCACATTGAACACGAATTGCCCTTTGACCTTTGACAGATGATCATTTTTGGCTTTCTTTTTCTAAGTTTACTTCATTGACTTAATGTTTCTTTTCGGAAAATGTTGTCTGGACTCCAGATAATAAACTGGAAAAATATGAAGAAAAACTCGCCTTCGACATAAGCTGGATAAAAATGAAGTATCTTCAATAGAAAAAAGTATCCAGTAAATCTAAGATTCGGCAGAAGTTGCATAAACCTGGCATTTCTCCATAATGACGGTGTTATCATGGGGTATTACTGGGGCGGGGTGAATTATTCCAATAAAAAAGAAATATGTAAATAAAAATAAAATTATGTAAAATAAAATTATGTTCCGAATCTATGCCAGATTGTCTGGTCATCTGATTCTTTTAACGCTATTGCTCCCCACCCCCCAAAAAAACAATGCCCAAGAGCCACGCCACTCAAAGCAGAGAGTTACTGAATTAGTTTATTTTATGGCGTTATGAAGTGCATATTTTGAGGATATGTAGGATAGATAATGGTTAAAACCGGGACTTGAGGTTAAAAGTGTAGTGATCGGGAAAATATCATCTCTGGAGTTGCTGCACAAAGTTGTGGCTCTTGAAAAGAGTTGACTGAATGGAACTTCATCCTTATCAATGGAATATGAAGGGGATGTGGGTGTGTGTGACGCTCCGGCCTACGCGGCATGACAGGTCTTAGATGCATGGCAGAGAGAGGCTCAATACATTTCCTCGGTAGGAAAGGGAATGTAGGGTGGAAAATAATTCATCACCCACAAGACCGCGTACATACAATAATACTGTATGTATCTATATATAGAAAGACAGAAATACACCACGCTCCTGTGTGTATTTGTATGCGTGTATATGTGTGTATGTGAGAGAGAGAGAGAGAGAAAGAAAGAAAGAAAGAAATAGGGCATGCTCTCGTATGTATGTGTATGCGTGTGTGCGAGTGAGAGAGAAAGAAAAAAGATGGTGTTCTCCCTTATGTATGTGTATGCGTGTGTTTGTGTGTGTGTGATAGAAAATGAGTGCATTAATATTTATGTGTATATATATATATGTGTGTGTGTGTGTGTATGTGTGTTTTCAGCGTTTTTTCAATCGTAATTTGGAAGCCAAATAGGTGTGAATGTACACAGCATACACGAGCAGACGCCCTTTAGTGGGGTTACACACTTAATGGGTTAGTGTCAGTGTTGCATTTTCAATGAGGACCGTGTAGATTCTTCATATCCAATGCAGCTTTTCTTATTCTTCTCAAAACAGAATCATTCAAGTCTGTCAGTCGACCCATTACCGTCCAGATTTGGCTTCATACGATTTTTGGCATTTCTCAAAACTTAAGCCCCTCTTGGACAATGCAATAATGGAAGGCAAAAACAAAGGACAAACTATTAACTGCATGAAAACAAAATACTTAGTATTTAGTATACTTAGTATCATCTCGTTTTATTTCTAAGGAAATTATAGCGTTTCTTAATACGATTTTAGATTTGGGAAGACAACTGTAGGAATTCATTTCAAGAAGAACTTAAGATACACACCTGAAACAGACACAATGATGACAGACATAGAAAGTTAACTGCGGGGGCTCCTCGTCAGTGTAGTAAAGGAAAACAAGAAGAAATGACAAACTATCAATTGTAAGAAGAAAGGATGTATGGTCGTTAGCAAAATGGGCAAGCCAAGATGCGAGTTGGAATTTGGAAATCAACCAAGTGTAGAAATCTGAGTAGTTTAATAAAAGACAACAGAATATGTGATACAGAAAATCAGAGACTCATGGGACTGGAGAAAGATGTCTTCCAGAAACTAAACAAAGTATCAAGGCATAGGGAAATAATGTCAGAAACAAAAAATAGGAAATAAAAAGGTTGCTGAAAAGTCATGCCGTATCTAATTTCCTATGTGGCAGTGAATGATAGACAATTTCCTCCTAACGAAGAAGAGGAATCAAACGACAGAAATGTAGTTCTACAGAAGCATGATGAGAATACCATGAACAGAACGACAACGAAAAATTGTTAAGGGAAATAGGAACAAGAAATTCATGCTTGCAATAAGAAAGAGATAGATGAGCATATCTGGACGTTTGAAGAAAGAAGGCTTGGAGAACATAACACTCACAGGACATAATAAAGGCAAGAGAAAGCGGGAGGTAAACAGCAAGTAACGATTTTTTGTGAATGAATGAGAGAACAAGAGAAAAAATACGTAGAACAATAATAGACATGACGTTGTGGAGAACCGTAACCTTCCTGTAAGGAAGTGACAGATAAAAGGAGAAAAGGAGCCGTTTTAAAATGATAGATGAAATTCGAGAAACGCTATGATAAGTTAGTGAGGTTCTAAAACTGAGTATTTTAAATGAGACTAAAGTGTTATTGCCCTAGGAAGGCCTTTTTTTCTTTCATATTAACTGACAGGACATTTTTCCCGAACAGACATTATACAAGATTTCCCAAAGGTTACAAAAGATCATCAAAATGACCTGAGTTGCAGCCTCTAGCCTTTTTTCCCCACAGTTACTTGCGGGGTCGTCTGCTTATCCATACGCCCCAGATAGTCCATCAGAAATCCGATCGCTCCCAACCAGAGACACTGATAGCAGCCATAAGAAAGACGAGTGGATAGGCGTGCGTGTGCTGATGTGGGAAAAAAAGAAAAAAAAAACTACCACAAGATATTTTTATCATTTCTTCTTCATACCAATTTCATTCAAATAAGTTGCAGATTTTCCAGTGTAGATAGAGAACATCTTTCTCCCCCTCCTCCTCCTCCTCCTCCTCCATCGCTTCATTCTCCTCCTCCCTCTTCATTCTTCTTCTTCTTCTTCTTTTTTGTGACGTGTCCCTTCAAAACATAAATGATCATGGCTCCCCAAAACTTCCTATCCTTCGAGACTCTAATCAATATTTGACTCCTTACTATCTTTCCCATCCACTGTTTTATTATCCAAGCTTGTTTGATAAGTTACTCGCTGTTTTTCCTCTATCTCATTTAAATTTAATATGTTCTATGAGTGCCAAATTCTCTAAGGCCTCTTTTCTCATAATGTGTCCCAAGAATTTCAATTTTCCTCAGAACTTCAACGAAGAAATTTTCAGAATTCTTCTGTAAGAGAACATCTCTGTTTTCTCAAGTTTCTTCTTCATCTGTAAGGAAATTGTTCAGCATTCCCTGGCAGATAGCAGGATTGATATTCCATAGTTCAGTCAAGACCTCTTTTCTTTGTTTCTAACGAAATTTGCTTGATTTTTTGGAAAGTATCTCTGGCCAAACCGGCTTCGGATTTCGGTGTCAAGAATTTCCATCTTCTGCTAAGTGTTCTATTGCTTTCCATCTTCTTTAAAACTTTGTCGATGCTTACATGTCCTGTCCGTGGCATTCTCAGAATCCTTCTGTAGAACCATATTGCCACAAATCCCCCACTTCATTTGTGAGTAAATTTTCTTTTATGCATGTGGATGTGGTTATTATGCTTGTATTTTCTACTAGTATCTTTCGGATGGTGTTTGGCAGGTTTTTGTATGTATTTAAATGAGTCCTAATGGAGCTGTGGTCGGATAGGTGAAACTTAAATTATCTGGATAGGCATGTAGTAGTGGGACCGTTTTAATTATTTATAAATTTACTTTGATCTTATTAAGTCCTAATAATAGAAAAGAAAAGGCCAACACTCAATAACATTAACTATGAACACGGCCACAATGTGCTGACCCTGTTTGGTAAATAAAACATCCCTATAACTCTAGAAACATACATAACACAATACATACATTGAGTTAAAAGTAAAAATAAAATCATCGTTGATAATGGCTAAAAGTATAACCGAAAGCGCTCAGAACTACAGAATATTTGGACAGTTTCTACACACTATGTGTCCAAAAAAGAAAGCTCTTGTTCGAACACAAGAAAAATTAAATAAAAAGCTTAATCGCAGTACCTTATCTGTCGTCGTTGGCAAAACGCACACACACACATGCTTATATATATATATATATATATATATATATATATATATATATATATATATATATATATATATATATATGTGTGTGTATATAAGTGAACATAGAAGTCAACACTCAGAGGCAACAGGCTGTTTCATACTAGACCCAATAGTTAGGCCGCGAGTGTTGGAGTTTTTCTCGACTATTTATATATATGGGTCAGTGGTGCATTGTGGGTAATCCATTATGGCGGTTATTTTGGCGGGAGTGGCTTGTTTATTCATTTATTTATTTAGGTTAAATTAATTTACTTGGTTTTTATTTTCATTTTTTATTCTATATATTTATTTATTCTTTTCGGTTTTCTATGTTTTATTAACGTAGTAAAAAATACGGGGGGATTTGTTTAGATCGCTTATCTAATAAAAAACCCAACACTCGCGGCCTGACGATTGCGTCTAGCATGAAACAGCCTGTCTGTCGCCTCTAACTGTTGACTTGTATGTTCACTTTTATATCTATATTTACATACGCTCTATCTATGATATTCAGGACTTTATCCCATAAATATAGCACACCTTAAAACTATATTTCTTCATATATATATATATGTGTGTGTGTGTGTGTGTGTGTGTGTGTGTGTGCGTGCGTGCGTGCGTGCGTTTGTGTGTGTGTGTGTGTATGTGTGTACATTTATATATATATATATATATATATATATATATATATATATATATATATATACAGGAAGTAACAACGGCGGTTTATGGTTGGAAAACCGGAAATCAAAATGGCAACAAATAAAGAAAAAACGAAAGGTTAAGGAGTGATTGTAAAGTGAAGCAACGACTTAGGCCAACTAACCAGGACATTCTCTGCATACAGTTATCTACGGAGACATGCACGCGCACATGCACCACGGAAAAAAATTGCACCAATGAAAAGTGCATATAAAAAATAAAAATCGAGAAGTATAAACATATACCCCCTGACGAGCGAACGGGGTGATTCCCGGGGGGGCCGTCTAGGAAATTCTAGTTGGGATGCTGAAGATAACTTCAATCGGTTAAGTGATAGGCCTTTTACTTGTAATAGCTCCGACTCGATTTTGAGCACTGCCATCACTTGATCCATCCTCAAATATGGGTAATGAGGGTGTGGCATTTTAATCGCACTAGGGTCCAACATTTCCTTGAGCAGATATAGCACCATTGAGTGTCTTTTGCAGTAGTTGTTTCATTAATATTTTGGTGAACTTTCGGTGAAGTGTCGTTTGTGTACATCAACTGAGGCACATTTTTTTATACTCGTCGAAAGTAGAAATGCCACATAGCGTGTAGTGAATGACTTTTCCCTCTGTGCCATTGATAATTTTCTGCACTTAGACGTGATCACATTCATTAAACGCTAGATCAAATTCTGTGTCCACGTTCTTAGAGAGATTAAAATAAATACCCTTACGAAGATCTCTCTAGAGTTTTTCCTGTGCAACATGACTTTGTTCAAAGCCTCTTTTAACATTGTACATTGCTTTTCTCCACTAGCCAGATTTTCCCAGTCGTTTGTAAATTTTAACGCCTCCAAAACAAAACTACTTTCACATAATCATCACAGAGAATTTTGTCTGCCTGTCATCAGCATGGTTGATGCTAAACTCCAGGAGAGAAACACTCTACCGTTTCTTGGCCTCACGTCTTCCACTGATATGAATTTAGGCGACTATTTTGAATCAATTGCAACGTCTACTTGTTAGGAAAGATCGTTCACTGTGTCATCCCAGAAATATTTTCTCGTCAGAATCCCTCTTGCACAATAATCTACTATTGAATACTTTTGCCACATGTGGTCTAGTGTTCCTGCTGTGTATATGACCAAATCCAAAATAAGATCTGTAATGTAATCGAGCCTAACCTGGCATATGCGAATTCAGTCACTTTTTCACCGACGTGACATGATTCCCCTTTGTCTTTTCGACAAATATTTTCATGGCAATTGTTCTGATGAGCTTTTCTCCGTTGTGTCTCGACTCCATTAATTGAAGAGTGCTACTGAATTGGCAATTAGGTCTCACCATTTTACTTTTGAACTAGCTAGATGCAACTGTCACTTCTATTGTGACAGTTTCTTTTCACACCTGTGAATCTCCCTTATAATGTCTTGCTTTTCTTCCATCTACAATCTTCCAAGTTCTCCACTGCCTTAATCAGATCAAGGACACATGACACAGTGGATAAAGGCGTTAGTTAGATCCAGTGACAGGACCCAAAGAGTGTGAGTTCAATACCTTATTAAGGCAGTGGAGAACTTGGAGAAGGGAATTAACAGGAGATAACTGATAATTGACATCCATTGGACATGGCACGTGGAACTAGAACAGTCTACCCTAATGAGCGAAATAAAGAGTTCAGTTCGATATTCTAATCACCTGAAGAAGGCCGGAGCGTACAACGGCCGAAACGTTGTAATAAATATGGCAACAAAGATGAGGACAATAGTCCGAATAATGTAAATAGTGTACATAATACCTCATCTCAGAAATATAGACAGATACTGAAAGGCCGAAACGTTGTAATAAATATGGCAACAAAGATGAGGACAATAGTCCGAATAATGTAAATAGTGTACATAATACCTCATCTCAGAAATATAGACAGATAATGAAAGGCCGAAACGTTGTAATAAATATGGCAACAAAGATGAGGACAATAGTCCAAATAATGTAAATAGTGTACATAATACCTCATCTCAGAAATATAGACAGATACTCTCTTATACACGTGGCAAACATAACGTTTCTCCGTGTTACCTATGTTGGAAACTTCCCTTTCCCTGTGTACAATCATGTGACGTTAGAGTTCTACAACTGACATGCAAACTTTGTCATAAAATTCGCACAAGTAACCTGCAGGTCTTTCTGGTATGGTTGCATTCATAAGAATCGCACGTGACCTCTCTGGTGTAATCTCACATGGCTGGCTAAACCAGCCGTCGAGACAGTGACATTTCCACAAAGACTGCAAGTGTGTGAGTTCCCTAATAGCTCTGACGCCAGATTCTATTTCTCCCTTACTAATGGCGCGCTTTTTGTTGGAATGGTCAATTCTCTTCTGTTCAAAATATTAATTTGTAGCCGAAGGTGATATGGTTCAAAACTATATTTACTAATCATGAATAGAAACGGTTACTTCAATTCAGCGTTAGACCATCACCCACCCCCGTATTTTGAAAAGAATATTGAATTTTTTGTGTGTGTATAAATGTGCTGATTTTTGTAAATATCAGAAAATAAGAGCCGTAGCTATAGTAAATTTAAAGCCATACTCTAACGTAAAATTCAATAAAAATTTAGGTTACTTATAATATTTCATTAAATTTTGAAAATTGTTGGGTAGTTAAAAATTATATAACAAAATATGCACGCCTTATATTCCTCAAGTAATTTTTACAGATATGGACTACCGTAGAAAAAAAATAGTTAAATTTTCATCTGCCAATAAAGGCGTTAGGTTGTTAATAGTTTACTGTGAACAACTGATGAAAACCCCCTACCGCCGTGATAAAAAAAAAACTGCTTTTCTGCTATATTTTCAACTAAAAATAAGTGATATTTGTTTCAAATCAGATTAATTAAGCTTTAAATTAGCTAAGACTCATCAAAGAAAGTTTCCGGAAAGTATATTTTATTTTTGAAATATTTTTAATGAAGAGAATTATGTTGTGCTGATAGAAAAGGTAATTATGGCTACACTTTCATGTTAGCAATTTCAAAAAACAAACTCATTCCAATCAATTTCAATTCGTTTTGATTATTGGAAATATTAAATTTTGATCTAGTAGTTTCAATAAAACTAAATTAAAAGCTTAAAGACAGAATCTTCATTTTAAACCTAAGCCATTGCTTTTCTTCTTGGGAGTTATCTATCTATCTATCTATCTATCTATATATATATATATATATATATATATATATATATATATATATATATATATTACGCAAATCATTCATACGAAAAGCAGTATGAATGAATTGCGTAATATAAATTGAAACCGCACCACATACTTGATATATATATATATATATATATATAAAGACAGAGAGAGAGAGAGAAAGAGAGGGAGACAGACAGACAGAGACAGAGATAGAGACAGAGAGAGTGTGTGTCTGTGTGTGTAAGTGTGTGCGCGCGTGTTTGTGTGTGTTCAAACATATGGCCCTGAAGAGCGTTCAGGTGCATGTTTATTGATTCATTGAAACACACACACACACACACATATCTATCTACCCATCTATCTATCTATCTATCTCTTTCTCTCTCTCTCTCTCTCTCTCTCTCTCTCTCTCTCTATATATATATATATATATATATATATATATATATATATATATATATATATATATACAAATGAGATAAAGAACAGATGGAGTAAAAATTCAATTATAATAAATTACGATAAAAAATATTTTACATCACTCCTTATATATATATACTAGCAGCATGGCCCGGCGTTGCCTGTACTTAAAATATTTTTGCCCTTTCTTGCCTTTAAAGGAGTGCCCTTTGCCGTGCTGATGTTGCTACATGCCTTACTTCTTGCCTATCTCACACTGCGAAATTTTTCTAAGCTCTATACTAAACATTAAATCTGTTATGAAAAAAGAACTAAACAAAATGAACACAAAACGATCAACTCGTAACTGGAAAAACCGAATGAAAAAAGAATGTTAACAACAAATACGTTTTCACACCCAACCCAGTTCTGCGGAATCAGAATCAACGTTGAGTTTAAGCAAGCGAATGAGCCAATTGGAGTAAAGTGCCATGCAGATTTAAATTTTTCCTACTTGTGACGAATGCAGCTATCGATTTATTTTGCATGCTAGTTAACATGTAATAATTCGTGTCAGTCAGCTGTTGGCTCTCACGCTGATATATATATATATATATATATATATATATATATATATATATATATATATATACATATATATATGAAATATATATATTTAGACAAGTTTTGTCTACTTATTTTTAATAGGATCCTTTCGCAATTATGGTAACCATTCTTAGGATGCTTATTAAAGGACGAAAAAAAATTACCATATTCATTTTATGAATGTCATCATCATGTTCTTGTTTTTCTAAGGCAAAAATGCTGAAAGAAATGAAGAACACGCAGGATAATAATAATAATAATAATAATGATAATGATAATAATAATAATAATAATAATGATAATAATGATAATAATAATAATTTAGAGATGAATATGATTGATCGCAATTCTCATATCTGATTCCGCCATGAGATGTGTTTCTGTCTACAGACGAACTGGAATATTAATATGCAAGAAATAAATAGAGAGTGTAAGAAAATTGATGCATTGAATAAAAAAAATGGTTTCCTGTCCATAGAGGTAATGTTTAACGAAATATTACTACTTTATTGTGGATTAGATCCTCATTGGGTGATCTATGCATGTAGCGTGACTTTTCTTAAATGCTGTATACATTCAGCACCTGAGTGATTATGGTAATATTAACGCTTTCCTTCTCATGAAATATTCCACGTTTATTAATCGAACTGCCAATGCCACTGTTGTTTGAAATTTGTAAAATCATTTCCCATAAAACAATTTTTAAATATTTGGTCCAGTAGTTGATATCGCTCTTCTCAGTATTGATGGGATTGGGGTTAACCCTAACCCTAAATCCTTCCTAACCTATTTTTTGAAGTCGTATGAAATGTCAACATTTTGATTATATCATTTCTCTTCTAGTTACATATCTATTTTAGTTGTTACTGTTGTTTAAAATTCTCATCTGATGTAGTTCTGTTATGGTTCTCCACAACTTTCTTTCTTTTTATTATTTGTGAATTGCCATGGTTTCCTGAGGAAAATGGTAGATTATTTTTATTTCTGCAAGTTTCCCCACTGTATTTCAAGGAGCAATTCTGGCTATTTATTTTATATATACCTGCTTATTGTTGTGGGGTTTGGGGTCTTTATTCATATTGACCTTTTACATATATACTCTAGCTCAAATTTCACACACGCACACACACACACACACATATATATATATATATATATATATATATATGTATATATATATATAAATGGCAAAAATGTAAATTTTTAAGTCAGGTGTGCGCCATAAGGAGGTGCAGAAATTTTCAAGGCCCCTCCTATACTACCTATAATTAGTATTTTAATATTTGGTTAATAAAATGTTGACTTTTTGAAAGTAGGTCTGGTCGAAAACTTCGTAGTTCAAATTTGGTAAATTAAAAAACAAATAGACGCTTGTTTGTTTATTTAATAAAAAAAGAAACTTTGAGTCAATGTGTAAACATTGGTGCACTTGATGTTTGAAAAAAAACGTAAACATTGGTCGCTTTTATAGTTTAAATTGAAACGTAAATATGGGTTATGTTTACACTTGAGACAAAAGTAAATATGAATTCAGTTTATACTTGAGTCTGCAAGCATCCACCCGGTAGGTAGTCACTTGTGAGTGAAGTACTGCAGGTTTTTCAATTGAACATTTCTCAACGAATTCTTTAATCTTGTTTTCATCGGAGAAAGTTTTCGTCGCCAAATCTTTTTGCAGTGATGGAAAAGGGTATTAATTTGTTGGTACAAAGGTCAGGTAAATATAGCCGGGGATCGGGATAGAACTGCCTAATCGAGATGCAAAATCTTTTCCTGTATTCTTCTAGCCGTATTCAGTCTTGCAGAGTTTTAGTGAAGAACGTTTTTCTTTTAATCCACTCTGAATGGTGCCATTGCCATGGAGAAACTAAGCTATGTTAATCTACCCAAATTTATTCTTAACTGTCACCTATGATTGTTAGTTAGCAGGAAACATTTACAATTTTAATTAGTTCCCTAAAACGAAAATTACTTATGATTCATTCTAATACATAATTAATTATTCATCAAGTACTGAGGATTAAAATTAATTTTTTAATTAAAATATTCAGCCCCAAATTTAAATCAACAAGAGTAACTACAAATAAAACCTATTAAATTGCAGTTTCAAGATGGCGAGACAAATTGCGGGTAACACGTCATTCATATTTATCTTGAGCATTTTAAATAAATATTTTCAATAAGGATATTTGAAATGATTCTACAGAAGGATGCTGAGATTACCATGAATCGAACATGTGAGCAACGACAAAGTTCTAGAGACAATGGCAACAAAAAGGTCACTTAACACCAGGAAAAGGCAGTTGAAAGTTAGGGGTACATAGTGAGGAAAGAGGGTTTAGAAAATTTGATACTCACTCGACATATTAAAGGTAAGAGAGACATAGATAAAAAAAAACAACAAAGATTCGCATAACCTACCTAACGAGATTGAATGAATGGATGACGGAGCAGGGATTGGGAGAGATGGCAAGAAGACAAAGTTTATTAATAGTTACAAAGGATAGAACATTGTGGAGAGCCATGATCGTCAACGTCTTAAAGGGATACGGTACATAGAAGAAGAAGAAGAAGAAGAAGAAGAAGAAGAAGAAGAAGAAGAAGAAGAAGAAGAAGAAGAATCATCTGAAATCGTAGGGGATAGATTTGAGATCACCTTCAACGCCTCCGGTAATTTGATATCGAATTCATCCCCCTGATATGCTGAACGCGATTTCAAGTTACCATTGGGTACGTTGAAACAAGGGTAATCTGAACTTGCGGCACAAGGTCCCAGTTGAAAAACTTAAGAGAGACAACATTACTAGTTTAAAGTATCATTGTTGCTAATTTTGTCGTTTCAAAAACTTGTTTGAAATTTAAGTGTCTTCGGGCGTATTGTTTCATTTTACTGCTTTTGTCGTCGTTATTTTTTTCTTTGTTTAAACATATGTTTCAAATTTGTTATGTACTTGTTTGGGTCGGCAGTCTCGTCATTGCGTTCCAAGTTCGTGGAATATGACACTGCCAGTCGTTTTTCTATAATTCTTACCTCACGAGCTTATTGCATTACCGAGATGCAATGTCTTAACACGAAGGTGAATCGGCACATCTATTTTAAGCATTGTAAATTAATACCTTTTATCTATTCATGTGCAGAATATCCAAGCCATGACTTGTAGTTAAATATTTCGCTGACCTTACCAAATTAAAAACTAATAGTCATCAGCAATATCGCCAGGGGAGAGAACTTTTAATATACACATTACAAGAACTTATTCTTTGTCTTGAAGACGAAAACTGAAATAATTAATTAGCAAATAATAATTTAAAAAATAATAATAATAATAGGAGGGTTTTATTCTTGCTGCACAGGGCCGATGCTTGCTAACTAGAAATTACCAGGAACACATACTGAAAAATTGTCTCAACCCAAAATACATATTCTGTGATGAAAATCCAGAAACAATTGACCATCTTGTATCCAAATGCACGGCATTAGCACCAACTGAATATAAAACCCGGCCTGACAGAATGGGCCAATATCTGCACTGGAAAATCTGCAACACTTACGGAAAGGAAACTGCAAGGAATTGGTATGGACACCACCCAGACTCGGTTAGAGACATGGGTCCTATAAGAATTTTATGGGACTTTACAATACATATAGACATAAGCTAATCACCCAGACATCGTGATCAGAGACCATAATAACCCAATGTGCCTTTTTATTGATATGGCAGTGTCTGCAGATTTTATATTTAAAGATCTTCAAAAAAACTATCAAAATACAAGAATCTTGAAGTGGAAATTTAAGATATGTAACACATAAGTAGATCGAAAATTCCAGTTGTAGTTGGAGCCCTCGGATTGACTGAAAAAGGTTCTGATAGACTCATGGAAGAGATTTCTGGTAACCCATGCCTTACAGAAATACAAGTACAGCTCATACATTACGAAAATATTTATCCATGTAAAATGTGTGATCTTGGGAGTGGGGGGGGGTCTCAAAAAACTACTCAGTGGAAAATGTCATGATGCTATTTTTGACCTTAGGTCTCTGGTTGGGACCTGGAAAAAATAAGTATACACCAGAAATCAAAGGAAATAATATTAAAAATTTAGTCGTAATTTTGTGTTTATTTTGTTTTATTTCCTTTTCAGAAATCAACGTAAATATAACTCAATGTAATTTTTTATTTAAATCTATTTGACTATAAATCATAAAAAAATTAAAAAAAACTATAATGAAAGGGCTTATATTTCTTAAAAAAGTATTTTGCGTATATATATATATATATATATATATATATATATATATATATATATATATATATATATATATATATATATATATATTGTCTGCTTCGTCTGTAGCATTTATTTGCAAGGACTGAGTGTATCAATAGTTCCAAAAAGTGTGGATGGTTCTGCACAAGCCTTCATCACTTTAAACAAATCACTTGTGTGGGTTTTCTGACGGTTTACCTTGATTCGTTCTTATCTAGCTTGTCATCTGTCAATATACCACATAACACCCTTGAGCGCTTAGCCTTGGAGCTGGTAGAATGGAGAGCAACGTGTTTTAGTCGACTCTGCAGTTTTCAATCTGCTTGTTTGAATCATCTTCAAGAAACAAGAGCAAGATCTAAAAGGTCAGCCAATCTAAAAATGATCTCATCTCACAATACTCACTAGTGGCCTCTGTAAATCACTAGCGGATCTTAAATACCACTTCAGATTATCGCACAAAATTTCATAACTGAATCAACTAAGCTGTCAGATCCTCATACGTGGAAACCGACGGGAAAGTCCATTATTATTATCATTATTATTATTATTATTATTATTATTATTATTATTATATATATATATATATATATATATATATATATATATATATATATATATATATATTAATTTGCTCAATTACCGCAAATTATATTTTAAATTAATAATATTTTCATTTTAAAAGCATATTATTATAAGCCTTCAAATGTGACCGATGTGTTATTGTTATTATTGTCATTTCTATTATCGTAGCCATCATTATTATTGTTATTGGTGTTTCATTGATCTGATGATTACGTCATTGCTATTTACTGGTAAATTGCATTGTTAGTGTTTGAATTTTTTTGACGCGAATCTAGATTTGTTTGAATTTTGCTTTCTCTTTCGTATTTTTATCCGTTTCTCTTAATGGCGTCTTTGTTTGAATTACAAAAGCATATTCTCCTCATAGCAGTCATTTAAGCAAATTGCTGAAACTTACAAGACAAATGCTGAGGATAGGAAGAAGAAATGAAGCAAAATGCAATAATAATAATAATTGTATTAATAATAATGATGATAATAATATTATATAATTTGTATGTGTCCTTTTATTTGTATATATTTGTATGTCTGTCAAGGTCACATGGCACAGTGGATAAAGGCGTTGGTTAGATACAGTGACAGGACCCAAAGAGTGTGAGTTCAATACCCGGTTAGGGTAATGGAGAACTTGGAGAGGGGAATTAACAGGAGATAACTGATAACTGACATCCATTAAACATGGCACGTGGAACTAGAACAGTCTACCCCAGTGAGCGAAATAAAGGGTTCAGTTCGACATTCCAACTACCTGAAGAAGGCCGGAGCGTACAACGGCCGAAAAGTTGTAATAAATATGGCGACAAAGATGAGGACAATCGTCCGAATAATGTAAATAGTATATATATATATATATATATATATATATATATATATATATATATATATATATATATATATATGTACATTGATTAGTATAAAACAACAAATTTTATATTAATAGTATTTTAATTTTAGTCTAGATACATGTTACTAAGTTATATTATTTGTTGATATACCTGATATGTAATTGGTACCTACTAGTTTCATTAATATGAACGCGAATTTTAATTTTATTTATTTATTTATTGTTACCTGTTTTAGACAGAGCATTGAACAGACTCTTTACTGATAAAAGGAAGAAAAAAGAGACGCAAAGAGGAATAGAATAATAGTAATAATAATAATAATGTTGGTAGTGGTGATGAGGGTGGTGGTGTTTATTTTTTAATGGTCTTTTATTTATTTTTTAGTAATTTACATATATTTTTTTAATTTTATAAGCCATACAATACAAACGCTTATAATAAACTTTTCTTTAAATATAATTTAAATTTTAATTTATATAATTTTATAATTTTAATTTTAATTTCTTTAAATATTATTTGTACCATTTATTAATTGTATTTATATGTAAAATATAGTCGTGTAATAAGAGGATTAGTGAGAATTGAATATAATTTCATATTATTGAACATAAGAGAGAAAAAGTCAAAGAAAATTCCGTTGACAATTGAAGTTATGTCGAAGTCTCGTGAAGCACGTTGTGTTTCCTCCTCGAGATCCAGACGCTTATAAATTGACTTTTTCAATTTCCCTGGCAAGATTAGGGAAATCATAATGAAGTACATCAACTCAGCTTTCATGAGATTCGCCGTCAAAGATTACTCTACCAAGTGGCAACCACTTGAGATCGGCATTATAATGGGCTGCGTGATTTCCCCGCTTCTTTTCGTTTTGGCCATGGAATTGATTTTACGAGGCGCATCAACCACGGCCAAAGGGGTGATGACTGAAGAACAACTGGTCCTTCCCCTTTCTAGGGCTTTTATGGATGATATCACAATTCTCATCCTATCTAAAATTGCTGCGAATGATCTGTTAGAAAAATATCACGATCTTTTCATATGGGCGAGAATGAAGGCAAAGCCGAAGAAAAGTCGAAGTCTGTCATTAGTCAGGGGGTCTGTTAAGGAAATCCACTTCAAAATTGGTGATGACACGATACCAACAATAAAGGAAATGCCAGTAAAGAGCCTCGGGCGGCTCTATACAATCCCACTGACTGATCGACATCGGGGTACAGAGGTTCATAAATCAGCTTTAAAGGGACTAATTTCGATCGATAGAACCTATCTGTCCGGCAAAATGAAGGCGTGGTGCTATCAACATGGTCTACTACCCCACCTTTTGTGGCATCTGCAAATGTATGAAATTGCATTATCTAGCATTGAGCGCATTGAGCAAGCGATCAATAAGTATTTGCGTAAGTGGCTTGGAGTTCCTCCTTGTTTTTTGAAAGTGGGGTTGTATACCAACTCCGGACACCTGCAGCTTCCTATACATTCATTGGTGGAGGAATACAAAGTTGGGAAGGTACGCCTTCATATGATGATGAGGGACTCAGCTGATGATATCATACGGAGGGTGCATCCAGAGATTAAATCTGGTACAAAGTGGTCAGCTGCAGAGGCCACACAAGAAACAGAAAATAGCTTGCGAGTCAGAGATATCATGGGCGTGATTCAGAATAATCGGGCTGGATTGGGAAACACGACGCACAAGTACTTCTCCAAGGAGAAAGCAAAGGGAAAAAGGCGTATGGTGATTGCAGAGGTCAAAATGCTCGAAGAGGAGCATAGAATAGCCACTGCTGTTACCCAATCTAAACAATGTAAGTGGACAACCTGGAATTATATCGAACCCATTAAACTTTCGTGGAATTCATTAGTGGCGATGGAACCATTGGCGATATCATTCCTTCTTCGATCAACATACGATCTTCTCCCAAATGAGACAAACCTCAAAATGTGGGTATACACAGATACAGATCTCTGTTTTTCGTGTAAAAAAAGACCGAGATTCCTTGCGTCATGTGCTTTCTGCTTGTCCACTATCGCTACAGATGTACACGTGGCGACACAACAAGGTATTACAGGTGATCAGGGATGTAATAAGAACACAATGTGAGACAGCAAACCAACAGCTTGTGGCAGCCAAGGAAAGTAAGATCGAATTCCATAAGGAGGGTGAATGTCCTGCAAAGAAAAAACAAACAGCCCCCAATATGAAGCTGCTGAGTGGTGCCATTATTATTGCCATCATTACAATTTGCCCATTCACCATAAAAACTCGTCCGTCACCAACCAATCCTCCATACACCATAATACCACATCCTCCCATGCAATAAAGATTTAATGATAATAAGCTATATATACAATTCTAAAGATGAAAAATTAGAGGGAATGGAAATGAACCCAATAACAAACTAAACATGAACACAAAGTTAACTAAACATAACTGATGTTAGTAGGGCCCGTCCAACCCTCACGAAGGAGAGAGGCCGCTGTATTCTGCCCATTGGGCAAAATCAAGAAGCTCTTGTAGGGGTGTAGTATGTTGGCTAGGGTCACCATGATATAATAATATCAAAGAAGGCCGTGTTCTTGTAAAACAACACCCTACATTAATTTATGAACAACAATACACGAGAGAAAAATAATCAAGCTCAGTGAACATTAATAATATTGTATTAACACTGGTATACAAATTTCAACAATAAGTATAAAGAAAGTTGCTTCCCTTTTTCCATTAATAAAAAGGGTAATTTTAGCTAATAAATGTTGAATACAAAATTGAATGTAATTTAACTACAAAGTTCAATTGAAGTCTTAGCTAAATAAAGAATAGTTCCACAGTGTTTTATCAGTGTAGAAAGATGTAATGTTCATGAGTGATATCAACAAGATTTAGTATGATTACTTGAATTAGTAATAATTAAGAATTAAAATGTCAATATAGCGCCGTGCCTTATCTTCCAAGAATTGAACTGCTACTGCCGCTCGCAAACAGCGAGAGTCTTTATATAACAAGTTTTAGGCTCCGGATGGCTTGGCGGTAAAAATATAGAAAAGATAATAAAATACGCGATTGGTCAGGAAATGGACCAATCCGTGATTTTAGAGAAAAATTTGAATTACCTGCGATGGTTAAATTGTCCTATAATAAGTATCATGTATTTATTAACCAATGATATTAAAGAAAGCGGAGGTGTGGCACATGTAAGTGATTCCCACACTCTCTTACTAAAGGAGTGGGAAAGGTGAAAATATAGACGGAAATGGGGAATAAAAAGCTGACCCAGTCGAGATAAAAATAGGGCCAAAAACAAACTGGGGAGGATGGGAATCTCGACTTGGATCATAACCAAAGAGGCAGTCAGGAACAACACTTACTCATATTAACTAGGTACACAAAGGCTTGTCTAACCTAACCAGGGGGAGGGCTCCACAGGAAACCACCCCGATGTGACGTAGGTTGACCTAAAAGAGAAAATCACGGCTAGCCCCTTTCAAACAAACCAAGCACGCTTCAGTCACCCACCTTTCGCTGAGGACTGTCGAATGCAGGCGTTTTCTATCAGTTATAATCTTCATCTTGAGCTGATGCTCAAAGAATCGGATTAGATCCTGATGAGAAAGACGGATGCCTCGCAAGACTTCCTCCATTCGCATCGTCCAAATCACCATTCGGGCCGTGGCCAGCAGCGTGAGAAACACCATCCGTTTCAGCCCGGACACACATTGTCACACGCGTATGCGCGATCAATGAGCACGAGCTGTTCGGGAGCGAGACGAGCCGTCAACTCGCCGACATAGTTCCATAAGGGGCGAACCCGGGGACAATGGTAGAAGGCCTGCGAAGACGTTTCCTCTAAACCAAGGTCACACGCGTTCACAGTCAGGCAAATCCGCCAAGCCCCATATGAAGACCATGTCATTGAGAGGCAGACGATTCCGAGCCAATCACCAGGTAACTCAGGGTGACTGTTATGGTCCAGGTTAGGACCAAGGAAGAACAACACGAACACAAGAGTAGAAATAACGAATATATATTACAGAGAATAATAATACAAGATGTGGAAGGTGTTAGTATGACTGTCAGTCTGGTTTGGAGTGAACTACTATCGGCTCGACTCGATTCGTCTCTCTCTCTTGAGAGGCGTAGTATACATACTGTTAGGAAGAGTTCATTCTGTAGTTATAGGTAAGGACCCATAACAAATAATAACAATGTTAATTTGAATCATTTATAAATGTCAAAAAAGCCACCATGTATGCAAAAAGTGTAGATATTTTACGAGAATATTTTGATTTGTCCAACGGAGTATAATCCCATTGCAGAATGGGTCCGACCAGAAGAAGAATGAATGATGGATAATCCTGTACAAGAAAGGGAATATATAACCATGTCTAAGGTTAGGCAAGCTGTAATGAAATCTCAAAAATGGAAATCCTCAGGAAATGACAAGATACCCGATTTATGGCTATATTATCTGTCATCAATCCATGAACCGTTGCACATTCTTTATCAATGCTTCTTAGTAAATCCCAATGAAGTCCAAGAATGGATCACTGAAGGCATTACATATCTCCTGCCCAAAACCAAGCAAACGGATGTTACGAAAGATTATAAGCATCTCTGTTTAGCACGTATAAATTGATTTCGTCTGTCCTGACAGGCAGTACTTACTCTTTTATCGAAGCAAACATTCGTCCTTTGGATCTGAAGGGATGCCGAAGAGAATCATATGAATTGAAAAGATCAACTGTTGATAAACAAAATGATCCTGGAAAATTGCAGGAAAAGATGTAGAAATCTCAGCGAAGCATGAATAGATTACCGTAAAGTCTTTGATAGAGTGCCACACTCTTGGATCCTTAAAGCTTTGGAAATGTTCAAAGTCTCCTCGGCGATAGTAAATATCCTTAAACACCTGATTGGAATGTGGAAAAGCACATTATACCTAAATCACACCAAAGGCACTGCCATTTCCAACCGCCTGAATATCCGACCAGGAATCTTTCAAGGAGACTTCCTGTCACCCCTTCTCCCCTTTTGTCTGTCATTACTTCCCCTTACACGTGAACTAAACCACGGTTTCTCAATCTTATTCTGGTCGTGCTCCCCATCAATCCAATGCGAGTTCTTTATGGCCCCTTATGCTAAGTTAAATTCTTATCCCACTAATCCCTCACACCATTTCCCTCAACTTAATACATCGAGGGAAGTAGGAATATTAATGGTTGCAATTTGGATAATAAAACAAAACAGTAACTCCAGTTGTAAATCAAAGAATAATATTATTTCGATAAATATTTTATTTGAATAAACTGATTTATTTACAAAACAAAACATTCATGTACCACCAGCTCTATCTTGTATGGTTTCAATGGAATCCCTGGGACTGGTGCAGGGTTGCCAAATTGTCGATGCTTGGCTTGAAGGCCATCAGAGAGAGACGTAAATTGCCTCTTTTCTACGTCAAGGTAATGTCGAGTCTTTCAAAGCTGATATATCATCCGACTGAATCCAGACTCAACCAAGTAAGATGTTGGAAAATTGAGTAAGAGCAACTTCACACCTTTCCAGAGTCGTGGGTAATTCTTATGCATGTCTTTATTCATCCACAGCTTCTGGAATCCTGCATACTTGAACTTTGCTTGAGCTGCTGTGTTATTTTGAAGTACAATGAAACTTTCTTGTAGTGTGATATCAACTTCAGATTCATCAGCAATGAAGGAGTCCACAAACGAGTGTGGCACTGTTATTTGGAGTCGATCAGAGAAGTGAGTTTTCATATCATTAATGCATCTGCTTCAAATGATCACCATACACTGCCAGGTCATCATCAAGTAGATCGGTGGATATATTTGTTAAGGAAGGAAACTGCAAACTCCCGTCTCCCTAGGTTCAACCAGAACAGCTTTAGTTTCCCGTTAAATGCATTAATTGCCTCCTTGCAGGAAAACAGGGTGGAGTCATTTCCTTGGAGCTCTTTCTTCAGGACATTTTTTAAAATTGAAAGACAAGTTAATCTTAATTTAAACTTTAAATTATGAGTTTTAAATTTTAAGAAATTGAAAGCTAAAAAGAACCATTTTGCATAGATCAGATGAAAAAAATTATAATAAATAAATATTTATGTTAACAAAACGGCTTAGATTAATTTGATATTTAACTTAATTATAAATTTAATATTTTATTTTAAATAATAATTATTAATTACAAAATACTCCATATATATATTTGTGGATCCTAAATTTTATCTACACCCTCGTGGCCCACCATTTTTCAAACGTGGTCTCGTAAACCCATAAAATATCTCATGGCCCACAAGGGGGTCATAAGGCCCACGTTAAGAAATCAAGAATTTAACAATAATAGCTATGGATAAAAAGTAAACAAGAAATTATTCAATCACCTACCATACATGGATAATGTGAAACTCTTTGCCAAAGACGACAATGAGGTGAAGAGTTTCCTCCATGTTATAAAATGTTTCAGTGAGGATATAGGCTTGGATTTCGGATTAGTTAAATGTGCAAAATTAACATTAAAGGAAGATTTACAGAAACACAGACAATAGATTTAGATTTTGTCACAAATATTAAGGACATAGGAATTAGCAAAAGTGATGAAATACAGCATAACAAAATGAAGGAGAAAGTGAGAAAAGAATACTACAGGCGTGTGCGCCTGGTATTGAATACTGAGCTGAATTAAATAAAAACAGAATATCAACTATAAACACGTCGGCTGTCCCCGTGGTACAATACGGTTTCAACATCCTTAAATGAACCATAGATGATATTAAGCGAATTGACGCCAAAACGAGAAAGCTTCTCACTTGCCACCGCATGCATCATCCCAAGGCTGACCCAGATCAGAAGGAGGCAGAGGATTAGTTCAACTAGAACTGTCTTACAAGACTGCAACAATCAGCCTTCAAAGATAACTGGAACCCACAGAAGACTGGATGATGATCTGTGCAAAGAACATGAAAGAAATAAGAAAATGTATTCAGTAATAAAGAAAGCCAACAAATTCAAAATGGAGTTTCAAATGGGTGAAGAAATGCAAGTAAAACATAATACACCGACTGCGGCTGCAAAAACCTTTAAGAAAAAAGGACGCAAAGGCAAATGCAATCGACCAGATACAGCAACGATGGAAAGATAAAGCACTTCAAGGTCAATATTCAACCCGTACCAAACAAGCTGATGTAGACAAACCCCGTACCCATCAGTGGCTACGTAGTGCAGGATTAAAATTTGAAACTTTTATTCTTGCTGCACAGGACCAATGTTTGCTAACTAGAAATTACCAGGCACAAATATTGAAAAATCATGTTAGCCCAAAATGTAGATTCTGCGATAAATATCCAAAAACAATTGACCATTTTGTATCAGGTTGCACGGTATTGGAGCCCACTGAATATAAAACCCGTCATGAGTGGGGGTTAATATTTGCACTGGAAAATCTGCAACTTTTACGGAAAGGAAACTACAAGAAATTGATATGAACACCACCCAGACCCGGTTGCAGAGATAAGACGTGTAACAATTTTATGAGACTTTGCAATGCGCACAGACAGAACGATCAAAGCCAATCGCCCGGACATCGTGATCAGTTCGCAAAGAATAAGATGTGTGCCTTCGCATTGACATGGCTATCCATGCAGACCGTAATGTATCTTCGAAGATCTTCAAAAAGCTATCAAGGCACAAGGAACGTGAAATCGAAATCGCGGAAAGTGGCGCATGAGGACATCAACAACATTAGTTGTAGTTGGAGCCCGCGGACTGATTGGAAAAGATTCCAATAGACTCATTGATGGGATTCCTAGTGGCCCATGTCTGTAAGAAATACAAAAAAAATGATACTCACAAGTACAGTCCACACCTTACGAAGTGCTTTATCTATGGAAACTATGTGTGATCGTAGGTGGTGTTTTTTGTGTTTTTTCTCCTCGCAAATGCTCAGTAGAAAATGTCATGACGCCATTTCTGAAATTAGGTCTCTGATTGGGAACCGGAAAGAAATAAGTATACAACAGAAATCAAAGAATATATAATAATAATAATAATAATAATAATAATAATAATAATAATAATAATAATAATAATGATGACCTGAATGCTATAAGTTTCATATTTTGGGAGGATAGACATCTGGTCTGGTGCTTCTGCTATATATTTAGAGATTCTTGATAAAATCCAAAGAAGAATCTGCATTGTTATTGTTCCTGATCTGACATCTCGGCTTCTGGTACTTTCCCACCGCCGTAACGTAGCTTTCTTCTGCCTTTTCTGTAAATACTTTCATGGTAATTGTTCTGATGACATTTCCGCTATAGTACCGGGACTTTCACAAATTTAAACGCAGTACTAGATCGGCAGCAATGTCTCATCATTTTACATTTGAAATTATTAGATGTAACCGTAAGTTCTATACTAAGGGTTTCTTCTTTCGCACTTCGCGCAGTTGTGGAATTCTATTCCGGCTTCTTTCCCAGTGAACTTCGATCTTCAAAAATTTAAATGCAATGTCAATCGTAATCTTCTGTCTTCTTAATTTTTGTTCTTTTACGGTTCTCTCCCCTTAATAGATTTTTTTATCATGCCCACCCCCTCTCACACTCATTAACTCCTTGTGTCTTAGTGGTTTTATTTCTTTGCTTGGGGTGAAATGATTAAAAAAAAGTATATGTCAGTATTACAGAGTACAACATGCTGAAATATTATATGAACATCGTCCAGAAGAAGTCATAGAATCTCATGATATTACTCTTCTTCGAGACTTCACCATTCTTTTCTGACGGACATATAAAGATTAAAAAAACAGGCAGAATGATTAAAGACGAGAAATAAAAAAAAAATTCACATAGATTAGATCGGGTTAGTGTCATCAGATAAAATATATCTGTTGAAGAATAAAGTAATATAAGGAAATTGAAATTGAAAAAGATGTTGCATCATAAAACTACTATTATCGCTATAATAATTGGAATCACTACCATTCCCCTTCGTGTTCCATTGGTAAAAGATGTAAGGTCCACACGAGCAGCTTCTTCTTGCGGGCCATTTCTTTGTGGAATAGACTCCCAAGATGATGCTTCCCCGATCACTATATTCTTAATCTGTTCATGTCTAGGATTAACCGTTCTCCCCCACACAACTTCATAAACTGTGCCGCTTACTCCATAACATTCTACATCGAGTGGTTCTTGGGCCTTGTGCATGCTGACCATTTTATAAAAAACCTGTATGCAATCAAGTAGAGGCAAGAACATTAACAAAATTCCAGAAAGCCATTGTTGACAAAAGATTCCCCAAAATTACTCTGTATATAGAACTGGTCGTCTACTTAGAAGTTCATTACAAATGCAAACATTACATGTATATATTAACTAGCCTTATCCTAGGTCTGGGGTAAATGACCTGGTTAGGAATTGTGCTAAGTAGAAAGTAAAAGAAAATCTATATTATAAAATATTTGATTCTCTGTTATACAATGTCTGGACAATCCCTATCCTGAGTAATAAAGTTCTAGACAAAAAAAGAAAAAAATGCATCAGAAACGAAAGGAAAAAAGACAATAATAATAATAATAATAATAATAATAATAATAATAATAATAAAAGCTAATAATAATAATAATAATAATAATACGCTTACACAGAAACGAAACAAAAAGAAAAGCATTGAAATATGAAATAAATCGAATATCGTCATGCACTGAAGATACACTGTTTTACACTTTGTATACACTGTATATTATATTTATGTCCATACACTGTATATCCACTGCATATTATGAGAGCGCTTGCCTATGACGTCAGTAGAAGAAACATTGAAAGATATAATTAATGCGTAACGCGCATGATCAGAATCAGAAAAAAAAGACGAAATTACTCTATTTAAATTATTCGGACTATTGTCCTCATCTTTGTCGCCATATTTATCACAACATTTCGGCTGTTGTACGCTCCGGCCTTCTTCAGGTGGTTGGAATATCGAACTGAACCCTTTATTTCGCTCACTGGGGTAGACTGTTCTAGTTCCATGTGCCATGTTTAATGGATGTCAGTTATCAATTATCTCCTGTTAATTCTCCAAGTTCTCCATCGCCTTAAACAGCTATTGAATTCACACTGGATATAACTAACGCCTTTATCCACTGTGTCATGTGTCCTTGAGGACATCTGTGTATGAAATTCTGGGTATTATAAACCTTATGTCTTCAGCATACATTTTTTACCAGTGCTCATATTGTAATTTTTGCTGTTATCAAAACATGTTTTTACCAGAGCTCATATCGCAATTTTTGTTGTTATTATCGCTTTTCTCTGGCGCGCACACAGTTTTTAGTCATGTTCTCCTCTTTGGGGAGGGTCTTACTCGGGAGTTATATCTGCGAAGTGTCGTCAAGCTTTTGAAGGTGGTCCTGATGTTATATGGACTGCAGATCCTTTGTATTTTCTCCGATAACCCCTTCACATAAGGCAGACAGACTGTTTTCTGGGTATTGTTGTCCTCCTCCTCCTCGTGTACCCGCCTATCCCAGTTTTTGGGGGCTTCTGCCATGCACCCAGGGTAGTTGTTACGTTGTAGGGTATTACTTATACTGACCAATTCTTTATCTAATGTCTCTGGGTCGCCACTTATGACTTTTGCTCGGTGTTGTAAGCAGCGGACGATCCCTTTACGCTGTACGGATGGTGGGGTTTGAATTTGAGGTACTGTCCGGTGAAAGTCAGTTTACGGTATACGGATATCTTGAACCCATGCTCTGTTCGAGATATTAGAACATCCAGGAATGGGAGTGTGTTGTTACTCTCTTTCTCCATCGTGAACTGTATCGAAGGTTTTATTGAGTTCACATGGTCCAGTAGAACCTGAACATCTTCCTGGTGTGGCCAGAGTATGAAAGTGTCATCTACGTACCTTAATCATAGAGTTGGCTTTAGCGATGCCATTTCCTCAAAGTATTCCATGTATATATTCGCCATTGCTGGTGATAATGGGGAGCCCATTCCTAAGCCCTCATCCTGTCGATATATGTGATCCCATTCCGAAGTGTGTTGTTTGTGTACAGAAAGTCAACATCTCCATCAGATTATCTATTGGAATACTGGTCCGTTCTTCTAGGGATGAGTCAGAGGCCAATCTGTCTCTGACTACTGAGAGTGCCTCCTCTGTGGGTACCTTGGTGAACAAACTCACCACGTCCAAGCTCACCATCTGATTGGATAGGATGGGAGCATCTTCGATTATTTCCACGAATTGGGCGGAGTTCTAAACATATGAAGGTGACTTTCCGATCAATGGGTCAATTATATCTACAAGGAAGCGACTCAGAGGGTGGCACACAGAGCCGTGGCAATTAATAATCGACCTGAACGGAATACCGTCTTTGTGAATCTTAGGGAGACCGTATATGTGAGGTAGCTTGGTGTAACGCTGCGACAGCTGCCTATACGTCTTAGGTGCGAAGTGATCCTTGTTCTTGATTAGTATCTGTGACAGTTCGACATTCCAACCACCTGAAGAAGGCCGGAGCGTACAACGGCCGAAATGTTGTGATAAATATGGCAACAAAGATGAGGACAATAGTCTGAATAATGTAAATAGTGTACATAATACCTCATCTCAGAAATATAGACAGAGACGGAATTACTTGGACGCATAATGAGGGAAGAGGCCTTAGAAAACTCGAAGACGATAGAGATAAGGGAAGGCAGTGAACCACGTACCTGATGAGCCCGTGTCGATGGATGGCGGAACAGAGGTCGGGAAGCTTAGCAAAGAGAAGAAGGCTGCCAAGGACCACGAGGAATAGGAAGTTGTGGAGCGCATGATCGCTTACATCCTGAAAGGATGCGGCCTATAGAAGGAGAATACGTACACAAGTACTATCAGGATAAGTAACAAGAAAAATATCATTTATTATTTAACCCTCCGCCATTCTTATAACATAGATATGTAATGACATGAAACCTTCATAGTTAACGTTACACTACTTCGTCACACGTGTTTGCGTTCAGTCCCATAGAACCCTCAACTAAACATGGGCTTTACATACTCGTCTACGACGTCAGTGGAGACTGCCGAACTCCTCTCTAGAGCGGTTGTTTGTATAACTGCGTGTTTTATGAGTTCTTCACACACCTGCAAACCCTGTTACAAGTATGAGGTCACGTGCTTTTACATCCAGCGTCCGGAAATTTCACTTCAGATCAACCCTGCACTTGGCCTCCTTACTCTGGGGTGAAAAGTCTATATCGGCATAATACTACATGTAAAACCAAATGGTGTTACCAATACAAGAGGGGGTGATTATCAAATATTTAAATTTTAGAGTTCTCTCTTTTTAAGTAAATCGTTCGAGACAAAAATATACAAATATTCGTAGTATATTATATAAATATCATCATTTAAATAGGAAACTACTTCTTTAAAGAATAGGTATTATATAACTCTATCACTTGGGGTTGGAGGAAGGCATTGAAAGATATAATAAAAGCAAAACGAACAAACAAAACGACGAAACAAGCAAAAATTAAAAAAAAAACTAGTTAAAAAATAAATAATGTTAATTCTTCATCAATGTGTATTTATTTATATATTTCCTGTCTCATCTGTAGAGGGGAGGAAGGTAAATCAATTTAAGTTAGTAAATTTATGATTGTTTACTTCCCTTAGACGTTTTGATAATCTATACAAATAAAATATTTATCGTCATTTAGACAAAATTATTTCCTCAGCAAATTGAACCTTTTAGTTGATCAGTTCCTTTCCTCCTCTGTTTCTTAGATTGCAGTCTTATTTGTTCAAGCCTTTCATGTGAGGCACTTGGGCACCTTTGTCTATTATGTGATCGTCTTGCTTTAATTTGGTCTTAAAACAGGCATTGTCGTTATCTTCGCCGTCTTTATCGTTCTGTTGCTAATCTTTTTTCTCCAAGCGATATTTCCATTTCACTGTTATATTAAACACATAAAATTTTTCAGATGAAAAGATATTGAGCAAAAAACAATTTATATAATACCAGGAGTAATCAATGAATCATAGATACCATTAAACGTCTAAAAACTATAAAGGGAACGGATTAATCAAACGCTTCCTTGGCATCTATTTTCGTAGTGAATTCTTTGTCTTCGCTTCATTGAATCTCAAAATATCGTTTCAAGACTTTTCTTTCATTGTATCTCGCTGTTAAAACTTTCTAAAAATTGCTGTCATTTTTTATGGCACGGCTACACTAGTCTCAATATAATTTAGACTGTTCAAGACTATTACATCTACAACTACTGCAAGGTGGATGCAAGCAGCAAAAACAAAATATAATCGTAGTGGTAACATTAGCCGTCTCCTTATAAGGAAATATTCGGTATTTATTGACTGAGCAGCCAGTGCCACTGCCAGTTGAAATTTATAAAATATTTCTATCGAAATAATTTTTCAGTCAAATAAGTTTTTAAGTTCAATAACTGTTATTGCTCTTTCCAGTATAGATAGGGTTTTTTTTTCTAACGTCTTGTTTGAGGTCGTCTGCTATCCATTTTAGTTTTTGCTGTTGTTGAAAGTACTCAAGTGATGTGGTTTCTGTTATTTGGTACAGTTCTTTGTCGTTGTGTAGCGCAACAGTCCGCGAGGTTCGAAGAAGGTCCTCCCCAAGACCTTCATTTGCTCAAAGTCATTTTTAATCAATGAAAGCGGTTGTATCCATTTGAAAGTTTAGATATTTTTGAACGAGTTTAATGCCAGGCATGGCACCATATGATTGCCTCGATTTGATAAGGGTATGTAAGAACATAGCCCGAGTTTTTAAGTTAATGTTTTGGTTTTAGCTGTAGTGGAATGACCTGTCACCCCCCCCCCCATGAGTGACTACACTATAGATAGTAACTACCTATAAGCATCTGTAAATCAACGGACTACAGAGTCTAGCTGGGATCTGTTACTCAGATCTTGGTTGTTGTCAAACTCTGTGCCTTCGGGCTGAAAGGAACCCGGACGAGGCTATGCCGAAGGGCAGTCTCTCGTCCGGGGAGGTAGACAAACCCGATCCCGTTTATGCGGGGTCTACAGGGATTTTTTGCCCGAGCCTACGGGCTCGGGAACCTCACATTAAATTCGGCCTTGTGCCACATGTGACTGCGTGCGGCAGTTGCTAGATACTCTAGCTGCGATCTTTTATTCAGTTATTAGCTGTTGTTGAACTCTCTGCCTTCGGGCATAGTGGAACCCGGACGAGGCTTTGTCGAAGCGCAGAGTCTCGTCCGGGGAGGTAGACAGACCCGAACCCGTTTATGCGGAGTTACGGGGAATTTTTGGCCTAGGCTACGGGCTCGGATAGACCCACATTAAACTCGGCCTTGTGCCACATCTTACCTCGTGGGGAGGCTGGTAAATATTTCTAGCTGTGATCTGTTGAGTACAACTCAGACTTATGCGAGACCTACCGACCTTCCAATAGTAGCACTCACTAATGGATTGACTTGCGACGACCTTGTGCATAACTGTTACGTTTATTCTTATTATGCTGTTTTTTTTACAATAAACCTTTACTTATTTTATCCAGCGTGTTTTTCAAGTATTCCTATTAGCACGGAATATGAAAGTTTTATGACAATTTTCTGTATTGGGCGAAGAATAGCAGTGCCTATTCTACGTTCAATTTCCTCATCTCCTGTAGTAAATTTCTTTCAAAAGCTAATAATAACCAATGCTTCAAATACATTTATTGTTATTATGTACTACTTCATGTATTATTAATATTATTATTATTATTAGTAGTAGTAGTAGTAGTAGTAGTAGTAGTAGTAGTAGTATCAGTAGTATAGTCAGTAGCAGTACAGCCATAGCAGTACTTATTACTGTGAACCATTTACCTTTTCTAGGGCTACCGTTTTTGAATTTGAAGACGTGGGATGTTTACTAAAATGTTGCTGTTAGCCGGCAAACCCAAATGGATTGAGTAGAAAAGCAGTTATGGCCGCCCGACGCTTTCAGCGTAAACAAAAACAGACGACGTCCGAAAGATAAAGGGCAGACAACTGCGCTCTTAGCAATGTTTGCCGACATCTTAAGAAAAGGCTAATTCCTTGTCTAAAGCTTCTAAAAGAGAGTCGACCGCTCGTATATGGAACGGAAGAAATATCGAATTAGCTAATGGAATGTTTGTCTAAATAAAGATAATTACATTTAGGCCACCGTTTCATGTCAGGAATATTGAAAAACATGGAAGAGTGTTGCTTCTTGGAGGTTTGAGGTAGTCAAAGATTCCCGGTTGATTGCGCCATCGAGTAAACGGTTGGAACTGGAAGGATGCTCAGCTTAACTTAGTCAGGCACAAGGCTAAATTAAGGTAATTACAGGCGGAAGATTGTGCTGCGCTAAAATTCCCACCTTAAAATTCAAAACACTGACTTTTATCGGGGCTCGAACGCTGATCCTTTTCCATCCACGAGTTACGAAGATCGCCCTTCTGTTAAAGTTGTCCCTTTCTTCTCTGACTGTATTATTATTATTGTAATTGTTGTTGTTGTTGTTGTTGTTGTTATTATTATTATTATTATTATTATTATTATTATTTCCTTTGATTGCTGTTGCATACACATTTCCTTCCGGGTGCTAACCAGAGACCTACGGTCAGAAATGGCTTCATGACATTTTCCACTCACTTACTTTGTAAAAAAAAAAAAGGAAAAAAAAGCAAGACAAAAAAATCTAAGATCACACACATTTTACATTCTCCGTAATGTGTGTCCCTGCATGTATATCCGATGGGCAACCCTGAGGCCACATTACGCTCTAATCTTAGAGCCAGGTGCGTGTAGTTGTTTCCAAGATGAAAACAAATAAGAAATAAATTTGATTTCTTAATGTGTCTGTGTGAGAAAGAAGCGCGGCCGGTAAGAAAATGAGTAGAAAAGTCTCCGTGTTTCGGACCTTGTTGATGAAGATCTGGGATTGTCTAAGTGAATTTCGTTTACGTCAAGCGCCGGGACCTGTTGCCGTCTGTTGCCGATTGTCTACAAACTTTGCTCAAATAACCTTCAAATTGATCAGACAAAATATAATTCAAGAAATAAGAAAACACACTTTTTAAAATTATTTTTTAATAAAGCAAATCTAAAAGCTTAAAACAAAATGAAGCAATTTTTTTGTTTTTAATTATTTTAATAAAAAATCGTAATGTAATTTATTTTTTAATAAAATAAATAGAAACTTTTATTTTTTATATGTAATTTACTTTATTAATAAATAATTTTCTTTATGATTTATTAAAAATAAAAACAAAAAAATGATTCATATTTTGCATAATGCCGTTTTAAATGCTTTATTTGAAGAAAAATGTTTACTAATTAAGGTTTTAATCCTAAAGAAATTACTTTTATTAGGTTATAAAAATATTGTATTCTGGTGCTGAGTTGTCTCGGCCCTGCATTGTCCCGGCGATTAGTCGACGGTGTTGAATCGGCGGTGTTGAGTTGTCCCTTCCCGTAATTTATTAGCAGAAACAATTCGCAAGCTTTCGACACAGAAACCTTTTTGTTTCTGTCATTTTGTTTGACTGACTTGGTGTTTAGTTCTGTCTTCGCTGCACAATAATCTAAATAGGGATTTGTAATGTTCATCATCATCACACACACACATACATACATACATACATACATACATACCTACGCGAATTCAAATTAAACAACAACAAGCATTCATTGGATAGTAAATCAACACTACTGTTTAATGCGACAATTTTATAATCGCTATATTTTCATGTAGTCGATTTCGTGCACTTTTGGGAGAATCGGATCCCAGAAGTTTTTCGTGAGTCTCCCCTAAGCTGGTTCGCTGATTGGTAATGTCAACCAATCAGATTGTCTGCGCATGAAGAGTGATTCTTCCCGCGCAGCGCTTTCGGAGCCGATGATCACCTATATAAGCAAAGAAAATCCTTAGTAAACCAGTGAGTTCTCAGCTACCACAGGAATCTACGACAGTTGAAACCATGCGCCAACCTTCTCACTCACACCACCACTCACATGCTGAATATTCCCTATACTCACATAATTTTTTTTCTTACACAGCAAAAATGTTGAAAACATTTATTATCAGAAACTATTACAACCTTATTGCTTTTAGTGAACTTTGGAACAATTGATAGTTAAAGAGAGACAACTCTTGTTTTACTCAATGCATGCTTTTCTTTCACATCCTTGTTTGTACATCTTGTTAAATACAAAATTTATGCGTAATGATGTCTTTGGCTTATCCGCTTTTTCTTTACGTCAGTTTGGTTTCCTAATCTAAGTTAAATCAATGTGGTGAAGTCGGCCACAGATTCATTCTTATCGTAGATCTTAACAACATGAGCATGAAATCATGTGAAAACAATCGGCAGAAACGTTGCGATAATAAAAACACAGTCGAAATGTAAAGAACGATTCGTCCTTAGCGTTGATCTTACCAACATCAGAAGACAATTTTTTCCTTCTTCATTCCATCGATAATTTTCACTTTTTCAATTAAAGGCAAATGTTTCTTATTTTTAACATTTCCGAATTGCTAGTGTCACTAATTTTCCGTTTTGAGGCCATTATTTAATAAAACGTATGAATTATTTCTGGGCGTAGATAGCGGATAGCTGAAACCGAATAAAGCGCTGGAACAAGGTCATCACAAGGACGTGTTATCTGGGGAGAGAAATACTTGATGGGGAAAAAAGGGACTGACGATGGCCGTACATTCGCAGAGAAAACATCTGTCAGGAGGCGAGTCGGAAAACTAAAACCTTTATATTGAGAACTCCTTAAAATAATGGGGAATGTTGTTTTATTTCTCTAATCGATTTGAACCTCTTTTCGATTTCTAGTTCACTCCAAACCTCAAAAATCGCCTGGTTCATACACCTCCCCGATTTCTTTTTTTTTACAAGAGTAGATGTTCATCCCATGTTTCCTGCTTAGGGTTGGATTTCCGGTTCCTTCTAAAGTCTACTTTCGCACTATACTTCTAACGGCTTCAACTAAACCCTGAAATGTTATTCACTAATTAAACCTTGACCTCTTCAAGTATCGTATTAGCTGTTAACTTTCCTGCATAATACCAAGAAATTCACATCTTATTCTTTCTTACACTCATTCAACATCACACAGTAACCTTCTATCTTAAGTGGCTCTTGGGCCTTGTAATGAGGGAACATTAGTAAAAAATTTAAAAAAATAGAAATGTCATATCTATTATCTTTGGGAAAACGTTCTATTTCTATCGCTCCAGTAAGTATATGACTCCTTCTGCCATGCTTTATTTTACAAGACTCTAATTGTATGCTATTCTTCACCCAATATAAGGCTTAAGAGCCACTCAAAGTTGAGAATTGCTGAATGGAGTTGTTATATGGGTGTAAGAATTTTACATTGTGAGAATATGTAGGATAGGTGACAGTTGACTCGACACTTGAGGAGCTCAATATTATAGTAGCTGAGGAAAGTATCCCCAGGAAATTCTGTTCCAAAAAGCTGCGGCTCTTGGAAAGAACCTATCGGAATGGAACTTCCTTCTTACCAATGGAATACCAAGAGAATGTAGATGATTCGCCTCTGTGTGAATGGCATGATGAGTCTTATCTGTAAAGGTCTGAACTGGTGGAACTAGAGAATGTAGCGCGTCAGAACATTTGCCATGGAAATAGCGATAGAGTGGAGAGAGGCTTAGATGTAAAGGTCTGAACTGGTGGAACTAAGGAATGTAGCTCATCTGAACATTTGCCATGGAAATAGCGATAGAGTAGCGAGAGGCTTGCGACTGAAGCTTGTTGACTGAATTGTTTTTACGGCTTATTCTCCCATTACATGTTATTTAAAGCCAGAAAATATTTTTAGATTGTAAGGTGCTTTTGTAGATAATAGTGTTTTACCGATACAAGCCTCTGATGAATTAAAGCATAGATGGGGGGTGAAGAGAAGAGGTAGATTCGTGCCAAGGACGTTTGCACATAAATGACTGGAATTAGAACTCGGTTCTCCTATTTCCAATTCCTACCCGTCATTCCTTACACCGCCCGCACACCCAAAAGCAACTGGTATTCCCAAGCGTTCACCCATCTAAGTAGTTAAAAGACTCGACGTTGCTTAACATCGCTGATTATACGAGAACCGGTGTTTCATGATGATATGGCCTTAACCTGATGTGACTGTGGGAAGGAGGTTGTAGAGCGGAAAATAATTCACCACCCATAAACGCGTTTGTGTCGAATCTAGAAAGAGCAGAGTGGGTCTGATTGAGCCCAGCTATGGCAACATTACATCATTTTGATTCTGATCTGACTTTTTTAAACGTAGTGTGCCTTGTGCCAGATGGAGAACAGGTACTTTTTCTGTATCGGGGTATCAATCACACGAAACAAAGCATTTTCCCAGCGTCTTTAGATTTGGATCGTATATATATATATATATCAGAGTACACACTATTTGAGGGTCTAAGGTGGGCTTGACTTCAAATAGACACAATTGATCCGAGGTGGAAGTTGATTGGAGGAAAGAAACAAATTAGACACTGGTTTGGATAAATGAGCAAAGATTTATTTTCATTTACAAAATATGAAAATGTCTCTGGTAAGTTGTATAGTGTAGCGTTCGAATGTACGGTGTACAACGTGTGAAATGAGAGCGTGAAAAGGGAGTATGCTTAAGCCGGCTGATTGCTTGTTGGCTATCGGTTTGGAACCCGTTCTCTTTCTCTGTTCACCGGGGGTCGTTTACACAGACTAATGGTAGAACACGGGCAATCAGCCATACTCCGGGTAACCTCTATGGTTAGCGTGTGTGTGAATTCTCTCTCTTCGCTCTTTGTTCTCTAACTGCAGGTGTCCGGCTTCTTTTATAACCTATATAAAGGAAATGCACGAAAGTAGTTGCATACATCTGTGACAAGCGAGAGTTGCGTCGATAATAGCCAGCACGCTGGTATAGTTGTGTTTATTTTTAAATTTGTTTTGAGTAGAGTGCAGGGTGTGATGAAAATTGGTGTGTAGTTAGTGATATGTTTTCTAATAATTGAATAAATTTGGCTTTAATTTGTTATCTCTATGTGTAAATTGTGTTTTTCTGCTATACCCTCAAAGCAAGGAACCCGGGGAGAATGGCACTGTTATACATCGCACGCTTTCGGGAGCGATGTATAAAGTAAAAAGGCTTAAGGTTTGGCCCGAAATGGGAAATAATCCTCAGACTGTTTTCGAATTAATGAGTCTCAAATGGCCATTCTGAGGGTGTTTTCAAAGTATGCAAAATGTGTGCGTAACCCTAAAGCTTAGCGTTGTTTGACGAGCACAGGTGGTAATTCACTAATCCGATAATCTGTGGCCTGGTATCTCACTTAAACCGCCTAATTCCATAGACCAGCATGTTTTGAATTTGTTGCTATTGTGGATCTACCATAAAAGTCCGGGTTTCAAATAGTGATTTGAATCATTATTTAGCGGTTTGTAATCTGACTCGTTAACATGAGAGCTCTTTGAAACTGTATCAAAGAACTTTAAATTCTATAAACATCGATGTTTACTTTAGGACAACATTAGACGAATAATTATTACTTTATCCTGAGTCTTATAAATTATTTTAATGTAGGTTCCTTCAAAAACAAAAGCGATACCTAAGGTTAAAATTAATTTTCAAAATGAAAACTATTTTTAAATCTTTTATTTTAGTCTTAATTCCATGCTAAAAGATTGAATTTCATTTTTACAATAAGCAAAATACATTACTGTATTTTAAACCGAATTTAAATTGTTTGGAATCTCTTTTTTTTTCTCTACTTATCAATAAATAAATTGCAAAATCTATAAATTCATTCATATTGAGAAATCTGTTAACACAAAGTAACATCCATTAATAAAAAAAAAATCTTTCAAAAATAAAATATACTTTTCTGAGAGGTTATTTCAGAAAAATTACCTGATTTAAAGTTTAATCTAATTTGAAAAAAATAACTTATGGTTTAAAATATCGCAGAAAAGCGTCTTTTTTAACACAGGGTGGGTGTTTTTTAACGTGTTGAGTGAATTATTGAGAGACTGATGCTTAGTAAAATTTAGTAAAGGGACATAACTGAAAAAATAATTTAGAATACAACGACAACGTCTTTTTATATATCCTTTTTTTAACTGGTCATTAATCTTTAAAATTTAAGAAAATATAGTAAGCATTCTAATATTTATTGAATTCTACATACTTTGGGTTCATAACTATATTTGCGAAGACGTTTGATGAGAAAATATCAGAAAATTACCAATAATTTTTTTATTTATTATCCGTATCTTTTATTGTCCGATTATGTCGTCTATGGACACATCTGTATTTATAAAGTTCACAAGTTTACATTCATACACAAAAAAAAAAACAAATTATTTTTAAAGTATTCGGGTCGTTGAATTGTAGAGCGCTTTTCCATATATAATTAGTAAATGCAGTTTTAATTTAATGACAATATTACTTAACCGCTTCAAATTAATATAGGAATTTAAAAACTTACAGTTATATAAATTAATCTAATTAAATTTTTAAAACTAAGAACAAATCTTGTAAAAATTCATTATTCATCGGGAAAATGTTTAAGACAATAGTGTGTAGAGAGTTAAATTAAAATAAGTCCTTTAAAACCCTTTTCTCTTTCTCTCTCTCTCTCTCTCTCTCTCTCTCTCTCTCTCTCTCTCTCTCTCTCTCTCTCTCTCTCTCTCTCTCACTGAGCTTCCCTTTCTGTACTTTTCTCTCAACTAACGAGAAGGCAACACTCAAATAAAAAGAGAAATAATAAGTAGAAAAGCCTGAACCCGGTGGAAAAAGAAGATTGCAGGATCAGAGCTTACTTATTTCTGACTGAAAAATACCCAAAATCAGGCACAGGCTCTACGCATAACTTCCGTTATAAAAACAAAAATTAAAAAGAAACAAACTCCGAAATTTTGGCCAATCAAAAAAAAAAATGGCACGAAGAGACTTTTGATGTTAACCGAAGCCAAAGTTTCCGATAGAAACTCGAAACTTGGTCTAAAGAATCTAAGCTGACGCCTCTGCCCTAGAATAGAAGGGACAGCGAAAGTGACGAACACGGACGCGACCCCTGAGAAATCAGCCATGCGTGACGAGTGAAGAAGTAGTTAAGAGATCTAAGAAGTTCATGATATTTGTGCCCTGCCGAGAAAAACACAGTGACATAATTTCTAATATTACTACGACCCCTATCATGGTCTGACTTCAAAACTACCACCTTGGGACATTTTTCAAGACTGATACCAATATCTGGTTTTTAAAGGAATATTTTTCTGACACTGAATATCAAAGGACTCTAAAGCAAATAAAAAATATATTATATTTGCATATACCCCCTCTTTTTTTCTTCGTTTTATATCATATGTGTTTCTAATCTACAACACTACAATCTATCCACAAGTGTCAATAATATATTTTATTCAAAAAAGCAATTAAAAGCTTTTTAAGCTTTTCTAATTAAAAAAAAATGTCGGTTCTACTTAAGTAGGTAATTTATCTTCCAAGTCTCATCTACCAAAACAACGCATCACTAAAGTCTGTGATTTATGAGTTGATAAAATTCTCTACATTAAAATATACATTAAAAATTATTTTAACTGATACTATCGCTGTAGTAAACAGTTTCAACATCATTCGGAAATGCAATAAATAAATCCTGGCCATTGGATCGCATAATTCTACACCGGAAGTAGTCATTCACTGTGTGCAACTTAGGTGCTACTCAAATAAATTTGCGCATGTAGATAATTTTCTTGAAGGCTGATCACATATTTTTAGAAGAATCAAGTGTAGAAGGCAGTGTGGCTTTGCGTGTTGTTGAATTGGAAACACGTGATGTTTATTTCCTGCTAGAAGAAGGTCCAACTACAAGAACAATGCCGGACTCAAGTTGTCCAACCGAAGATGTAAAGAAAACAAGACCGATATATATATATATATATATATATATATATATATATATATATATATATAAATAAACAACACAATTTTACAATCGACATAGACAATAACATCTGTGTGTGTGTGTGACATAAACAGTTTGTATTTTGGTGAATGTTCGTACGTGTGTGTGTGTGTGTGTGTGTGTGTGTGTGTGTGTGTGTGTGTGTGTAATGTTCACGGCGTCTCCCATAAATGGGAAAAACGCTACCATTTGCGAGAGCTCACATTGTAGAGGTGTTCGCTGAAATGAAGAAATGAAGAGGCGGGAAGTCGCTCAGTATGTATAGTGTAGGGAGAACGACCCCTAGAGACAATTAGGGAATTAAGACGGACATGTAACTCAGGCACATGCATGTAGGTCGTATACTTAATTAGCACCAAAATGCCTTAGTGTTATCGCATCTTTTACTTTCACATTCAGGGCAGATTTTGTGTTGCTGGGGGCCCAGATTTAAAATGCTCCGGGGAATTGTTCCTATAAGAAATATAAACTTTAAGCGATATAAAAAGGAATTTCATCAAATTTAAATGAGAGGTGCGTAACAAATGTAAAAAAAGAAAAAACATTTTTCAAATATTTTCTAAAAAAACAACAGTTTAAAATTGATTTAATTCATCTCTGAATGAGTCGTGAAAGTTTTATTAAAATTCAACAATTACCTCAGTTTTGCAAGATTTTCCAAATCAACGTGTTTTTCAACGCAAAATAACGCTCAAATTACACGTACAAATTTAAGGTCCTGGGTTGGAACGAGAAAAACAAAATTTTTAAATAAAATTACTAAGGTTCTAAAAAAGATTTTTAAAAGAAGTATTTTTTACATAAGAAAATCCAATGATCTTTCCTCTTAAACATTTTGACGATGACATTTTGTTTTTATTATTTTGGCGGCATTATCATGTATCCTCTTTTTAGCGAATTTATATCTATCTATCTATCTATCTATCTTACTATGATTATCTATCTATCTATTTTATTATGATTATCTATCTATCTATTTATCTTACTATGATTATCTATCTATCTATCTATCTATCTATCTATCTATCTTACTATGATTATCTATCTATCTATCTATCTTACTATGATTATCTATCTATCTATCTATCTATCTATCTATCTATCTATGATTATCTGTATATATCTAACTATGATTATCTATTTATCCATCTATTTATCTATCTTACTATGATTATCTATCTATCTTACTATGATTATCTATGTATCTATCTTACTATGATTATCTATCTATTTATCTATCTTACTATGATTATCTATCTATCTATCTTATTTTGATTATGTCTCTATCTATCTATCTTACTATGATTATTTATCTATCTATCTATCTTACTATGATTATCTATCTATCTATCTATCTATCTTACTATGATTATCTATCTATCTATCTTACTGTGATTATCTATCTATCTATCTATCTATCTATCTATCTATATATATATATATATATATTATATATATATATATATCGGTCTGCTCCGATGTTAATAGATAGATAGATAGATAGATTGAATTCAATAAAGAAAATAAAAGAATCTCTCAACTTTTTATAGTTTTTTATTCCCTCGTTTGTCTTCGTTAAAATTCCACATCGTTCTTTTTCTCTCGAAATGTCCTGCTCCAAATTCTTCTTCCTGTTTTTTCTTCTTTTTTTAACTCCTTGTTTCCCCTTACCCCACAGTCTCTCTCTCTCTCTCTCACACACACACTCTCCATATATATATATATATATATATATATATATATATATATATATATATATATATATATATATATATTTCCTTATCCCCCCGTCCTAGTTTGAAGCAGCTGAGTAACGGTCAGATGAGATTGTCTGACAACAGAATTCGTCACAGTTTGAAGGGGGGAAAAAGCGAAAGAAATATAAGTTGTGCTAACCGCGATGAACATCCCGTACATCACAGTAAGGATGTTTTTTTCCCTTAATCGGCTACCAGCCCTCTAGTCTTTTGTCTGCCTGTAAAAGGACGATTCATTAGCGAATGTTCATGTCTGGACCACCCATCTTTCAGTGTCCGATTATATACTACGCGACAATATTGGCATGCGATACGGCACAGCTGCAGCTCACAAAGTAACGACATTTTTTAAAGCATAGTCCAACTCTTTTCAGGTTTGATTAAATGGGAATAATCAGGGAGTTGTTTTATGTTTTTGATTTCTTTTTTATTTCTTCTTTTTTGTTGAATCTTATAAAATTCTTTATGCTTCCACCTCCATTCGACCATTTTTCGAATAGTGTCCTTATAACACAGTGAGTGAAGAGCAAGTGAAGTTTCGACTATGTTCGTTATTCACAGTGTTTGGAATTTGGAGTGAATTTCTATTTTGTTTTTCACTCAATAAAATTGTGTATAACTTTAATGACCGGCCGGGCCAATACTTCAATAGACTGGATAACTCGTAAAAAATAGGGAAATGGTAGGTTAGCATTCATTAGATCTTGCTCAAGGCCATGCATTTGACATAATTAAAAATTAAGATTTTTAAAATCATTTTAAAAGGAGATTCTCTTCATAATATCGTTTTAGTGAAGTTTTACCGAATTCTGTATACGAAAACGATTTCTTTTAAATGAAGAACAAAGGGATAAATATATTTTTAAAGAACAAATATTTAAATAAGTTAATAAAATCATATATCCTTTTAGTCTTCATTTAAGATAAATAATTATTATCCCCAATGTTTGTGCAAAATTCATATATATATATATATATATATATATATATATATATATATATATATATATATATATATATATATAATGGTTTCTTAATTTGAACGCGCCTCCAAACGAAACTGGTCTCTTTTAATCATCCGACAGAATCCCCCCCCCTTTTTACCGCCCATCATAATGGCTAATGCTAACCTCTAGGTGAAATACCTCATTGCACCTTCTCGGGCTAACGTTTTCCGCTGACATGAATATATTGAATATACTGTTAAGTCTACATCTAGGGGAGTTGGTTTACTGTGTCATACAGTGTAACCCGGATATAAGAGAAACCCGGATATAAGAGACTTATTCTCCAGTCCCGACAACTCTCTTATATCCGCTGTATTAGATAATGTTTCTCACCAAAATTTGTCTTACATATCTATAACTCTACCATTCGTCCATGCTTTGAATATTACTGCCACATATGGTCCGGTGTTCCTGCTATATATTTACAGATTCTTGATATAATCCGAATAAGAATCATCAATGTTATTAGTCGTGACCTGGCATCTCGGCTTCAGTCACTTTCTCACCGGCGTAACGTGGCTTCGTCATGCCTTTTCTATAAATAGGTTCATGGTAATTGTTCTAGTATCTATACTTTATGAATTGAAGTGCAGTACTAGATTGGCGGCAAGGTCTCATCATTTTACAGCTGAAATGGCTATAGATGTAGCCGTAAGTTCAATGATAACAGTTTCTGTCAAAAGTCAGGATATTTTTTGCCACTGTATCGATATTATGAAAAGCTCTTTTTCTAAAAGAATTTTTTTTAAATAAATATTTTTTGATTCTGACAAATCTTGAGGGAGCTCTAATGAATGCTAATCTATAAAAATGATTGTCTTTAAACTCAGATATAATGACTTGTCTTCTGTCTTGTGGCTGGCCACTTTTATCCGAGGAGACATGTCTTCTAGAGCGGCTCGCCAATCCCCGTATGTTGAGTGGGGGCCATCGTTACTGTTTCTGAGAGAGAAAGCATTATCTGGCGTGATCAACAGCCTGAACAAGGCCAGCACGCTCAAACCCTTGGTTACGATGACTTTGTGCTAGCACAACCACGAAATAATTCCGCCTACCCAATTTAATCACAAGACTTGGGTCAACCCAAAGTGCCGCACGCTGGAATCGCCTCCTCCAGTCCAATAACATCAAGAAGTCACCTTCCTGACAAATCGACCATGGTGAGATTCGAACTCGGATTGCATGGTCGAAAAACGAACGTTCCAGCCACTCGGTTCCTTATATAATGACTCGTATATATGCTAAGATTACCCTAGTCTGACAAAAGGCCACAAGAATATTGCACTCAATGAAAGTCGAATTCGCAAAAGTGTCTATCGTTTGCAAGACTAGTTTGTTAACCATTACACTACAGTAGGATTTCTGGATATTTACTAAGCTTGACTTGAGTCTAGCACAAGTTTATAAAAATGGGACGCTTAGTGAGGACCAAAATCATTGCACTAACGAATTAATCTGCTTGAGAAACTTGCTATTCAAAACGCTACAGTAAGCGTCCAGTCATAATGTATCTCCTCGGCCAATAATTCATGGCCTACATGGCCACGTAAACGCGTTTGAACTCTGTCAAAGTTGGAATGAGAGGACTGGACAGTTTTCCGCTGCAATCCTTCATTTCAGATAAATAAAGATAGAGCATGGCAGGTGGAGTCTGCTAGTTTCTGGGGCGGTATCAGGAACCGTCCATTTTTTTATCGCCTTTAACAATAGATGAGGTCCACTTCAGGTCTGGGGTGAACGTCCCCAAAAGACGATCAAATCAAGGATCTTCTTTGAGAGTTCAAGCATTCGTCGTGATTGGTGAGAATTTATGATCAGCTCGGTGTTGATGAAAAGTTACTGGCTGGGTTTTTGAAGTGTTAAATGTTACCAACCAGTTTCCGCCAATTGGGCTGTTACACCAAGGGCAGCTGAGACATTGGCTTCCAGCTTCTGGTCATCTTTATTTTTTCGAGGTGCATTCATACAATATGATATCATTTGTATATTGTCCACATTCTACTGACGGTTGCATGTTAATATCCGAATGGAAGGTTTTACATATTCGTCAGTGGCTTGCCAACGTGATAATATTCTTACTCCTTATCTCTAATCATTCATTTTAATTATTTATTATATTAGATGAAGCATTTGAATCATTCTTTACCCACTGACCACACATTGCTGCTTTACCTGTCCAATGGTCCAAAAATCACCAAAAAGATTGTCATAGCCTAAACATAAAAGTGGAATAAAGCTGTTCATATGAGCAACATGGAACTGACTATTTGAGGCTCTTCTGAGGTAGTGAAATCTAAAGAAAATATCCAAGCATAGTGCATTGGAAAATGGCCGGACTTCAATGTTTAATAGGCTGGTTAGAGTTCGTATTTCTTTGATCTTAATTTTATTTGTTTTTATAGCAACTCCCCAGGTTCTCATTCTGAGGCCATTTTTAATAATATTATCTTAAAATGTTTTGTTTTTTAGATCAAACATTCTATTTACATTATTCGGACTATTTTCCTCATCTTTATCGCCATATTTATTACAACGTTTCGCTACTTATGACTTTTGGTGTGTTGTAAGCGACCCAGAGATATTAGATAAAGAATTGGTTAGTATAAGTAGTACCCTACGACGTAACAACTACCCTGGGTACATGGCAACAGCACAAAAAAACTGGGATAGGCGGGTACAAGAGGAGGACAACAACACTCAGAAAACAGTGTGCCTACCTTATGTGACATGGTTATCAGAGAAAATACAAAGGATCTGCAGTCCATATAACATCAGGACAACCTTCAAAAGCTTGACGACACTTCGCAGATATCTCTCCCGCATAAGACCCCTCCCCCATAGAGAAGAACATGACTAAATACTGTGTGTACGCTATCCCGTGCAGCTGCGGAAAGAAATATAAAGGCCGCCCCCTTAAGGTGAGGTTTCAAGAACACCAGAAAGCTGTAACACGAGGGAAAGTGGAAAAATCAGGCGTGGCTGACCACATATGGAGAGAGAAGGGAGATCAACGCCCTCTGTGGGATCAGGTTAAGATCATAGACAAGGAACACCATTGGAAAATTCGTAAACTTAAGGAATCAGCACATATGCTAGGCCACGAAAATCTCCTGAGCTGACCAAGTATAGAAATTAATACAATATGGGAACCAGTAATAAGGAGTGCCAGAGAAAAGCGATAATAACAACAAAGTTGCAATATGAGCTCTGGTAAAAATATTATATGGTAACAGCAAAAATTGCAATATGACCACTGTTAAAAATGATTGCTGAAGACATTAGGTTTATAATACCCAGAAATTTATACACATATGGCACAGTGGATAAAGGCGTTAGTTAGATCCAGTGACAGGACCCAAAGAGTGTGAGTTCAATACACGGTTAAGGCAGTGGAGAACTTGGAGATGGGAATTAACAGGAGATAACTGGTAACTGAAATCCATTAGAACATGGCACGTGGAACTAGAACAGTCTACTCCAGTGAGCGAAATAAAGGCCGGAGTGTACAACGGCCGAAACGTTGTAATAAATATGGCGATAAAGATGAGGACAATAGTCCAAATAATGTAAATATTGTACATAATACCTCATCACAGAAATATAGACAGAAACAGTAAAGCATTGTCAACAATTATTAGTTTTGGATAGTATTTCCCCTTAGAAACAAAGGAAACAGCGCTGAGCTGTTATGTAATATCAATCTTTTTATATGGCAGTTAATGTTATACAATCTCCTCACAGATGAAGAAGAAACTTGAGGCAGAAGAGATGCTGAGGATACAATGGATGATTAAAGAAACAAAAAGAATGTTTATACTTAGAATCAGAAAGAAACAGTTAAAATTTCTGGTACGCATAATAAGGAAAGATGGTTTGGAGAATTTGACACTCATAGGACATATTGAAGGCATGAGTGAGTGAGGCAAGCAGCGAGTAAGATTGCCTAACGACTCTGTGCAAATGGATAGCAGAGCAAAGAGTTGGGGGGGATTGTAAAACAAACAAACAAACTTTACAAAGTGGTACAAAGGATAGGAAATTGTGGAAAGCTATGATTGCAGACATCCTGAAGAAAATTTCCTTGATTCTAATTTTAAACTCAGACTGTCATTCTACGACAATGGGTAAATAATGTGAATCGGAAAATTAAAAGAAATGTTCTCAGTAAGGCATGAACTCATATTTCTTTTGCTTTCATGAGCATTTCTTAGCGTGACAACTACTTTATTGAGTCTCTTGTTGTTCATTTTGTAAGAACAGATTTCACGGTAAGATAAGCTTTCTATAACGAAAGGCATGAACATTTGAATCCTAGCAAACCATTATTGCACTTATGAGTTCAGCCTCCCCTATTTATCTTAAACATAATAGTCTTATACCAGACTAACCTTGATTAAGTAAATTATTGCTACTTCAGTCAGTTCGTTCCTTATAGGGTGCGTAGCCTTGTGCCAGACTAAACTCAACCCACCGAACAGCAGTCGGTGTTAGTTTCTGGGATAAGTACAAGTCAAGTACTGTGGTCCGTGTTAGAATATTACGTCACGGAAATATGAAAAGTATTCACGCATTAATGAAAACCAACGTCACGGGGTCTGCGTCCTCGCACCTTTCTCAGCAGTAAGAAAAAGAAGTTTAATTAATGAACACACTCATTAATGAAACTAACTAGTGGTCTGTTAATCAGGTCACAGCAAGCAAGGCGATAATGCCGCAAAGATGCATGGAGGGGTACTGGTAGTGAAAGAGAATAAGAAGATTTTGGAGGAAATCGGATTCTAAGCAGGAAACAAGGGATAACCCCCTACTCCTGTTCAAAAGACTGATTAGTTTATTAAACAATTGTGTAAGCTTAAATGCGGGGTGCTAGAAACATTTAAAATTGGACCCTTTTACTTGCTTCGGCAGTACATATACAAAAATAGAATGGGACTCTAATTTACCTACTTTGAAGGTTAGAAATGCTTTGCATAATTCCGTTGTCCCACACATTCCTGCACGGACCACAGTAGTCGATTTGTGCCTGCTGACTATTACTCTTGCAATATTTATTTTATCATTTGTAGCTTTGTTTCATAAATAGTAAGTACTTTGCCGTGGTATAATTGTTAACAAGTGCGTCTAACATATGATTACTATACAGTGTAACCCGGATATAAGAGAGATTTTCTCTGGTCCCAAATTAGAGCCTGTGTTAATAAAAGAAAATATACCAAACCCGGATATAAGAGAAACCCGGATATAAGAGACCTAGTATCCGGTCCCGACAACTCTCTTATATCCGGGTTACACTGTATAATGTTGTGTTTAGGCCTTATTGGGTGCTACATTCTTGAGGCCTTGTGCCAATTTAGGCTAAAATGGTTAAATCTTAAACGCGTCATCAGCTTTACTAGTTGGAATTCTTTTCTCGGTCATTGTGTTCCCCCCACCAAAAAAAAAAAATTCTGTTTGTATGTGACCCAGTTATAGCCTGTCGACATTGCCGGCTTAATTTCAACTTAGGTCTTGATTTTATTTTGGGTTTCAAAAAAAATCAGGAAAATCCAAAAGAAAATTTTGACGGTGAGATGAGAGAGAGAGAGAGAGAGAGAGAGAGAGAGAGAGAGAGAGAGAGAGAGAGAGAGAGAGTGAGTGTGCGTGTGCGCGCGCGTGAGAGAGAGAATCGACAAAAGAAAATTCAAAATTAAAAGAATACGTTTGGGAAATCTACTTGACAGTGATAAACACACACACGCACGTACACACACGTACACACACGCGCACACGCGAGTGCGCACGCACACACGCCCACAAATAAAAAGAAAATATTGACGTTGTGATAAGAGAGAGAGTGAGAGAGAGAGAGAGTGAGAGAGAGAGAGAAAGTGAGAGAAAGAGAGAGAGAGAGGGAGAGAGAGAGAGAGAGATGAAAAAAAACAGCCAAAGACATTTTCAAAAATGCAAGAATCCATTCGGGAAATCAACTTGACATTGATACAAACACGCAAACACACACACATATGTACATGTTTATACACACACGCAGACAAACACACACACACACACACACACACACACATATATATATATATATATATATATATATATATATATATATATATGCGCACATACACACACACATTCACATACATACGTACAGACACATATAGACATACTTATACGTACATATACAGAGATAAACGCACATATACACACACAAGCACACACAGACAAACATGCGAAGACATATACATACAAAATCACACATACATAAACATATACGCACGCATACATACACATATATTATACGTGAAAACATGCAAACATATTCACATATACGTATCTACGTACATATACACACATACATAAATACACATACACACGTATATATACACATGCACATAATTACACACATAAATTCACGCACATACATGTAACACATTATATATGTACAAACATACAAATACATATACACATACGTACATACATACATACACATGCACATAAATACACATACACACACACACATATATACACATACGCAAACACATACACGATTACACACATAGGCGTACACACAAATAGACACACACACACACACACAAACAAACAAACAAATAGAAATAAAAACGAAAATATCAAATTTTTATTTCAAATTATTTCATTTGTAAAGGCGGATTTAAATGCAAACTAAATAAAAAGCTTTCTTGTCTCCAACGGAGCGCTCCTTAAGAACCTTAAGTAGGTCCTTGCTTTCAGAAACTTGATACGTACCGGCGGCGCCTTTGAAGTCGATATCTTCAACGACTTCAGAGAAACACGTGACATTTTTTTCTTCTTTCTCTCCTTTCTTTCTCCGAAAACCCATCCCTCGCATTACAATTGGTGCCTCTTTTGGCCACTAATAATAAATGGAAAACCGACGACAAGACTTTTGGTTTATTTGCTCTCTCTTCCTCTCTCTCTCTCTCTCTCTCTCTAGTTTAGTGTAGTACGACACAAGGCTAATTTTGAGAAAATCTGTTGGAAGATCATGTTGCGCCAGAAAATTACATCAGAAGAAAAGATATAACTTGGGCTTGTTAGTTATAAAAGTAGAAATAAACAAATATTTCTTTTTAAGATGTTTAAAAAAGTTTTTTGTCCCTTCAAGACGGAGACGTTTATAGCTCTCCACAGATTCCTTTTCTTTATTATGAAGGAATTGCCATCACTTACTGAGAAATATACGTTTTTGGTAAACAATTCGTTTATAATAAACATCTATATTCAAATTTGACTAAATCCTAAGCAACTCTACTTCCGACGACAGTGTAGCTTTTATGCAATTAAAAACTGAAAATAAAATGAGCAATATCTAAAAAAAAAATTTTTTTTAAAGTTACTAAATAAATTTGATATTTTACAATGTATTAAAAAATTCTACCAATTCTACTTTTCGGCTACGTTTAAAATGCCTTTCATTTCTATTTCTTGAATGCTATTTTCCCATAACATTAGTATGAAAAGCCTTGTGATTATCTACTAAGCTTGACACAAGGCAACAGGTTTTGGTAACTCAGTGAGCCTCGACCTCATCTCTCAATTGTAATCGTAAACCAGACAAGCTTGTTAACCCTAACAATGCTGTCCCAGTAAATACTATTTTATTTATTTTTTTAATTGTTTCACCACAAGCAAGGCGATGAAGCCACGAGGATGCTGGGGGGGGGGGTACAGGGAGCGGAAGAAAGTGAGAATGAGGAGATTGAAAATGGAGAGGATTGAGGAAAACACAAAAAAGGAACAGGATTCAAGAAGACATAAGATAGCAATTGACGTTGCATTTAAATTTTAGAAGATTGTACTTACCAGGAAAGCAAGAAATCGGGAGTTCCACGGGTAGGTAGTGCGAGAAAAACACTGTTAAAGTGGCGGTTGCATGTAGCTTGTTCAACAGTAAAACGGTGAGACCGAGTTGCTAATCTAGTGGCATGTTTAAATTCATGTAGTCTGGGCACCAGGGAAAAAAATCATCGGAGCAGTTGCCATGAAAATACTTGTAGAGCAGACAAAAGGAAGTCACGTCACGTTTGTGATTAAATGACTGGAAACGAGATGCCTGGTCAGGATCAATTGTATTGCAGACAGATCTCTGGATTTTGCCAAGAATCTCGAGATGCACTAGACAAGGTATGGCAACAGTATTCTATACACGGATGAATGGTAGATTTGTAAATATGCAAGATGGATTCTGATGAGAAAAGTCTTTTGGCACGACACAGTGAACTAAGCTTCATCAGTTACAGAAGCTCAAATTTAACTTCATATTTACTAAGCTTAGCTTAACTTTGGCACAAGTATCGGACACTAAATAAAAATCGAACTCACCGAGATTAGATCTTTAGCCATTACTCCATTTCGAGGTTCTTAGGTCTTACTGGCTGTAAACTGAAATTTATAGATTTTTCCCGAAAATAATCGCCAGCATTTTAAATAGAAAAGGTGACATTAGAGCAAATTATGTAATGCTTGATTTATTTTAATTTGGACTTCGTAGCATCGCATGATTGTGACTGAGAAACTAATTTAGAGGTGAACGCTAATGCCAGTTGGGATCTCACCCTTTTTGTGATAGTATCACCTGATATCTTACCCTGTACCCTGTAGGCATACAAATTGTGGTTCTCGCTCTGGCAAGAGAAAGGATAATTAATGGCGGAACAGCAAAAGACATTTTTGACAAACATGGATAAATGTGCTCATAATAAAAGGGAGTATCAAAAGAACCGTTTTCCCATGACACCGCTTGTATTTTAACTACCTTCACTTTTAGGCAGTGTTTATTGTTTTTAAAAACCGATGGTTAGAATTGGAATAAAACCTAAACAGATGAAAGTGAATTTATACATTTTCTTTGTTCATGAGAATTTCCAAATAATAATAATAATAATACACACTATTTATTTATTAGATTGTTCATTTACACTATTTATTATATTATTTATTGGAATGGCAAAACATTCGAAAAACTGATTCGAACTTTATAAAATGGTAAATAATAAGGATTTTAATAATATAGTAATAATTTAATAATATCTTAATAATATAATTTAGTAAACGTTCATAAATGTATAAATAAAAATGTTTTCACATTTATTTTTTGTGAACTGGTAGCTGACAAATATTAAAAAGCATTAGTTCCAATTGTATTAGTTTTTAGATTGTTGCAAATATAAAATTATTCTTGTAAATAAGCAATCTAATAAATAGTGTTTGATATTTTGTTGTAAATATTGAAGAACAAAGAAAACGTATAAATTCACTTTTATCATGTTTAGGTTTATTACAATTCTAATCATCGCTTTTTAAAATTATAAATATTGTCGAAGAGTGAAGGTAGTTTTAAAAGCGGTGTCATAGGAAAAATTTTGATGGCACGTTTTATTCCGAGCACGTTTATTCATATTTGCCGCATTTTTCCTCAATTGTGATGAACAAGGGTATTCTCTATAAGTCTCTTTGAATTGATAGAGACTCAAGTGGAAGTCATATATACGATCCAACGCTAGAAAGACCGGTAAAATGATTCGTTCCTTGTACCGTTCCAGAAAGTACCCGATTCCTTCTGCCATCATTACAAGAGACAAATCAGACCAAGAATTTAGTATTGCCGCCACATCTAGACTGGAACTACTCAATCTTCACTTTACAACCTTGGCAACAAGTTCAAAAGCACTTACGCGGCTTGTGGATGATGAATTATTTTTCAACCTACAACCCCTTCCCCACAGGAAGCTAGATTATCTCTAGTCTATCGCTATTTCCATGGCAGATGTTCAGAGGAGTTACATTCCTTAGCCCCCCACCCCTGTTCAGGCTTTCACAGCTCGGACTACTACACACACATAGTCGACTCATTCCAATTCTCTCCGTATTCTATTGGTTAGGAGGAAGTTCCATTATGGACATATTCTTCCCCAGGACTGTTAAATTGTGGATCACTACAATCTTAACTTCCTCAAGTTTATGGTCAGCCGTTATCTATGATACATAGAATCTCGTTCATTAACCTTCTACCTTGAGTGGCTCTTCGGCTTTGTATTTGGTGAAAATAGAATAAAATACGATGTGTTTCGTTTCCCGTCTACATCAGAGGGGGACAAAATCTGGGGAAGGCCCGATATACGCTTCAAAAAGGAACGGAAGACGAAATATCGCCACGACGTGAACAGAAAATCAGGCATAATCTAGGGATGTTAGTGACACTTGGGGCATCTTTGCTGCTACTTCTGTCTTCTCTCACGACAGACTAACGGACCAGATTTTTTCCTTTGCCAAAGTACATCAAGTACGGCTTTCACACGAGCAGACTTAAAGTACGCTCCAAAGTTTTAGTTATTCTACAAGTGCGCTTTAAAGTAAAAAAACAAGAGTGGGGGTTGGGAAACAGAGATATAGACGGTAATACCAACAGTAGTTGATGATGAAACAGTAGCAAATTTGGTAATTAAATACCATTGTGTTGCGTGTGTTTCTGTGTTCCCTTTTTTCAAACATATCTTTTGTAGGCGCGTATTACAAGGCCCGAGAACCACTCGATATAAAGAACTACAGAATGAGAGGCAGAGTTTATGGAGATATGTGAGGCAGATAATGGTTAACCCTAGACTTGAACAGGTTAAGATTGTAGAAATTGGGGAAGCATCCTCTTGGGAGTTGGTTCCCAAAAGCTGTTCGAGTGGTACTTGCATTTCACCAATGGAATAGGAAGGGAATTAAGATGGTTCGCTACAATATGCCTGACTTGAAGGGTCTTAGCTGTGAAGGTTAGAACTGGAGGAATGTAGTTCGTCTGAGCACTCTCCACGGAAATACCGATAGAGCAGCGAGAGGCTGAAAACATCTCGTCTGTGAGAAAGGGATTGTAGGCTGGAAAATGATTCATCACCCACAAGGTCGCGGACTTTGGACTTTATGAAACTGGAAAGTGAAGACTAGGCTGCTCCTGCCCATATTTGACAACAGTACTCCATTCTCGGCCCGATCTAGCTGTTGTGGAAGTACAGGAGAGTATGGCGAGTCAGGTACTTACTGGAGTGTTACGGAAAACTGACCATTTTTCCAGCATCTTTAGCGATGGAAAGTATATTCGTGTTCCACCTGATGTCTGAGTTGTGATTAAGACTCGATAGGTGCTCAAGGCACGGGCGGGCCCTCTCTCAAAGAACACCCGTTCATCGACCAGGCCCAACGACATGTGACCATTTACAAACAACTGCTGTCAAATCGTCAAGATACTCGTTTTTGACGTCGAATTGTAACTGGGGATGAAAAATGGGGTCTATTCTCGTAATCCTAATAAGAAAAATGAGCAGCTTCGTCCCAGTCTGGATTCAAAATATGTTGTCAAACAAAAGGGCGGTTTAAACAGAAGGACGTGTTGCGTGTTTTGTGGAGGTGTCGCGCTTTCAGTCTGGATGGTCCATGCCGTGAACACTGGACTTTATGTTCAACAACTGCAGCGAATATATTTATGCTTTGAAAGTCCGTTACCCGGCATTGGTCAATCAAAGACGCGCATCCCTATAGCATGGCAATACCCAAAGACACACTACCAATATGACCAAATGTATACCTGAGCAACTTGAGGGTCTGGAAGTGCTGACTCAAGTGCAGCATCAGATTAGCACCTTTTCGAAAGTCATAGCTCATTTTCTATGCGGACAGACAACAATGTGGATGAGGTTGAAAACAGGTGCACTGATTTTTTTTGCCTCTAAACTAGCCAAAATACGCTAATGTATTTCAAAGAGAAATTATATTGACTGGAATTTTTTTTATTTTTGCAAAAGTTTCAAAGGGATTTTATCTTCTTGTAGGGTTTTACGATATATTCAATAATATTAACAATAAAATAATTAACCATTACTGCATAAAGTTTCTTTGAAGCTCTTTTTGCTTGATCTACTTCGCTGACTGATGGTAATCATAGAGTTGGTGGATTTTAAATTTTAGAGACCCTCCAACACCCCTTAAAATTTTGACGCTATGCAGCAATGAGTTAAATAGTTTTATCATCCAAGCTTAGTAGGAGTTAATTACATCAAATAAGTTTGGTTGGTTGATTCATTTTGTTTAGCGGCATATCAACACCTCTATGGGTTATTTAATGCCAAATTCTAAATCTTTTGTACCTAATTTTATACTTTCAGGGTAAAGGTATATTTTTTTAGATATATATTTTGTAGATCATAAAATGTATTGTCGCTCATTTTATTATAAAAATGGGCTGTTGGTTTTTGTTTGGCGGTTTGCCCATAGATGGGACCCTAACAGGTGCTACCACTCCGCATCATGGTGAAAATGGGGACCTGGGAACGACAGCAGCTAAAAGGTGGCTCCTCAAAACCTCCAATCTCCCGATAAGAAGCCTTGCTGCCGGATGTAGTCTATCGTCATACCCAGGACGAACCAAATAAGGTATGAAACTTATTAAATATTAAATCCCGTGGCATATAGCACACACACACACACACACACAAACACACACACACACACACACACACACACACACATATGAACAGAGCCACCGAATGCAGAAGTACTTGACCTCACACATGAATCCGATATTGCAAGGATTTGGAAAGAGAATGTTGAACTGATGTATATATGAACAACAGCCCCAGATATGTCTTTCACACGTCGCAAACGGAGAATGTAGAGTCCGCATGTGAGTCAGGAGGGCGACGATGGAGGCTCACACCACAGACTGGCCGAGCGTAACTGACGAAATGTTGGAGTGAATCAAAAGTCAATGGCGCACAACATGAAAATGTACATCTAAGTGGTGTTACGCTAATCTTCGAAGTGAAGAATGCCTACCCAGAAAAGTTGGCTTTGAAAGTCTTGTGTTCATACCTCGATATCGGTCACCAACGGGAAATATCTACGTGCCCCCACTGTAAGAAACATGCAAACCTTTGGTTTTCATATTTATTAACTTTAGCTGGATACTAGAGAAGACACCATATTAACGGGGCGCTGATAAAAACTGAGCTCACTAGCGAATTAGTATGCGACGCGAACTTAGACGCCCATGTGAACTTCTCAAAAGAGACCGACAAACATCCGCTGTCTATTCCCGCCAAAACAACTTTACATTAAATCAAGTGCAATGCAATGACGAGTCGATCGAACTTAACTGCAAGAAATTCCGTCTCTCGTATCGTTTGAGTATTCCCACTGAACAGACTGTATAAAATTCAAGTCGGGGAGGAGTTGACCTTTTTTTTAAGTCGCCTTCTTATCTCTTCATTTTCCCCGGTGACTGAGGCATTTCCTCTTGATTGGGATCGAACCCGCTGCGGCAGTTACAATCTACTCGATTAGTTTACTAACCATTCATTTCCTGAGTCTGGCACAAGTAAAAAATCTCCTCTGTGAGTGTCCCTTCAGGACGTGGACAATCAAGATCCTTTGTAGCTCTTAGTAATATTTGTCTTTTGGTCGTCCCTCCAACATCCGTTCGGCTATCTTTGCCTAACCTTTTCCCTTATGTTTTCAGTATGTCCCGTGAGTCTCAAATTCTCCAAGCCCTCTTTCCTCATTATGTGTCCAAGAAATTTCAGCTTTCCCTTTCTGATTCTCTGTAGAAGTGACCTTTTTATTTCCATTTTTCCTTAAGATTTGTTCCTTAATTAAAAACTCCATGCTTGGTATCACCAGCATCCTACTGTAGAATCACATTTCTCTCGCCATCAGTCTCTCTTCTCTTCATCTGTGAGGATTTACTGCTATATAGGAGGACTGATATTACATAGCAGTTCAGCAATCTTTGCTTTGTTTCTAACGAAGTTTTCCTGATTCTTCATCCTTTGTATAGCTTTTGGAAGGCATCTTTTGTTATTCAAATTTGTCTTCGGATTTCGGTGTTACATTTTCCATTGTCTGTCACATCACTTCCTAGATATTTAAATTTCTATATTTGTTTGATTTTGGCTTGTCCAAATCGTAAGTGACATGTTTGTTTTTTCTCTTGCTGTCCACCATACATTCTGTCTTCTGACAAATGGTGATTTATTAAAATCGTTTCACCCCCAAAAAGGTGATAATGCCACTGAGACGCGGGGTGGGAAGGGAATTAGAAGTGAACAAAAAATTGAGGAGAAGTGAAAAAAGGACAATAAAGGAACATGCTTCAGGAAGACAGAAAACGGCAGTGATTGACATTGCATTTAAATCTTTAAAGATTGTAGTTGGCAGGGAAATCGGAAAGGAGTTCCACAGGTGAGAAGTGCGAGAAAAGAAGCTGTTCCAGTAGAAGTGGCGGTTGCGTTTAGTTCAACAGTAAAATAGTTAAACTTAGTTGCCAATGCAAGCTGAAATTCATGTCGTCGGGGAACTAGGAAGAAAAGTTTATCAGAAAAGTTGCCATCAAAATATTTGTAGAAAAGACAGAGGGAAACCGCGTCATGTCGGCGAGGAGGTAACTAAAGTCGAGATATCTGATCAGGATCGATTACATTACAGATTCTTCTTTGAATTTTGTCAAGAATCTCGAAATATATAGCAGGAGACCTAGACCAGATATGGCAGCAGGATTCGATACACGAGCGAAAGATAGATTTATAAATGTATAAGATGGACACGATGAGCCAACATTCCTCATAATGGGCGTAGCAAATACAACCGGTGTAAACTAAATTCTTTCACTTCCATACAAAACACCCACCAATCAACATACGGGCAATACCAGAGAGAAAGAAAAAGCCCACCGACGCATACACACGTTATCAATCAAAACCCTCATAGACTAATTAGAATTATGACACAAAAACTTACAAAAATTACACACACGAACGCTACCAAACAAGACAAATGTAAATGAGGTCTATTTAACCAATAAAAATGAAGCCTATATAAAAATAAAAAAAACTCGGTTAAAACATTATTAAAAACTTAATACATGAATATAAATTACAATAGCAAAAAAAAACAAAAAAACAAATGGAACACATCACTTGCAATTAGATTAAAAACCTCAAACATGATCCCCATCAACAATAGAACAACAAAAATCAGAACTTCAACAAATTTCTAATAATAAATAATGGCCGTTCGTATCTGAGTATGTCCGGCTTCTGCTATGGCGGCCAACCAATCCCTTTTTAAAGACGCCTGCTCAAGCACGTTTGTGTTTGTTCAACAAACAGTGATTTTTATTGCAATTATGCTGAGTGGACCATAGTTACAGTTTCTGGGAGAAAGCGTTGCAAACAGTCAGAACAAAGCCTGTACACTCACGGTCACGGCGACTTGCAACTTCGTGCTAGCACAAACATCGACGGATCCCATCTACTTGTGATATGTTTTGTGTTTCAGTCCGATAACATCAAGTTACCTTTCCGTACTGAGATTCTCATGGTCGGAAAGAGAACGCTCTAACCACTCAGCCACGAGAGCCCATTTCTAATAATATCAATTTAAACAACACGTACATTATTGACACAGTTAATAGGACATTTATCCAGTAATACCTGAATTAATTAAATCAGCACAGCAACAGAACACAACGTAAAATCCAAGATATTTTCATCAATATAAAGACAAAGTAGACCACCAAAAAAGAGAATGCAAATAAGAGTTAACCATAAAAGACAGACAACCAGAAACGAATAAAATTTGAAATAATTTAGCTAGCTTTCCCGTCATTGTCATAAATTTTACTTTAAAAAAATATGTAACCTGTATACATACTTATACTCGATATGAAAAAATAATTTTACATACTGAAAGTAATTCTAATACATTTACTTGGGTTTAAAAAGAAATATAGTCCATATTTTAGAATTGTAGTTAAATAAAATATATTCTAGCCTAAACAGCTCCCAAAAATCTTTAAGTATACAAATTGAAAAAATGCCGTAAGAATTTTTTGCCGTTAACAATAAAATTTTTATAAAAAAACCCAGACGACATGCATTTAGCGGATATCAGAATTTGTTGAAAAATACATCCCTACCCATCCCTAAACATAACTCCGCTTTCGAATGTAACTATTAACTGATACAACGAAAATTTGAAATTGAACAAGCTAGCACCCCTTGTCTAGATGAGTGGATTTCTCGGTATCCTTCGAAATACTCAATTATGAATCTTTGCCATGCCTTTAAAAATGTAAATTAAAAAAAAATAAGTTACTCCAAAATTCGCTTGACGAGGAAATGGAACTAATGTCTTTAATTTAATAACAAAATTAAATTCGAAGCTTTTAGCTTCCATTTTTGAAACATGGTTATTACTATGTAGCGAAAAAAACATATTTTAAATCATTTAATTTATGTGTGTGTGTGTGTGTTCTTGATTGTTTTTCAAAAAAATATGTTATGCTTTATTTTCCATAATTTTGCTACACGTGTTTCCAGTCTCGCGATCTTCATCAGGCAAAGAGTAGATATTTCCATATATTATTGAAAAGAATTAATTTTTCTTATGTTTTTCGATGTTAAACATTCTCTTTTTTTGTGTGTTGATGACACAAATGTCTTCCTTGAACTGAAAAATTAGAAAGTTCTGCGTGAATGGTAATAAAACAATTAAGATTGGTCCGAGAAAAGGTGAGGAAAGATATCTCTATTCTTATCTTTTAATGACCCCTGTGTGTTCTTAGATCTATTTCCATTATTTTGCATTGTGTGTATTTTTGTCAGCATGCGTATGTATATATATGTTCCCTCTCCATACATACATACTGTCTTATTATAAGGAATTAGTATACACACATACATACATACACACACACATACATACATATATACATACATAAACATACACACACTTCCTATATTGTGTAGGGTTTGCGCGCGTGCCTGTGAGTAGTCTATTGTTTTTGCCAATATGTGTATACATATTCGTGCTCCACAGATACTCGCGTGTGAGTGTGGACGTATGCATGCGAGTGCTTCGACCACTCTATCTGGCCATTATGTGTGTACGTTGTGTGTTTTTGCGTGTAGGTTATGATCTATTTAGTGCAGGTTTAAATTTGTTTATGAAGTTTTTCCTTGTATTTGTAGCTAAGAATAATTGTCTGTTTGAAATATTGGCATAATTTTAAATTCACCCTGGTTACAATTATAGATATACTGTGATACAAAGAGTTTTCTGTTGTCTGGTAATTTTATGTTGCTTTTGTGGAAGGAAACCCTGTTGTTTAGTTGTTGGGTGATACCTATATATGACTTCTTGCATTTCGTGCATTTGGGTGCATGAATCACATTTTTGGAGGTGGAGTTTCAATTTTTATTTATTGTGAATATCGTTTTGGGGTTTCCTTCTATAATGTTGTCACAAACCCCACATCTTTTTTTGTTGCATTTTGTGACCCCCTGTGTTGCGTGTTGGTTAAATTTGGATGCGGTTAATATATATTTCAGGTTTTTAGATTGGCATTTGTTTTTAATTATTTTGGTTGGTTTTAGTATATTTTTCAGTTTATCATTCTTGCTAAATAGATCTAGATTTTTTGTAATTTGGATTAATTTAAATCAGTTGCTTTTCTTCCAATAAAGTTTCAGAAAAGTATATTTTATTTTTGAAAGATTTTTTAAATAAAGAGAATTATGTTGTGTTGACAGAATTGTCAATATGGCCGATTTTAGCGATTTAAAAAAAATAATTCCAATTAATTTATATTATTTTTGAAATTTTGCTTATTGGAAATATTAAATTTAATTTATAATTTTGTAACTAAAGCTTCAAGAAAAATGTTTCAAGAGAAAATTTCTTTTTTAAAATGCATTTTAAACCTTGAGTATCTCTTCTTTTTGGGGCGGTACCTATATATGTGTGTGTGTGTGTGTGTGTGTGTGTGTGTGTGTGTGTGTGTGTGTAAAAAGGGAAGCGGTTATAGTTGTTCCAACGACACAAAAGTTTGTATATTAAAAAGGAGAAACCGCAAACGTTTTTGGTTGTAATGTGGATGTTTTAATTAATCTCAATTAATATATTTCTTAATTAATCTCAATTAAAATATTTCTTAATTAATCTCAATTAAAATATTTCTTAGTTTAAAAAGAAAAGAATTTTTTTAAATATAGAAGTAGATGTTTTTGAGTTGTTAGCACATTTATGGTTAACCTGACTTTTGACAAATTAAAGTGAAGGGCACATAACTGTAAAAATTACTTGACAAATACAACGTGAACACCTTTTTTATATGATTTTTTTTTAACTATTTAGAACTCTTAAAAGTTTCGGAAAACATTCTCAGTCATCTAATATTTCAATATTTTTCAGGTATTTTGGTTTTATAGTTTTATCTATGAAGAGGTTTCTTGAGGAAATGTTAGAAAATTGTCAATTAATTTTAAATTTACTCAAGTTACTGCTCTTTCTCATAATGTCGTGTATGGAGGTTCGTATTTACAAAAATCGACACGTTTATACACACACAAAGGAAATCGAAATTTTTTTAAAAATACTGCGGTCGCTAAATTGTAGTAAGCTTTTTCATTTATGATTAGTAAATAGATTTTTTAGATATAAATATCTATCGTAAGGAGTGAAGTAGTTCGGCCCTCACTGCATTCAGAACTGACCACAATCGCTGCAAAAAAAGTTCTGGAAAACGCCAAGTGCAGCTACGTACCAGCAGTTCAGACCAAGGTTAAAAAGAAACAAATTGGATCCCCTGAATTCTGGAATATCACTAACCAAATCATGAACAGAGGTAAAGCGGCTGTGCCCACAATTATAAATAGCCCCAAGGTCTTCCTCGACAGCAAAGGTGAACCCCTTCGCCTCTATCTTTGCCTCTAAGCCAACGTTAGATGACAAAGACTATCCCCTCCCAAACTTCCCACGTCTCGCTGAGCACAATCTCAGTAATATTACCATTACAGCACGAGAAGTCTCTAGACTTATTAAAGGCCTTGACGCTAAGAAAATCACTGGCTCAGATAAAATTCCAGTGTTTATCCTTAAGAATATCAACCCGGAATTATACCTAACTCCATCAAAGTTATTCAACTGCTGCTTGAAGCTCTCGGCAGTCGTCAGAGATTGGCTATTGATCTCTCTCTTCCGATTTTGCACAATAGGATAAGAGCTGTTTTTTTTTGTTTTTTTGTTGTTTTTTTTTAGCTTATCACCCCAAGCAAGGCTGGAAGCCACTAGCACGCAAGGGGTTACAGAAGGTTTGGAGGAAGAGCAGATAGGAGTGGTAAAGGAGAGGACGTGGAGAAAGATAGTGGATTGATCAAGGCAAGGCGGTTACAGAAGATTTGGTGCGAGAGCAGATAGGAATGAAAGGTGAAAGGATGTGGAGAAGGGAAGTGGATAGATCAAAGCAACTGGAGATGTCGATTGACGTTACACTTAAATAGATGGAGATTGTATTTGTCAGGGAAACAGGAATAAGGAAGGGAGTTCCACAGGCGAGATGTGCGAGACATGAAGCTATTGGAGTAGAAGATACGTCTACATCTAACAGTTTCAACGGTGAAGGGGTGGGAACGGGATGCCAGCCTCGTAGGACGTTTAAATTCATGAGGCCTAGGAACCAGCGAAAGCAGCTCCTCGGAGCAATTACCGTGAAAGTATTTGTAAAAAAGACAGAGCGAGGCAACGTCGCGTCTGTGAGAGCGACTGCAGACGAGATGACAGATCAGGGCCAATTACGTTGCATATCTGTCTCTGGATCTTATCAAGAACCCTGAGGCAAACAGCAGAGGCTCCAGACCATATATGGCAGCAATACTCCATGCAAGGGCGAATGGTCGATTTATAGATTTGGAGGATCGATTCCGGGGAGAAAAATTTCCTGGATCGGCACAGGGAGCCAACTTTCCTTCGATCTAACCCCGAACTACCACCAATCTGGATGAACGGAGGTCCTCTTGCGGAAGCAGTGTGCCTTGAAAGACAAAAATTCCAGTGGGTGTCCTAAAGACTATTAACCTGGAATTATCCCCAGTCCTAGCGAAATTATTCAACCGCTGCTTGAAGGAAAAGTCATTCCTAATCCTGTTGAAGGTGTCAAGCGTACAGACCCATCAGTCTCCGCAGTATCATCAGCAAGCTTTTTGAGGCCACACTCAATAAGAAGGTCGTTGAACACCTATAAAAGAACAAACTCTTGAGCGACGAGCAGTATGGGTTTCGGTCGGCCCGATCCACTGCTGACGTTCTAACTACCATCACTCACAGAATCAGTGAGGCTCTTAAGGACAATAGCACTAGATATCTCAAAGGCCTTCGACAAGGTGTGGCACAAAGGCTTTCTATACGAGCTCTCCAGTTATGGAATCATTGGAAGGGTCTTCTCGATTATAAAATCCTTCCTAACAGAACCTCTCCTTGGACCAACAATCTTTTGATCTACATCAATGATCTGCCTAAGAATATACTTAGATCATTTGTAAGCATCTATGCCCATGATACGACAAACGGGCCCACTTCTAAAACTCAGTCAGAGATTGGCAGCTGATTTCTCTTCCGATCTTGCAAAAAACTACACAATGGGGTAAAAACTGCTTGGTTATATTCAATGCCTCGAAGACCAATCTAGTTACATTCCATCATCGCCGATCTGGCCCCGAACTACCACCAATCTGGATGAACCCGTATATACGATCCATTGCTAAGGACGCAGGAAAAATGGTCGGCTCACTGTACCGATCTCGTAAGTACCTAACTCCTGTTATCCTTTACCTTTATAAGATCCAAACCCCAGGGGCTGAGTAGACCTAACTCTCCAGCATTCTCCGAGCACTTGTGGGTGAGGAATTATTCTCCACCCTTCAACATCTCGCCCACAGGCGGTATGTGGCAAGCTTCTCGCTGCTCTTCGACTATTTTCACGGAAAGTCCTCGAACGAACTACATTCTGTTGTTACGCCAAGTCAAATCTTCACAGCAAGAACACGCCATACCACTTAATAGCAAACCTCCCACAAAATCCCCCCCCTATTTCATCGGTGAGAAGTAAGTTCTATTCGAGGAGCTTCTTCTCGCGAACCGCTGCCCTGCAGAACCGCCTCCCAATTGGATGTTTCCCCGATCACGACATTCTTAACCTGTTCAAGGCCAGGATTAACCGTTATCTTCCACTCCTAGACACACAAATAGCTCCATAACGTAACCCTCTACATTTAGAATGCACACCCCCGGGCCTAGTAAAGGGTGAACCATATTGTAAAAAAAAAAATTAAAAACAAAAAAAAAACCTTACCGCTACAAATTAATACAGAATTTTAAAAGATTTAAACCTTCATAAATTATTTTCATTAAAATTTTTAAAAAATGAAAACAATTATTCGTCAATCATCGAAATTCTTTTTTATATTTACATACACTCTATCCCAGATTATAGCAAACCATTAAAACTATATTTTCATCATCATTATATATATATATATATATATATATATATATATATATATATATATATATATATATATATATATATATATATATATATCAGGTGGCCTGACGATTGCATCGAGCAGGAAACAGACTGTCGCCTCTAAGTGTTGACTTCTATGTTCACTTTTATATTTACACACGCTCTATCTCTGATATTGAGCACTTTATCCCATAAATATAGCACTCTTTAAGACTATATTTCTTCATATATATATATATATATATATATATATATATATATATATATATATATATGGTTGCATGAGTGTGTGTATACAATTGTATATGAAGGGTGCGATGGATAAATTTCCGGTTAAATGACGCAAAAATGAAAATAACACTGACTTCTCATTATAACAGGTATATTTACCAAAATTACGCAAAAATATCTTGAAATACTAAAGAGTATAAATAAAATCACCACTGGCTTCAACCTCGCCCTCCATACGGCATCGTTATCTCCTGCAACTCTTCTGGGCTGTCACCTTGTTTAAGTTGGTGAATGCTGTCCTAATCCTTGTTGTCAGTTCATCTTTGGTGTTAAAAGGAGTTTTGTTGGTCTGTCGCTCAACTGCGCCCCATTCATAATAATCAAGGAGGTTGCAGTTTGTGTAGTTAGGTGGCCATATGTAAGGGTTGATGCGGTTGCAGAATAGCTATCATTGGGTTCTCCTACGTGTGTGGCATGGTGCAGAGTCCTGTTGCCAGATATAAGGTCTTCCACCAGCCACCTTCTTGACCGAAGCCAGCACTGCCTCCTCAACGCACTTGATATAGGGCGCTCTGTGTTGAGTCTGAGGCTGTGTGGGAAGATGAAAGGAGGCATAAAGACTCCAACCACCAACTCCTTCCGAATCCTCTGCACTGTCCTCAGATTGACATCCAAACACTCTGAAATGTTCGTATTGGAGCTGTCTACGCGAATGCCAAGCAGTTCCAAATTTCTGTCATGGTGCTCGTTTTCTCACAGACGGTGCCCAACTGACCCTAGTATACTGTGCAGTCGACAAAAGCAAAAACAAACAACGTGCATGCGCGAAATTAAAAATGGGAAATGGCGACAATTTACCCATCGCACGCTGTATATGTGCGTAGGTGTGTATGTGAGTGTGTATGTATGTATGTATGTATGCATGTGTGCTAGAGATTATAATGAATTCCTATGTAGATGTGATCCATTCTGCCGCTTCTAGCGCTTTGATGTATATATTTATCTTTATAAATCACTTCAAGGTTTATTTTTTTCATTGTGGCGGACAATGACTTCAACATCAAATGACCAATCCTTTTTCTCATGCTCTCAGAGATCATCCGGTTAAGGATTACTATCAGCCAATGAAAGAAGAGATTCACACACATACGCACACACACACGCACACACACACACGCACACACACACTCTCTCTCTCTCTCTCTCTCTCTCTCACTCTCTCTCTCTTTCTCTCTCTCACTTTATCTGGCTGTTAATTGTGATAACCCTCTCTCCACCCATGTCTTTTTAAATGCATGGAGGGAGAGAGAGAGAGAGAGAGAGGGAGGGAGAGAGAGAGGGAGGGAGTGAGAGAGAGGGAGGGAGAGAGAGAGAGAGAGAGTACATTCTTTTTGGTAAGTCGGTAAAGAAAGAGTGTCCTACTCTGGCAAGACGTCGATAGAGAGTTCGATTCCCACTGACTATTCCGAAAAAAAATAATATCCTCTTTGCGCTTTGTAAGTGAAGGGAATTTGTTTTGCTGGCAAATCATCTTTGTCATGGCTCTTCACAGCCTCCTGTAGGTACCTCCTAAAAACAAAAAACGATACCTAAAATTTAACATTCCGTTTTAAATTAGAAAATTCTTTTTTGAATCTTTAATTTTAGTTTTAATTGCAAGATTAAATTTAATATCTCCAATAAGCAAAAATACGTTGATGTCGATAAATCCAGAGATTCGACAAGAAATGAGTATATCATGATGAAAAAATGCTTTAATAAAAACAAAGTTTTGACATCAAATTCTTTATTACTGTTATTATTAAGAGGAAAATCCAAAAGATTTTTTATTATTAAATTATATTTTTATCCTCTTTAGAACTTTCGAAATTTTTGTTAAAAATTTTATTTTTTGGCGTCACCAGGATGGCAAAAATTAGTATAGTAACATTTTTTTTTTTGCAGTGAAAACACATTGATTTAGAAATTCTTGTAAAAAACAAATAATTGTCGGTTTTTAATGACACTTTCAGTACTTATACACATTAAACTATTTTAGAATTCGCTTTTTTATTTTAGATAATCATTGTAACAAAAAAAAAAAATTTAACTGTTACAACTTATTTGGTTTTATAAAATTTCGAGAAATTAAATTTTGAACCGCTTAATATTTATATTATCTGTTACACGCAGAATTCCTTGGAGAATTTAAATCCTCAGTTTCTTTGTGTAAAACAGAATCCCCATATATCGAATATCCTCTCCCAATTGTAAAATTAAAAAGCAATAAGTCTAAGATATTTAATTAGAAAAGCTTTTAATATATAAAATATATTATGGACACTACATTTTACAAGAATTGTTTTCATATTTTTTTTAATGTTAATTCGAATAATTTATAAAGTTTTAAATCTTTCAAATTTCTCTCTTACTTTGTCGGAGTTAGCTCCTCCTTAATTTCCTAATGGTTCACTAGGGGTCGCTCTCCCTACACTATAAATACTGGGCAACTTCCTGCCTTGTTCTCTTTCTACTTTGCATTTAAAAATGCGATCTCTCACGGAGATCCGCGTTTTGCCCGCTTGTGAGAAAACGCAATGAAACACACATACACGTACATACGAACATTCACCAAAATACAATCTCTTTATGGTCACACACAAACACAAATGTTGATGTCTTTGTCACTTGTAAATTCGTTGTTTAATACATATATTTGCTGATATATATATATATATATATATATATATATATATATATATATATATATATATATATGTATTGTTGTTAGGGGATATTGTTGTTAGGGGGTATTTGGTTTATGGGACATTGTTGTTAAATAAAGGCTACGAGGGTGAATCAAAAACGATCCGCCATTTCGCCATCTCATATCTTTAGGTTTGTTTCACTATCTTATGCACATGCGTACTTATAATTGGTACTATTGTGGTCACGGGATCGAGGTTTGAGCTTGATCGTACCATTTTTCTTGCTGTTGTTACAGTGTAAACATGACCGCTCCGCTAGCAGTGTACACCAAGAAGGTGCACACTGTTTTCTATTTTTGTATACTTACTGAATTCATTTTTCTATCCGTATGCAAGAAGTATAGAGTCTGGATTATTCCACTATCCCAAATATGTTATGGTAACCTAGCTGTTCCAAAAGTTCTTTGTGAACTTGTATCCATAAAATGCAAGACCAAGACATACTATCTTCAACCTTTCGTTAATAATGTGGTACATTGTCATAACATTACTATTATGCTGTTTTCAAACACCATATTTAGAATACATCATTTACCGTATTTTCCCGCTTACAAGACACATTTTCCCCTGAAAAATACGTGTGCGTTTTCCAAGACGAATGTAAGGCAACGACCAGGCTCAAGTAAGCTTGGGCGGGGTCGCCTAATTGGCTTGACTGACATTTGTATGTTGAGTCAGTACACTATAACATTAGCTATCTATCTAATTCAGCCTTTTATATTGATTTTCCAAGCATAGCTTAGATGTGGCACAAGGCCGAAAGTAGGGGGCATCCAGTGAGAACCGAACTCACTACTCAGTCGTAATTGTTCTAGCGAGACAAGTTTGCTAACCATTACACCACATAGAGGTGCCCAATTCAGCCTTTTATATGGTGTAATGTCAGTACTTAGCTGTTGCCATTATTACTTTGTCAGAACCGCGTCGGATTTGCTACTAAAGCAGAAATAAATACAAATAACAGGGTGTTCTTATGAAAGATTGAATTAAAAAGGCCAATATCCAAAAATTAATTTGTAATTTTCAAAGATGAAAAATATGCTAAAAATAGGTTTCATTTTATTTTCATTAAACAAGCAAAAATATGAATATGACAATAAAGACCAGCACAGCACTCCGAACAATGTAAATAATGTAAATAATTACAATATCTCATCTCAGAAATATAGACAGATCCTGAAGAAGACCGGAACGTACAACGGCCGAAACGTCGTGAATATGACAATATAGATGAAGATAACAGTCCGAACAATATAAATAATATATATAATTACAATAGCTTATCTCAGAAATATAGACAGGCAAACAAGCAAAACTACTAGTAATTCATACAAATATGTTGATTAAAACCAAAAACTCCTTGCATTCACAGTATTCAGGAAGCAACTTGACTAATGATGAAAAACTGGACTTGCCACGAGCTAAAATATTAAGGGAAAACATTTAATGTGTTGTTCAAACACACCACAGTTTGAACGAAGAGTTCCAGATAGTCAACAAAAAAGTGCTTGAGAATTTCAATCCAGATATAAATACATATATCTGCAATATATATACAGTGTAACCCGGATATAAGAGAAACCCGGATATAAGAGAGATTTTATCTGGTCCCAAATTAGAGCCTGCGTTAATGTATATACAATAGACCAAACCCGGATATAAGAGAAACCAGGATATAAGAGACTTCTTCTCCGGGCCCGACAACTCTCTTATATCCGGGTTACACTGTATATATATATATATATATATATATATATATATATATATATATATATACATATATATATATACATATATATATATATATATATATATATATATATATATATATATATATATATATATATATATATATATATATATATATATATATATATATCTGCAAAACAACCATTATGCTATGGTAGTTATTCCTTGAATAATGGTTTTTATTATTTTGAATCATCGTATTTATCTCTTGAATTATGGTACAGTGTAACCCGGATATAAAAGAGTTGTCGGGACCGGAGAAGAAGTCTCTTATATCCGGGTTTCTCTTATATCCGGGTTTGGTCTATTATATATACATTAACACAGGCTCTAATTTGGGACCAGATAAAATCGCTCTTATATCCGGGTTTCTCTTATATCCGGGTCTCTTATATCCGGGTTACACTGTACTTCTCCTATATCTGGCAGCAAGACCACCCGATCGGGAGATTGGAGGTTTTGAGAAGCGGGGAACTACCTCTTGCTGTTGGTTCCCAGATCCACCTTGACCCGGAGTGGTAGCACCTACTAGGGTCCCAACTGTCGGAAAACGAAAACACGATCAAAGTATAAAAATACATTTTTATAATAAAAATAGCATTTTATATTAAACCCCCCCCCCCCAACAACAACATGAAAATAACCGATAGTGGTTGATATGCCGCTAAATAAAATCAGCCGATGCTACATATCCACTGAATAATGGTATTTATTTCTTGAATCAAAGTACTTTTCGCTTCAATAATCGTACTTATACATTGAATACTTGTACTTATCTCTTGAATCACTACATATCCATTCAATACAGTAACTTATCTCTTGAATATGGTATTTATCTCTTGAATCAAAATACTTGAATAATGCCACTATTGAATAATAGTAATTATAAATTTTAATCTAATTACTAAGGCATTCAATATAAATACTAAATATAAGTATTTATATAAGTTTGAATAATTACAAACATAGACCTGTTTTACTTCTTAAAGATAAACTTATTGGTAAATTTTACAAAGACACATATAAATGGAAAAGGTGAAAAGAGGAAGCCGCTTTTAACTTGCTTGGATGAGGTAAAAATGTCATCGATGTTGGTGGGTGGGTGAGGCCCAAGCTGTTGCACAGGTGCAGATACAGAACATTCCAGGGGTGGGAGGCCAAGTGCAGGTGCGGGCGATTTACTGATCTTCGGGCTGTGGATCTGGTCTATTCAAGGGTTTGCTTTGATTAGAAATAGGCTTTGATGTCTATCAACTTTAGTATTTAATCAGCCAAGGGCTGTTTTTAAGGCGAAAGGAAAGAAAGAAAGAATATCAAAAAAGAAAGGAAAGAAAAGGAAAAGATTTTTTTTTAAATGAGAAGAAAAATTAGAAAAAAGAACAAACGAAAAGTAAAGAAAAAAAGCGAAAAAGATTAAAAAATAAAAATGAAAAAAATGAAAAGAAAGATGTGGAAAAAATGAAAAAGGGAAAATGAAAAAATGACAAAAATGAAAAGAATGAACAAAAAGAGAGAAAAGCGTTAAAAAAGGAATAATTAGAAAAGGTAAAATAAAGCTGAGAGGAGAAAGAAAGAAAGAAAGAAAGAAAGAAAGAACTGCAAAGAAAAGAAGTACTTAAGAAAGAAGCAGAAAGAAAAAACTTAGAAAAAAGGAAGGAGAAAAAGAAGTTAATTGACTAAAAACGCATCGAACGAAAAACAAAGCTATTCTGAAGAAGAAATTGAAAAGATAGAAATAAATTGAACCCGGAAGAAGGAAATAAGTCTTCGATAAATTTACATTTTTTAAATTCACACAAGAGAACATTCTACATATTCGGTTGTCAGATATATTCGTTTGTTTTTACCAATGTTACATCTGTCTAAATTTTTCACGAGTTGACGACTTCAGAAATGAAATGTGCCAATTCTTATGTATTTTGAGATGCTGAATTTGGAAATGACCTTCAAAGGGGATGATTGGTTCTAGATTTAATGATATTTAGTCGTATATATAAATACAATGGATGAATAAAAAAACAAAAAAAAACAATGTTACTTTACAAAATTTGCTTTAATGTTTTGTTCTGTGTAGGCTACCAGAGCAATACACAAACATATCAAAATGGCAGTATAAGTATTTATTGAAAATACAACCGCAAAACTCTCTTCAATAATATATACATGAGCAGTTATTCAGCAACCACACTTTGCTTTTAGTTTATCTTCTCTAAGCTGCAGAAGGATCATCTCTGGTCACGGTCCAACAATAATCTTTCAGTATTTATAGACTCCGCCTACCCTGATGTCTTTTCTCCATTGCTGCAATGCCTTCATGAAATCGTTCACCGTGCTCATAACTCACAGCACTACAGTTTTGGGGGGAAAAATCAAGATGCGAGTCTAAGAAGTGAATCTTCAACGACATGTTACAGCCAAGAGGTTTGTATGCATTCAGATCTTCCACCAGTTTTCTATAATTTCCCGCTCTTTTATTTCCCCTAAAAGTTCGTTGCCAATGACTTGAAAACTTTTCTTGTACATTTTTCCTTTCCTCATAGTACGCTGTCAAAATGTTTATCCAAAAGAAATTTATGAATCTTGGGATTAACAAAGATAATCTTCCTTTATCTTTACTTCACTTATCATGGCAACTTTATCCTCCGTAGAGACGTGAATACTGCCTTTATTTTTTCCATAGTCTTCACGAATATTTTCATAAGATCTGGTGTGAAAAAGGGCCAATAAAATTTTCTTTAACTAATGATGGATGCTGAACATTTTCCCTATCATGTTCCAGTGATTGTCGTAGTGGCCAGATTCTCTTGTAATGAAAACTTCTGTCCCGTCTGTTTCATTACCAAGAAAACAACTTAATCTATTAACTTGGTATACCCACCAGTAGTCCTAGCAACAGTGAAACAAATTTCCACAAAGTTATGTTGATCCTAGTTGATATATCTCAGTAGTTGTTTTATATTTTAACAAGTTTATTTCATGTGGACTGGGATTGAAAGTTAAGCATGTTGTGTAAGACGATATCTTTGAAACTTTACATCAAGGAATCAATGAGTAGCCTCCAGTCCTCTGGATTTTAACTGATGTTAAGTGGTTGCATAAAACCACTGTTATCATTGCAGTACACTAAATTACCTTCCATAAAGAAGAATGGGACTAGATCCTTGTGATGATCACGGAAATGGGAAACCCGCACATCACCAGTTAAGAGATTCCAATCATGTAACCTGGAACCTAACTGTTTACTCTTAGGAAGCTCGAATATCTCTGACTATGTCCTTTGAGTCATGAGGTGTGGTTCAGAGACGAATATTGAACAATAATCTTAATCATATGAAGTTCAAAATCTCTGAGGTGTCTTCCCCATCATCTGACCCAATTTCATACGATTCCCGTGCTTGTATGTCTTCATTATGGAGGGCAGGAAGCTAAACTGATGGAATGTTTTGATATTGCACTGTCCATTCCTTTTTCTTTGACAGTCTCTTAGCAATTGGCGGCATCATACAGAACTAGCAATCAGTGACATAATCGGTTGGCTCTCTCCAAATCATAGGCAATGCAAAAGGCATAGATACTTTTCTTCCTGGCCAAACATTGACGTAGATTTGTTGAACAGGTATTACAGCATATGTGTCGTGTCCAGTTGTTCTCGTGGCCGGCAATTTTGCAACCAAAATATAGTTTGTAAGCTTTTCACACAACAGGTGTTATATGTCGCTTTTAAGATACAAAGGTCACTTCGCCATACACATGGCAGAAGTTATCAGCTTCGTTCAGACACGAGGCATTTTTCACAGGTCACTTAAATGTGTGGAAACCTGAGTGGAAAAAAGAAAAATAATTAGTTTATGAGGAGAATGATAATTAATATGGCAAGGAGAAAAATTTTGATGAAATGTTCATATAACACTAGAATCATATCTTGAAATTTTGAGCCAATCAACAATTTTGAATATCATTTTTATTTCTAGTTCTCAAAGATTGGCTAAGATTGGCTATTTTTATTTTTGAAGCTTCCATGTTATAGATCAGAGTGTTATTTGAATTAACACGCGAAATATGTTTACCGTAGTGATTTACTTTCTTTTGTCTTTATTGTATTTTTTGGAAGAACATGTACAAACAATTCAGGTTAATAATTATTTTTTTCAATTAAGAACAAACGGATATCCACATTTATTAATTTATGTAATTTTTTTACCTTAATTGTAAATCTATATATTTGTTTTTCATTTAAAAGAAAACTTTTTGTAAATCTCCATTCCCAAAATTTTGTCTTTTGCGATGAGAATTTACAAAAAATATACCTTTTAAATGAAGAACAAATGGATATATAGGGAGCCAGTGCAAGGATTTCGTGCCCCCTCCCCAAATCTATGATACGGAATTTCTCTACTCTACTACATCTCCATTTGTTACATAATAGTTTTAGACTATTTTTTTTTAGTGGCAGTGTATTTGGGTCAGACCTTCTGAAGGTGACCTTGAGGTCAGCTGGTAGACAAAATAGCGATGTGGATTTTGATTGGCTGAGCCGAACGTGGGAATGTGAGGTGATAGAAAGTATTTTCGAAGAATTAAGTTTTACACGTCGAAGAATGCAGACGTGTTCATTTCGTGTCTCGGTGAAATTGCTCCCCGGTGGGGCTGATAGAGCGACCCCACGGGCTAGTTAGAAATGTACACGTCGGCGTGTTTTAATAAAATAGATAAGTTTAGAAATCACTCTTGTTGAAGTTCTTATTTTACCTCCGAACTAAAAACCAACGAGTGATCACCGGCCGAGAAAAGACAAGCAAGAAAGAAGAATGTAACATATGAGAGAAGCAAGAGACAAAAGAACGAGGGATATGCAACGAAGTAGTCTTCATATGAAATACTAATTTTATTGTAACTTAATTATGTACAATAATGTATCATATGTAATATAGGCGAACAATTGAACTAGAAACATTGAGAATAAGTATAATGTATCTAAATACAAACTAGAGACCTGTCATAATAAATCATTCAATCTTAAATTAACAATGGCGGCAATTTTTTAGCCTCAACTTGAGATTTTTTCATGTTAAAAAGTTAAATAATTTTAACACATTCGACATTATAGATAAAAAAAATAGTAGATTTTATTTACACTATTTACATTGTTTGGGCCGTTATCCTCATTCTCATTGTGATATTCACGACGTTTCGGCCGTTGTACGCTCCGGCCTTCTTCAGAATCTGTCTATATTTCTGAAATGAGGTATTGTAATTATTTACACTATTTACATTGTTTGGACTGTTGCCCTCATTCTCGTTGCGATATTCACGACGTTTCGGCCGTTGTACGCTCCGGCCTTCTTCAGAATCTGTCTATATTTCTGAAATGAGGCATTGTAATTATTTACACTATTTACATTGTTTGGACTGTTGTCCTCATTCTCGTTGCGATATTCACGACGTTTCGGCCGTTGTACGCTCCGGCCTTCTTCAGAATCTGTCTATATTTCTGAAATGAGGCATTGTAATTATTTACACTATTTACATTGTTTGGACTGTTGTCCTCATTCTCGTTGCGATATTCACGACGTTTCGGCCGTTGTACGCTCCGGCCTTCTTCAGAATCTGTCTATATTTCTGAAATGAGGTATTGTAATTATTTACACTATTTACATTGTTTGGACTGTTGTTCTCATTCTCGTTGCGATATTCACGACGTTTCGGCCGTTGTACGCTCCGGCCTTCTTCAGAATCTGTCTATATTTCTGAAATGAGGTATTGTAATTATTTACACTATTTACATTGTTTGGACTGTTGTCCTCATTCTCGTTGCGATATTCACGACGTTTCGGCCGTTGTACGCTCCGGCCTTCTTCAGACTCTGTCTATATTTCTGAAATGAGGTATTGTAACTTAATTATGTACAATAATGTATCATTTGTAATATAGGCGAACAATCCAACTAGAAAAATTGAGAATAAGTATAATGTATCTAAATACAAACTAGAGACCTGTCATAATAAATCATTCAATCTTAAATTAACAATGGCGGCAATTTTTTAGCATCAACTTGAGATTTTTTCATGTTAAAAAGATAATAAGTTTAACACATTCGACATTATAGATAAAAATAATGAATTTTACCGCGTTTTTTCGAGACTTAGCATGAGCAAATCAATTTCACGGATGTGTACGTGAAAGAAAAACAGAATTGCATCTAAAATCATCCGCGAAAATTTGTCGTCCTTGAAAAGTCATCTGTGCTTAATTTACATTGTAATGTATATAAATGTAAGTAGAAAAAAGATATTGTTGATAATGTAGTTAAGGTCACAAAGAACTGGCCGGGGCTCCCAATGAAGCTTGCACCCTATTACCGGTCGGGGTTTAGGGGGTAGAAAGCACCTACACTGTTCATATAAAGTTGCAATTGTTGATTTGTTCTTTTTTTATAGCTTATAAACCTATTGCAGCGCATTTAAAGTCAGAAAATACTTTTAGATTTTATGAATTTTAATCAATAATTTAAGGAATTATTGATACAAGTCCTACTAATTAACCCATAACTGGATGTAGAAAGGGTGGATTCATGCCTTTCCCAATGGTCTTTGCGCGTAAATGAATATAACGAACACGCCTGGAATTTGAAATTTTCAGGTCTTCGATTTCCAATTCCGGGCCGCTATCTGTTACTCCACCCGAATATCCAAGACTACAGTACTTAGTATTCCCAAACGGTCACCCGTCTACGTACTGATCAAGCTCGTAATTGCTTAACTTCGGTGATCGTATGAGAAGCAATGATTCATCATGATGTGGTTGTAAATTGATAATTAATTAATACAAGCTGCGGCAAAAATACCTCCCACAAATTCCTCCCACATAATGGTAAGATGTTAGCTAAAGAAAGATACCATTGCCACTAATGCCTTAAAATGTGGGCGGTATGTATGGAAGATATTTGTGGGAGCTATTTCTGCTGAAACCTGTATTTTTCGATTTTGATGGGCGTCGCGGTATGGCGAATGTCTGGAGAGGGTTGGTTTACATGGATTGCTTCCAAAAATAGATTTTTTTCTTATTGTAGTGATATGTATTTTTCTTATATGTAGTGACTGTCTAATTATTTAAGGCATAGACTATAGAAATGCCCAAGCAGTAAGGTTAGGTGGTTGGGGTGGGGGATCTCGAGGTGCGAGTATGGGGGCACCTCGACTTGGTGTAATGATTAGCAAGCTTGTCTCGCTAGAACAGTTACGATTGAGTAGTGAGTTTGATTCTCACTGGGTGGTTCATACTTTCGACCTTGTGCCACAACAGCGGTTAGAATAATCTCAGTTGCCCTCTCACCCCGCTCTCAAGAGACCTTCTCCAGGAGAGAGCTGGGTTTATTGCCCGGCGCATGAGTCGTCCACAAAAGCGGAAATGCCGAGGGAGCTTGGCTAATTTTTGCACGGTATTGCCGTTAAACCCATTTTAGACCTCAACACTTTGCCACATTCGGTAGCGATGTGGGTGCGCTGAAAACCTAAGCTCTAGGTAGGCGAGATAAACGATCGGGGCGCTAGGCTGATAAAATATAGAGAAAAGCACACTTTATAACGCTTATTTATCTATTTTTTTAATTGGGCCAGTCTATTTAAGTATTGAACACTTTTTTATTAAAATGACAAATTGTGATCCCGAATATCATGATGGCATACAAGTGCCTTACACTGACTGCGTCGTTTGAAGTTCCTTTTATGTTCGTATCTTCATGAAAACTCAGGAAGTTTGGTTGGTATTATATTTTTCTGCTAGGTTCTTTATATTTTTGTTGTGAAACATCTGCTTTTAATGCCAAATTAATTATTTTACATTAATTCATTTTTGTATCTGTATATATTTCTGAGATGAGGTATTATGTACACTATTTAGATTATTCGGACTATTGTCCTCATCTTTGTTGCCATATTTATTACAACGTTTCGGCCCTTCAGTATCTGTCTATATTTCTAAGATGAGGTATTATGTACACTATTTACATTATTCGGACTATTGTCCTCATTTTTGTCGCCATATTTATTACAACGTTTCGGCCTTTCAGTATCTGTCTCTATTTCTGAGATGAGGTATTATGTACACTATTTACATTATTCGAACTATTGTCCTCATTTTGTCGCCATATTTATTACAACGTTTCGGCATTTCAGTATCTGTCTCTATTTCTGAGATGAGGTATTATGTACACTATTTACATTATTCGCACTATTGTCCTCATCTTTGTTGCCATATTTATTACAACGTTTCGGCTTTTCAGTATCTGTCTATATTTCTGAGATGAGGTATTATGTACACTATTTACATTATTCGGACTATTGTCCTCATATTTGTTGTCATATTTATCACAATGTTTCGGCCGTTGTACGCATCGGCCTTCTTCATGTGGTTGGGATGTCGAACTTAAGCCTTTATTTCGCTCGCTGGGGTAGACTGTTGTAGTTCCACGCGCCATGTCTAATGGATGTCAGTTATCAGTTATCTCCTGTTAATTCCTCTCTCCAAGTTCTCCACTACCTCAAACCGGTATTGAACTCACACTTTTTGGGTCCTGTCACTGGATCAAACCAACGCCTTAATCCACTGTGCCATGTGTTTATTTTTTAATCTTTTTTTTAAAGAGTTCCGGATAACATTATATTGAGATTAAGTAAATTACAGTCTTGATGCTAAACCTCTTGGACAGCCAATCACTGTACCTTCTTCGTCACAGGTCACTTTACTTCTAGGAAAGTTGGTTCGTTATGTTGTACTAAACAATTTTTCTCGCTAGAATCTTTCTTGCCCATTTATAAGTCTATCATTCATCTGTGCGTCGAATATTGCTGCCACATCTGTTCTGCTTGTGTTTTATATCAAGAGATTATTACAAAATCCAAATAAGAATATGCCATGATATTGTTCCCAACCTGGCATCTCGGCTACAGTGACTTTGAACCGTCGTAACATAGGTTCACTTTGGCTTTTCTATGAATATTTTCTTGGTAATTATTCTGATGAGCTTTCCTCGTTGGTTCCTCGATTTTGTGGAGGGTTTGGGATTTCGTTTCGTGCCGCTAACAGAAGTTGAAGGTCGGTGGACCGCACTAAGCCAAACGAAGAATTGATTTGAAAAAGAATGGCCAATGTTTATTGATGCACGTAGGAACACGATGCGGAGTAATAGAGAATGGCCGAGACCTCATGTCAGCCTCTGATGCTTAGTGAGGGCGACGGAATCTCCTGTAAGTGGGCCATAAATCCACACGTCACCGGAAGCCCTTTTTGGTTTCCTTTTGCATTATGGGAAAATGAAATTCTTTATTTTCTGTTATTATTTTATTTATTATTTTATTTATTAGTTTCTTTTCATTCTCCCACAATTTCAAGAATTTAAAGAGTACTAGATTGGCGGCTAGGTCTCATAATGTTATTGTTGAAATTGCTAGTTGTAACCATAAGTTATATGCTAATGTTTTCTTCAACCGCCCTTTTCGGTTGTGAAACTTTCTTCTTGCTTTTCTATCAACTACAATCTTCAAATATTTTAATAAAACGACCATTGTCCGTTTTATCTCCTTGAATCCTGCTTTTTTATTGACCACTCTGTTTCTTTCACTTTCAGTAAACACCTTGCATTCTAGTGGCTTTTATTAACTTGCATGGGGTGAAATGATAAAAAAGTGGAAAAAAGAAGCTTTATTCTTTCTTCAAAACCTTTATTTGATCTTTTTTGAAATTTGATTGAATTTTTTTACCTCTTTTCAGATGACTTTTTAGCGTTAAGTAAACGAAAGTGAGCCTTTCCGTCACCCGTTTCTCTTCATTTTCTATCAAGGTACTAAATCTACCAAGTTACCAAATCTACCAAGTTACCAAATCTACCAAATCTACCAAGGTACCAAATCTACCAAGGAGCTCGAGACATTTGTGCTGTGTGCGGAGAAGGCGTTATTACTTTCAAAACCGCACAGAAATGTTTTTCACAATTTAAGAAATGGAACTCCGACCTCACAAACGTTCCGTGGCCAGCCTGCTCAGGTGAGGGTGAATTGAACGAGCTCATCCTCAAGAATCCGCGCGAGGGAATTGGCCCAGTAGATGGCACGCTCTCATAATACAGTCGCCTGGATATATCATTAACTGATTAGTTAACATTGTTGATGAATGGTAGCATTAAAACGAACTGGTTTTAACCTGTGAAAATTTCAAGGTTTGAAATTTCTGATGAATTTTTATTCTTCAGTTAATGATTGAAGAAACTCATGAATAGAATAGAATTTTCCCAATCGCGACGCTAAATATCTGAGATTAACAACTTTAATAAAATATTGCAATAACAATTTTAATAACGTTATTTTAAGAATTAAGTGGGTACAAATGAAAAGATTTTAAATTGACAACGTTTTGCATTTCACTGAAACAGACGTTAAACACTTCTATCTTCCATTCTTTCTTTCATTCATTTTCTCACTGAAACCAAGTAGCGTCTTGGATATGTCTTTTTGTCTTTTCACGTGATGAAAACGGAATAGTCTATTATTTATGAGGTATTAGCAAGAGACATTAAAAATCGTTCATTTTTTTTCTTTCATTTTCACACTGAAACCAAGTAGCGTCTTTGATATGTATATTTTTCTTCTCACGTAATGAAAACGGAATAGTCCATTATTCATGAGGTATTAGCTAGAAGAAGACGTTAAACACTTCAATCTATTTTTCATTTTAACAGAAACCAAGTAGCGTCTCCGATATGTCTTTTGTCCTTCCACGCAATTAAAACGGAATAGTCCATCATTTATGAGGTATTGGTAGAGCGTAACGGTCGTGCGAACTAATGAAGTGGTGGGGGGACAAGCACAATTATAATAAGATGGAAAAAAACGAAGAAATGTATTTGACCACCCAGTATTTGGAAAAACTCTCAGTGCCATTGAGTTTCCTGTAAGTCCGTCGCCATAACTCACCATTCATAGAGTTTCCGATCTCCTCTTTGTTAAAAAAATTTGGAGATGATTATATACTATGAAAAAGAATCTTATTGATTGATAATATTTTAAAAATGACTTATGCCTGGTCATTGCTTTGTTTTTTACGCTTTAACAACCCATAGCAGGTTATTTAAAGCCAGAAAATATTCTTTTTTAGAGTGTAGGAATTTTTTGTAGTTAATAATGATTTTAGTGATAAAAGCCATACTAGTTAACCCATAGATAGGAGGAGAAGAGGTGGATTCATATATTATCCTTTGTGCGGAAGTGAATACACTGAACCCGACTGGAATTGGAACTTGACCCTCCGATTAACAATTCCGAGTCGTTCACCATTACACCACCTGCACATCCAAGCTTACAGCACCTGGAATTCCTAAGCAGTCACCCATCTACGTACCGACCAGGCTCGACGTTGCTTAACTTCAGTGATCATTATGGAACCGATGTTTCAATGTGATATGGCCATAAGCCGATTCATGGCAAGTATTTATAAACAAATGAAACACACCAGGATTTTAACAAACAAATAAATCAGAATAAATTAACTATTAAAAATAGAACAAAGATGATTACGGCTCTCTTTCTTTATTATTGGGCTGGAACAAAAATACGTAGAATTTTGTAATATATTGAAGACGTGATATTGTTTCACACGTGACTGAAAATTTTTACTTTTAGAATTAGCAGTTAAAGAAGCGCCTAGATTATTTCTGTCTAGTTGGCTTGTTGCAGATTAATTTTTTGAATTCGAAAAAATATGTATTATTTTATTTATTGTCCAATCAGAAGCGTGGGCTTCTGCCCTCGTAAATTTTTATTTTAGGGCTTATCTGGAGCTTCTTCGTTTCCAATATTTTTATTTAAATTAGCATGAGCAAAACAAATTTACGGATTTGGCAAAAAAAAAAAAAAAAATGGCGCCAGCGGCGGATTATCTCAGCAACTCGCTTAGCTGGCGATTGATTCGAAACGTGCTACCTCTCAATAACGTAACCTTCAGATGGGGCGAGGTAGATTTGCCAGATGTCATTGGTGTGACCTTGGCTTAGAGGAAACGGCTTCGCACGGCTTCTAACATTGTCCTCGGGTGCGCCCTTTCTGGAATAATGTCGGCAAGTTGAAGGCTCGTATCGCTCCCGATCGGCTCGTGTCCATCTATCTCGCATACGCCTGTGACAATGTGTCCCCCCCGTTCTCCGGGATAAAACCGATGTTTTTTTTGTGTTTTTTTTTTTTTACGTTGCTAAAATAGTGGTGTGGGCGTCTCGGAAGGAGGGAATCTTGCGAGATGAACGTTATTCGCATCAGGATCTGGTTGTTTTCTTTAAGCATCAACTTGGGGGGAAATCAAAACTGTTAGAAAGCGTTTGATTTCGACAGATTTTAGCGAAAGGTGGGTGACTGAGGCAAGCTTGGTTCGTGTAGACGAGGCTAGCCTTGATTTCTTCTTTTAAGTTGCCTTGATGCAACAGGGCGGTTTCCTTTGAACACTCCCCTGGTTAACTTAGACACTATTATGTTTTTCCCATTTAATGTGAATAACTCTTGTTCCCGGCATTCTTTATTATTATTATTATTATTATTGTTATTGTTGTTGTTGTTGTTGTTGCTGTTGTTGTTGTTGTTGTTGCTGCTGTTGCTGTTGTTGTTGTTGTTGTTATGGCTCTCGTTGAGATTCCCAGCCGCCCCAGTTTGCTTTTGTCCCCCATTTATCACCTCATCTGGGTCAGCCTTTGATTTTTCCCATTCCGTCATTTATTTTTTTATCCTTCCCATTCCATTAGGCACAATACAGCGGCCACTTTTATTTTGAGGGGTGGGCGGGTTATAGTATAATATTAATATAACCGTTATACTAACATTATTCAATTTTATCTTTATCATTGTGTTAGATTTTTAGTTTGTTTTCTGGGTTCATTCCCCCCACCCACATCATTTCATGAATTTTTTTAATATATTTTTGTAGAAAACGGACTTTCAAATGTTTATATCATGGGATGTTTTGCAGATCCCCTGTGAATATGCAGTACTGTGGTATATGCAAGATTGAGTGGTGATGGATGAGTTCTTGTGGTGAATGAGGGAATTGTAATGAATGAATAGGTCGTGAGTCGGATTAAATAGGTCTAGGATAGCTAACGAAGACCAGCTCCACTCTATTTACCCCTCGGCCTTGTGCCACAATTTCTGTAACATCAGAAATAAATCTCAAGATCCGTGGTGTAATATATGTGCGCTGCTTTTTAATCTCCCTGGGAGTGTCTCGCTGAGAGATACTCTTCGGCGTGATCCCGCTTTCCGCGGTTGATCCGCCCTGGAAGTTGTATCATCTCAACGACTCGACCCTGTTTAGGGAGGAGATTTCCACCGGCGGGTTGGAACATCTCCGACGATTCGCCCGAATCGCTGAAGTGTACGGCCAGGAGGCAGGAGATTTCCAACTTTGAGTTGGATCATCTCCGTCGAATCGTCTAAGCAGACGGACGGTAACAACGATTTCAGCTCCCGCTTCGCTATTGTGTTCCTGCGCGGCCGCTGACCAGCTTCTTCTCATCGGTACGTCCTGATCGGCCGTCGACACGTCCAGTCCGACTGTCGACACGACCAGATCGGCCACACTTCTACTTCCCGTCGTCGACATGTCCAGTCCGACCACACTTCAACTACCTGACCTCGAGGCCCGACCAACCAACCAACCGACCGACCGACGATCAACTTACCAACGGCTTCACTAGAAATGACCAGACCAGTCTACTCGAACCTGACATTTCACCTAGCAAGTCTTTTTCTATTTTCGTTGTTAAAAAAAAAAAAAACGCACGTCGTTTTAATGAAATAAAAAAAACTGACGTTTGGTAAAAAATTATAAATCGTATCCTTTGTCTCCTCTGTTGGCGCCTTTCTTCGAACCCAAATCAGCTTGTGGGGTCGACATCCTTATCGCAACAATTATATTGCGATGACAGATGGCTAAAAAAAAATGTAACTAATCAGCAATTTTTAGACCCCCAAAATGAATCGACTCCAACCAATAGAATTTCTGTTTATTTCTGTTTCAGAGTGTTTTGCTTACTGGAAATATTAAATTTAATCTTTCAATTAAAGATAAAATGAAAGTTTCAAGAAAGCATTTTAATTTTTAAAATTCATTTTGATCGTTAAATATCGCGAATTAGTGGAGATAAAACCTGTATTAAATGAGAATGCTACTTGTTGGACAGGTCGCAAGTTAATTTTAGTTTCTGTTTTACAAATGAACAGAAACAATTTTAAAGGGATTATTATACTTAAGGATTTGGTTTACATTCGACGAAATCCGTTACTCTTCCTTAAAGTGACATTTCTAGATAATCCCTTATTGGACAAAAGAAATAAAAACGATGAAGGAAGCAAAAACGAAAGCGAGAAAGCAGCAGACAATGACGTCATTTCCTGTTCATGTGTTCGTCATTTTCCAAGGGAGAAGGTCGAGGCAAACGGAGTGACGTTTGCAACAACGGGCCGACCGGCTGAAGTCCAAAACTAGCGTGTCTCATCGACAGGCAGACAACTTCTTACACGGGCCCGATTCTACTGGCGGCGGTGTAAGATAACATTTGTCATTGATGTAAAGACTGCGACAACGGGGGTGGGGGGTCGCCACTGTTTAAACTATCGGCTTTTTACTTCAAATAAATTATATTCTGATCGCTTTTCCACGTCTCTTTTTGATCGGCATTCATGTTTCTTTATCGTCTTTCTTGTCGCTCACCCTCCAAACTGATTTAAATAACTTTATTTACATTCTCATGTAGCCTCTCCACCATATCACCCCATCCTGAAACGTACATTCCATTGCATATATATATATATATATATATATATATATATATATATATATATATATATATATATATATATATATATATATATATATATGGGATAACGACATATAAATTTTTATATATCAAGAACAATTTTGGAGGAAAGATGTATAGCAATGTGTAAAAGATTTTAGTGCGACGCGTTTTGTTCTTTTGGACTTCATCGGACTAAAAGTTTGTTTCCGTTGATGCGACTACGTATGTGCACGAACGAGAGGCGCTGGGAATTTAAAATTTAAGGAAAAAATGTTTGTGTTTTCTGAACATAATCTCGCCAATTTCACTGAGATTCTTGTTGTTCTTGTTGCCACAATCTTTGTAATTAAATATCTAACATTGTGATAACAGAAGATCTGCCAAGAATGGTGAAACAACCTGGACGCAGATTTGCTGTGGATGGACGAGAAATTAAAGAACTTTCGAAACATTTTCCTCTCGGTGAGTTGTTTTAGCATTTAATTAGAATAGCATTTTTTATGTCAAAATTGTGGTCGGTCACGTTACGATGTGTGTGTGTGTGTGTGTGTTATTACAAGTTCAACTAAATAAATACTAGTCTGATGAGGATAGAAAAGAGATCACTATGAAGGAAATGCATTGAAAATGCACTGATCTCAAAATTCTCAACGATGAACCTCAGACCAGGCTCATACCCAGTATCACCGAACAAAAGCAAATGCGATGAGCGCCTTGCCGATGAGATGACTTACTTTCCCACAGACGCAACATCGCTATTCAATCACTGTTTGCATGGCAAATGTTCCGACGAGTTCTCAGCTCAGACCTTTACAGCCAAAACTCGCATTGCTACGTCAACATGCTTGAATCACCCACATTCTCTACATATTCCTTTGGTAAGAAGAGCATTCTATCCCGAAATCTTCTTCCCAATGACCGCCACTTTGTGGAAAAGGCTCCCGCGTGGTTGTTTCCCAATTTTACCTGTAACAGGAGCGATATCACCCCTGAAATAATAATAATAATAATAATAATAATAATAATAAAGGAGGATATGCTGTAAAACTAGGTACCTCCATGAGATCGCTAAAAAAAGTGCATAGCATGATGTAAAAAGACGCCACATTTTACAAAAACAAAATTTTATCGTCTAAATGTTTATATTATTATTAAGAGGAAAGATCAAAGTTTATTTTAATTATTTTAAAAAAATTTCCTTCTTTTTAGAACATTCAAAATTTTGATTAAAAAAACCTTGTTTCTCTTTGTATGACCGGAAATAGTAAAATAACATATACAATTGTTAAAACTTTTTTTTTTTTTGTATGACACATTAATTTAGAAAATCTTGCAAAAAGGAAAAAAAATTGTTGGATATTAATGAAACTTTGAGAACCTATTCACAGATGATGGAAATTATTATAAATATGTTTTCTTTTATTAAAGTCATAGCAGAAATAATTTTTTATATTTATTACCCCCCCCCACTAATTTTATGAAAACGCTAGAAATTCGATAGCGTCAGGTTTAGTGATTACAATAGTTAAAAGCACAAGGCTTTGAGGAATGCAAATCATGATTTTTTTTTTGTTTTTAATTGGATCCCCCTACCTGAAAATCAGCTCTGAATTGTAACATACAAAACTCAATAAAACAAATATATTATTTAATTTCAAATGCTTTTATTTGCTTTTAGTTGTTTTTATAAATATGGACAATATTTTATGAAAGCAAAAAATCTTTCGATGAAAAATGAATTTTTAATACAATTATTTGTTGTTTCTTTAATTATAATAGATTTTTACATTTAAGTTGTTAAAATATTATAAAATTAGTTAAAAGGCGCATCGTGTTTCGTAAGTGTCCTTATGAGATAGATCTTTTTTTTTAGCGCGTTATAAATTATATCGTTTTGACTAATCAGAAGATCCGCAGTAATTAAGAAATGTAATTTTGTGTTTATAATCGGGCTTTAATTATAAAGTACGGAAGACCAACCAGAAAACAATTAAGTTGCGTTATTTGAGTTAAGCATTGTTCTTCGCTGTTAAAGGCCTTTACTTTTGCGAAACACGCATGGAGAAGTTAATTTGATTTTTCAATTTCAACTGAGAAGAGTACCTACAAGTATCAGTATCATCTTATGAAATTTATATGATCTTATTTTTATATTAATCTCAGTTATGACATTTTTCCATAAATGAAATATCAAAATTAATAATAAAATGAATGGAAATACAAATAACACAGTAAAATGTAGTAAATGTACATAAGATTATAGTATTTTATGCACTTCTGATAAAATTTCATAAGAAAGGTACCTATAAATTAATTAGATACCTTTATGAAATTTAATCTCACTCTTAACAGTTTTATTTTAATTTCTTTATAATATATTTTCCATAAAGCATCATAAACGTAAAGGTGAAAGCTAAGTACAAAAAACAAACAAAATTAGAGTGCTGAAAGTTTTCCTTAAAAATAACGAGGTAAATAATTTGTTCACTTAAATCTAAATAACTTCACTCTTCGCCTTCCGTAGAACAAATTATGATCACGTAACCTATCAATACGTCATTCAACACCTGTTAAGTGACGCGAAAGGTTATGACCTGCTTTGTTTTATTTTCAAATTACATCTTTTCCGCGCAAAAGCTAAGTCAACCTTGGTTCAAAATATTTTAAATAAACATTATAATTTCTGATTTTCTTAAAATAAGTTTTGAAAAAATGATAATTGATTTTTAAAAGAATTTCAAACTGAGATTTTCATCTTTTTTATAAAATGGAAATAAATGGATGCCCTAATCGATTATCTGTCAATTTTACTGACTCGAAAAAAAAAATTTTAACGAAAATTTCGGACGTGCTCGGAACGATTAAAAAGTGTAAAAAAAATACCTCCAAAAGACTTTGATCTTTCCTTTTAATAATAACATTAACATTTAGACGATACAATTTTGTTTTCGTCAAGTTTGGCGTCTTTCTCATCATGCTATGCTCTTTTTTAGCGATCTCATGGAGGTACCTATGTAAAACAGAAAAACACCAAGTGAAAGAGAGGCGTTTTCAAATAACCAAGATGTTAAAATGCTGTAAAGACTTTGTAATGTAAATGTTACAGAAAGTTAATTTAGAACACAAAATATAATCTGTTTGTAAGTGTACAAAGGATATCAGATTACTAATAGAAAATTACTGGGACAATAATAATTTGGACCTTTTTAAAAAAGAAATTGATTTTGACACTATAAGAATCGAAGTTAAAATTAAGGATGTTTTGATCTAGAATTTATATTTAAAACAAGAATCTGTGTAGTTTACACAAAGCAGCAGAATAATTAATAGCGAGGTGATAAACAATAGCTTCTTGTTGTGAACCTTGGAAACCATTCGATGAAAAAGTAAGTTGTTTATTCTCGGGAGTGTGAAGTTGTACTTTGGCAGTATGTCAGTATGTTCGCACTAGAAAAACAGATACGTCACCAGTATAAAAAGGCGAGCCAAACGGAGGAGGGATTTTTGACTTCGTCTTCGAATACAGTCAAATTGAGTGGAGAGACGTCAGAGATTGAAAAGGAAGCGTCCGCTGTGTGTTTCTGAAGCTGAGGACGAAGAAGCGAAATATTGCCGCTAACATCTAAGTACCGCTACTCTTGCTACTACTACTACTACTACTACTACTACTGAGAACGGGAACATCGAAGGTTTTAGCAGTTGCGCTAAGAACAGACCAAAAAGGGTTAAACCAAAGGCCACATCTATCCTTACCGAAATTATTCAAAGTATTTGGTTATTGTTCACATACAAGAAACATTCAACCTTTTGCAACAAGAATTATTTTTTGTTTGCGTGTTTGCTTTTATATATATATATGTAAAAAAAAACTTTTGTCCTTTCAAAATCGAATCGACTTGGTTATATTTATTTTTCTGTTAAGCCGATTCTCAACGGACGAATTTGCAGGTGGACCAACGAAGAGCTTCCGGATTTCTAGGATCTGATGACCATTCTCCAGGATCAAAACAATCGTAACGTGGCAGGAGGGTGGCTTTGAATTGACGTTGAGAACCAGAGTCTTGTGTCTAACCTGTAATATTGGACCATACCGGACCAGCAGCCGGTCTTGTGGAGTACGTGGATCCATTCGGGTGAGGATACGATGTTACAAACCTCTTCAAGTCTATGCTCAACAGTTATCTGTCCGCCATATCCTTGTCATCTTCACTTTCTACTTCTTCCTCTTACGATCATATTACAGACTTCATTCAGTAACGCTCTACCTTGATTGGATCACGGGTCTTGTATTGGGCGAACTTTAGAAAGAAAATGGTAGACTGTTATTTCGTTAATAGTAAATGCTTAGATATTTTTGAACACATTTCGTATTCGATGAATCCAGCAAATATGACTTCAACTTTTGTGTATTTCACTCTTTCTTTCTATTTATAACTAGACGGTTACTGTATGTGTGGAATGACAACGAACTTGTAACTGTCAGATAAAATCATGTTGTGACGTTAAAACGGATGGTTTGCATACAGATCAACACACAATTAAGCTATCTCTGTAATATCTATTTTAATCGAAAGTAGTACAAAAAAGCCTCCGTAAATTAAGTAGCACTGAATATATGATAATTTTCATTTGACTGATAAAATCATGAAATACCTTCTTTTTTAGAGGATGTCTTCTCAACGGACTCGACAGCGAGGCGATTCGGAGAGAATTTGTAATTCTAATAAGATTCATTATTGACGACCACAATCGTAGCAACAGAAGATATGCAGATGGTACGGTGTTGATAGCAGACACAGAAAGGAAACTACAAGAACTCCGACAGAAGGTAGTAAAGGAAAGCGAGAAGAAAGGACTAAAGGTCAATTGCAATAAAACAGAATGCATCATTGTTAACAAAAGGAACAGCCCAGAATACAAATTACAAATTGGGGATACAAAAATCAAACAAGTTCAACTATTGAAACATCTTGGAAGTGGTTTGAGAGAGGGCGGATGGTGTGACACTGAAATCCGAAGATGAACTGGGATAACGAAAGATGCCTTCCGAAAGCTAAGCTTTATGAAACAGGAAGATTTCGTTAGAAACAAAGAAAAAGAGTACTGAAGTGTTATGTAATATCGGTCCTCTTATATGGCAGTGAATACTGGACAATCTTCTCACAGATGAAGAAAAGACTTGAAGCTACAGACATGTTGTTCTACAGGAGGATGCTGAGAATATCATGAACTGTAGCAACAACGAATATTTAGAGAAGATGGGAACAGAACGGACACTTATACCTAACATCAGAAAGAGTTAAAATTTCCCGGGCACATAAAGAGGAAAGAAGGCTTGTAAAATCTGACACTCACAGGACAGATTGAAGGCAAGAGGGACAGGGGAAAACAACGCATAACGAGTTTGAGTTTGAGTAAATGGATGGTGGAATAAGGTTTAGGAGAAATAAATAAAAAAACAAACATTATATAAAAAGAAAAAGTCGCACTGCTCCTTTCCATTGTCTGTCCAACCAATGAGTTGTTCGGATAATAACTTTTAGATAAGCCTTTCTTCTCAGCTTTATTGAGAATAGACACAATGTATAGAGTGTATAGTAATCAAAAAAGGATGTTCTGGGGAAGAAAGAAAAAGGTCTGAAGAGAATTTCTTCTCAAAATTATTTTCAACGAATCAAAAGGACAGAATATAGAAGCTGAGATAATTTTGAAAAGCAGTTTATTGAGCCGGTCGGGATAATTAAAAGGAAAACCACTACCTATTCGCAAATAGTCAGGTAGAGATTTATTTCTCCAAAGAAGTATTAACACGTGAGGTTTTTCCTCAAATGTCATCACTCAGTAAATCCTTTCATTCTTCATACGATCATTCCCGGCTTCGTGGCGACCTTCCAACTTCCAAAAGACTCAACAAAATTTGACAACTCTTCGTAAAATCCGATGACACTTTACACTCTCTACCAAGGACGTTGTTAATTTCTGCTACTACCGTATGCGTTTTTTTATGAAGATTTTCTCTACCAAACTTAATTTCTTTCAATGCTCAAAAAGTTTCCCATCCGTGTTTGGAAATGTCTTCGTTTTAAATAGTGGAAATCCTTCCTATTCACATAAAATGACAAAATTATTGAAAGTTCGATAATCTACGAATCCCCTGATGTGAATACATTGTCACTAGGGGTCGCTTTCCCTACACTATAAATACTGGGCGACTTCTTGCCTCGTTCTCTTTTCTACTTTGCATTTCAACGGGCACATTTAAAAATGAGATCTGCGTTTTGCTCACTTGTGGTAAAACGCCATGAAACACACATACACGTACGTACGAACACTCACCAAAATACAATCGCTTTATGGTCACACACAAACACAAATGTTGATGACTTTGTCAATTTGTTGTTTAATATATATATTTTCTGATATATATATATATATATATATATATATATATATATATATATATATATATATATATATCAGTCTTGTTTGTTTTCTTTACATCTTCGGTTGGACTCAACTTGAGTTCGCCATTCTCTTGTAGTTGGACCTTCTAGCAGGAAATAAACGCACGTGTCCCTAATACAACAAAACAAAACCCCACACGGTCCTCTTAAACATGACTGGGCTTCTTCCGTCTATCAACTGTTCTTATTAAACTGGTGTTGGAACAATGTGAAATACGGAGCATTTTAAAACAAATGAAGAAATGTACATAAAAACTGAGTTGATGTTAGTAAAGTCTCATTTTAAAAAATGATTCTGTTAAGTTAAAGTATTAAAAAAAATATCCAGCGTTCATCTGACTGACGTGAATTTCGTTCCGTCTTGTCGAGATTTCGTTAAAATAAAATCATTTATCTGTTGATGCTATTTGATCAGCGAAGCACGTCAAAATAAGAATTTTTCATATTATCTTATAGAAATGAAAAAAAAAACAACAAAAAGAAATAAAGATAAACGATTTCTTTCTGTGTCACTTTCACATTGAGAAAGATGAGATCCTTTTTTTTTATTGTGCACCTAATGAGTTAACCTTTTTTCTTCTTTTTTTTTTGTATAAAGGAAGATCCCCACGAATTTTTCACGAAGTACTGTAACCATCAAACCGGACATCAAACACAGAATAATGAATAACATGTTAACAGCCGAGGCTTAAAGGTTCTAATGGCGTTCTTTACTTTACGGCTTGGTGTAGGTACCTCCATAGATTCGAAATACTTAAGGTTTAAAATGAATTTTTAAAAATGAAAAATCTTTCTGGAAACTTTTACTTTAGTTTTAATTTCAAGTTAATAGATTAAATTTAATATTTCCAATAAGCAAAATACTTTGCTGTATTTCAAAAGGAATTTGAAGGGAGTGGAAGGAGGTTGTTTTTGTTTGTATGTTTTTTTACTATTTTTTTAATTTATTTTAGCGCCCTTTTTTTTTAGCCCGCGTTTATTGCAATACAATTCTTTTTATTAAAAAATATTCAAAAAATGAAATATATTTTTCTGAAACTTTATTTGAGGACTATTCCCTGATTTAAAGTATAATTAATTTGATTTGGAACAAATATTATTTACCTTAAGTTTAAAATATCGCAGAAATGCACATTTTTAACACGTCTGTAACTGTTTATTTAATATGTTCATGTGATAACAGCTTGATGTCAGCTAGATATTTATCTAATGTTGTTCTATGGGGACTTTATCCGTAAAAATAATTGAATATATCGTGATCGCCTTTTATATATAATTTTTAAGTACTCGTAACCTTAAAAATTTAGGAAAATATTCATCGTAATCTAATGTTTTATTGAATTTTAGAAAGCTTACTATAGATATTGCTCTTATTTTCTGATAATTTGGAGTATGAACACCCGTATCTACAAATATCGGCAAGTTTATACACATACAAAAAAAACAAAATTCTTTTAAAAATATTGGTGTTTGATTATTTGTACTAAACTTCTCCATTTATAATTAGTAAATATAGTTTTTAATTAATATAATCTAAAACGGTGAAATTAATACAGAATTTTAAAATATTTGAAACTTAAATTATTAACTTAAACTAGCTTAAAAGCCGCTTTATCGGGAAATATTTAAGCTAGCTCCTGTGGAGGTCTCTTGATTCAGTCTTCATCACAAAAGGTAGGGAGGAGTAGATGCGATAGGTAACAATAAACTACAGAAGAACTCAAAACTGATTGCTGCATTTAAGTATTGCATTAATATTTAAGCTTACCTTTTAAAAATTCAACGCTAATTCTTCTGCTGCTACTTAATTTAAAGACAATTTGATGTACGTAGGTCCTTACTTTCCGTACAAACAATTATTTTTATAATCATGGGTAACTTTTGTTGGATTTCGCAATTAATTTCGATTATTCCCAAATTTATTTCCAAGTTATAAAAATTGTTATCGTATATATGTAATTACTAGCTTAAAAGCCACCCTATGGGGCGGCATTTAATTAGATCCTTTTAAAAGTTCAACGAAGAAGTTGAGCTATTGAGAGTTGCGTCCCTTTAATTGAAAAATTGTGACACACTGACATTGGCATTTATTATATAGATTATTCTAATTAAGATTTTAAAAAATGAAACCAATTCTAGTAAAATTTCAGTATTCATCGAAAACTTTTTTCTTAAGACAATAGTATCTTTAGCATATTTATGAAACCAATTAAAAACTTTTTTAATTAAATAATGTCTTAGTTTTACTGCATTTTTTAAATTTTACGATGTAGAGCAGATTTTCGATAAATGTTGTTGTTGTTGTTTTACCAAAAATTGATGATTTAAATTCTCCTACTTTTTACTAATATAAATATGAAGGGGGCGAAATTTAATTTCTCGAAATGTCATAAAAGTAAGTAAGTGATCAGAGTATATTATGGGCTCATGCCATAGAGTTAATGTGTGGTAAGGGCGATCATAACAGCATTCTTTTCTGTTTAAGCATTGTGCCTTAGCTAAGTAAACATCGTAAAGAAAAGTTATAGCTCAAACAATTGTTAATATACAAAGAACGAACGTGACTCTATCCTTATGCCAGACTATGAAAAACTTGAAGATTATTCCCCAGCGTAATAAAACTCTCAGAGGAAGAATTAATTTAACTTTGGATTTCGTCAGTTTGATGCCAGCAAGGGGCTTTTCCTAATGTGGATATTTCCTCTCGCGTAGTGCAAATGACTCTTTTTCCCGTGCACGCACACCCTAGGCGTAGCTGGGGTGATCACGTGGTTTGTTCATGGTCAAACACTGATATGCTGTGAGGCGCAGGCCTGTCCTCGGTGCTCAGGTGGGCATCCCCAAAATAAACCCACCGGCGTATTTGGTTTCTCCGACATCACATTGGATGCAAAGTATATATATTTTCTCATCATAGGTAAAAATACATCTGAAACGTATTTCCATCATTACATCTCTCTCTGTGCGTATGCATTGCCATATTTGCGCTGGAGCTGCACAATCCTCACTTTCCAGCTTTGATAGAGTTCAAAATCATTTACGCGGTTTAGTAGAGAATGATATTTTCCATTTTACAGCCTCTTTCCTCACAGTCGCAATGTTGAAAGCCTATCGATATTATCACGGCGGCACGAGTCTTGTCCACTCGTAAAAAATAGGGAATATCATTTTTGTAGCTTAATATTCATTAGATCTTCCTAAAGACAGATTATTTAAACTTTGCCTTGGTTCAAATTCGGCTAAATCCAATGAGTCGTCATGAAATAAATGATTAAAAATAAATTTAACAAAGAAAATATAATTTATATTAATGTTAAATAACTCGAGGGAGCCGGACAATCACCCACCCGCAAAATCATGCGAATGTTTTATACCATTTCTTGTCTAAAAAGACCATTTGTCATATTTGACCTTGTGGAGTAGGACATTAATTATTTTAAAATATCTACGATCCGTTAAAATTAATAATTGCAAAATGATTCTTTTTTCATTTCAAAATAACAGGCAAATCATTTGATATATAGTTTGAAAAAATCTAGAAAAACGTTTTATTTTCATTATATACATATGTGGCTTGAATCATTTTTAAAACTTAAGTGTCACGAATCTCGAAAAAAAAATCTGAAATTTTAGAAACGTATAAAAAATGGACTGTTTAACTATTTTTACGATACGTGACCATTTTACGCTGACAGTTGTTTTATTATTTGAAATAGTCACAACGAAGATAACGGCGGCGCACTTAAAACGCGAAATATCTATCTTTTTGAATGTCTGAGATAAGGACTTCTTCTTTTTTCTTATTTTAATCACTTTCACCCCGTGCAAGGAAGTAAAGTCACAAAGACACAAGGGTTACGGTGTGTGGGAGAATTAGGAACAGAATAATGAACAGAAAGAGAAGAGAGTAATCAGGACGACAGTAGACAGCGATTGACATTGCATTTAAATTTTTGTTGATTAAAGCTGGCTGAAAAGTATGGAGACGGAAGGGAGATCTACAAGTGAGAAGTGTGACAAAAGAAACTGCTAGCATCGAATTTACAGTTACATCTAGCCAACTCAAATGTAAATTGATCAGGTCTTGATGCCAGTCTAGTACTGCGCTTAAATTCAAAAAGCCTTGGTACCATAGTGAAGAGATCACCTGAAAAATTACCATGAAAATATTTATCGAAAAGCATAGGGAGGCAACCTTACGGCGGTGGTAGAGAAACTGAAGCCGAGCAGCCAGATCAGGACTAGTAATATTGCTGATTCTGCTTTGGATTTTACCAAGGAGCTCAAGTTAAATAACAAGGGCACCGGACCATATGCGGTAGCAATATTCTAAGCATGGACGAGTAGTAGACTTATAGATATGTAAGATAGATTTCGGAGAATGAATGGAGGGACAAGGTTTAGGAGAGATATGAAAAAGACAAAAAATAATTAAGAGCTGCAAAGGACAGGAAATTGTGGCGAGCCATGATCGCTAACCTCCTGAATGGACAGGGCACAGAGAAGAAGAAGCTTCCTAAGGATGGGTGGCTAGTGTGTTGATTATCATCCCTGAAGGCGGAACCGGCGAATCGACTTTAAATACCGACTTTGTCCGCTGCGTTCACTTTCACACTAACGTAATTGGGATAGTCATGAATCCATTTTTCCCTAGATAAGAAATGTATTTTCTCTATGAATTCCAAACTAAACCAAATTTCAAAACACTCTACTATTTTCCCAAGAAGTCAGGACAAATAATAGACGATAAAAAAGGTAAAATCTGTTGAAAGCCATGATCTGGTCTTGAAGGGAAATTTTTAAAAAAATTCTTATCATCATCTTCAATTCTAGAGTCGGCATATCCTCATAGTCTGCATTTCTTACCTCATTCTCTTACGTTCATACTCCTTCATTCAGTATTCCTCTGGCTTGAGTGATTCTTGGGCCTTGTATTAGATGATCAATTAGTAAAAAAATTGAGCTTTTGAGAATTAGCTCACTGGACAAATTGATCATCAACCTGCATTCATTTATGATTTCTTCTGAAGTCATGATAAATCTTCTGGCCAAATGTGACCTTCCCGCCTGCAAAAAGAAAAAAGGAATGTCAAAAGGGTAGTTTTTCCCTTGACACCGCTATTATTTACCTTTACTCCTCGGCAATGTTTATAGTTTTAAAAAGCGATGGAAGTAAATTTATATATTTTTTGTTCTTGAGAATTGACAACAAAAATAATAAACACTTTTTATTAGATTCTTTATTTACACAATTTATTTATAATATTATTCAATAGAATGGTTGGAAAAACATCCAAACTAATTTTGCCAATTGATTCAAAATTCATAAAATGGAAAATAATACGGATTTCTTATATCGTTTTCATATTTATTTGTTTATAAATTGGTAAATGATAAAAATTGCATTGAATTAGTTTTAATTATATGAGTTTTTAGAATGTAAATATAAAATATTTTTGTAAATTAACAATCTAATAGTGTTTAATATTTTTGTTGTAAAGTCTCAAGAACAAAAAAAACTGTATACATTCACTTTCAGCATGTTAACGTTTTATTATAATTCTAATCATCGCTTTTAAAACAATGTACATTGCTGTTTTTGTTTTGTTTTTGCAGGAACATAGGTCCAAGTTTGCTTGTTATTTCCCACGTGTCATGTCCCTTCAGGACGTGGCCGATCGTGGCTTCAATCTGTCCTGTGAGTGTCAGATTTTCCAAGCATTTTTCATCAGTATATGTCCTAGAAATTGATTCTAAGTGTAAGTGTTTACTACAAGGGGCGGCATTTGCCTCCCGGGGGATGAATGTGAAAACTAAATAATGGAATTCGAGTGGAATTTCTGTTTGGGCAGCTAATAGGGAAAGAATGTACTGGGACACGATGTGTTTAAATACGTACCCTGAAAAATTATTATGCACTACTATGAGTGCTATAATGAATAGTTCACACACACACACACGCGCGCGCGCGCGCACACACACACATACACGCACGCGCAGACACGCAAAAAACACCCACGGAAGAACACAGACACGTGTAAATGCATAAACACACATGCAAGAACACGCACACGTACACAGGCGCGTTCACACACGCGAGACCACATACAAGCACGATCACACATGTATAAACACACACGCAAACATAGACACACAAGCACACAAATACAAAATCGAGCATACACACGCGCGCACATACACACACACACACCAAAAACTCACACGCGCGCATACATACGCACACACGAACAAGCGTACACAATCGAGAGAGAAAAATGAAAAAGAAAGAAGTACCTGCTTCAGACATAAATACACTTTGGGGCACTTCAGTTATTTAGGTATGAAATGCGTGGATGGCCACCAAACAATTTGAGATTTGTGTAAGTTTAATTTTAGAAATGGCGATTGTGGCTATGAAAATACAATATGTATAAAGGTGAAAAAGTGCGCGAGGGACAATTCAAAATAAATGAGGAATTGAGGAAAACTGCGATCTCAAGGGTAGGAACATGACTAGCGATTCTGAGAACCACGGTTCCCTTCTTTCCAAGAGCTGCTGTTTTGTCAAACATAATTCCGAGGCGATACTTCCTCGGCTACATTTAAGGGTTAGGTGAAATCGGTGCTATTTGTCATATATATTCTCATAATCTACAATTCCTTGTAATAAAACCTGCCATCTCAAAGGGTAAGAATATGACTTGCGATTCTGAGAACGACAGTTTCCTCCTTTCCAAGAGCCGCTGCTTTGTCAAACATAATTCCGCGCCGATATTTATTCGGCTATATTTAAGGGTTAGGTGAAATGTGTGCTATTTATCACATCTATTGTCATAATCAAAAATTCCTTATAATAAAACCTGCGATTTCAAGGGTAGGAATATGACAAGAGATTCTGAGGACGTCAGTTTCCTCCTTTTCAAGAGCCGCTGCTTTGTCAAACATAATTCCGTGGCGATACTTCCTCGGCTACATTTAAGGGTTAGGTGAAATCTGTGCTATTTATCATATCTATTCTCATAATCTACAATTCCTTGTAATAAAACCTGCGATCTCAAGGGTAGGAATATGACTAGCGATTCTGAGAACCACCGTTCCCTTCTTTCCAAGAGCCGCTGCTTTGTCAAACGTAATTCCTAGGCGATACTTACTCGGCTACAGTTAAGGGTTAGGTGAAATCTGTGCTTTTTATCATATCTATTTTCATAATATACAATTCCTTGTAATAAAACCTGCGATCTCAAAGGTAGTAATATGACTTGCGATTCTGAGAAAGACAGTTTCCTCCTTTGCAAGAGCCGCTGCAGTGTCAAATATAATTCCGAGGTAATACTTCCTCCGCTACATCTAAGGTTTAGGTAAAATCTGTGCTATTTATCATATCTATTCTCATAATCTACAATTCCTTTACATAAAACTTCGACTTCAAGGGAAGGAATAAATACTTGCGATTCTGAGAACGACAGTTTCCACCTTTCCAAGAGCCGCTGCTTTGTCAAACATAATTCCGTGGCGATACTTACTCGGATACATTTAAGGGTTAGGTGAAATCAGTGCTATTTATCATATCTATTCTCATAATCTAAAATTTCCTTGTAATAAAACCTGCGATCTCAAGGGTAAAAATATGACTTGCGATTCTGAGAACCACAGTTTCCTCCATTTCAAGAGCCGCTGCTTTGTCAAACATAATTCCGAGGCGATACTTACTCGGCTACCTTTAAGGGTTAGGTGAAAACTGTGCTACTTATCCTATCTATTCTCATAATCTACAATTCCTTGTAATAAAACCTGCGATCTCAATAGTAGGAATATGACTTGCGATTCTGAGAATGACAGTTTCCTCCTTTCCAAGAGCCGCTGCTTTGTCAAACATAATTCCGAGGTGATACTTCCTCCGCTACATCTAAGGTTTAGGGTAAAATCTGTGCTATTTATCATATCTATTCTCATAATCTACAATTCCTTTACATAAAACCTGCGATTTCAAGGGTAGGAATATGACTAGAGATTCTGAGAACGACAGTTTCCTCCTTTCCAAGAGCCGCTGCTTTGTCAAACATAATTCCGAGGCGATACTTCCTCGGCTATATTTAAGGGTTAAGTGAAATCTGTGCTATTTATCCTATCTATACTCATAATCTACAATTCCTTGTAATGAAACCTGCGATCTCAAGGGTAGGAATATGACTTGCGATTCTGAGAACCACGGTTCCCTTCTTTCCAAGATCACCTGCTTTGTCAAACATGATTCCGAGGCGATACTTACTCGGCTACATTTAAGGGTTAGGTTAAATCTGTGCTATTTATCATATCTATTCTCATAATCTACAATTCCTTGTAATAAAACCCTCGATCTCAAGGGTAGGAATATGACTAGCGATTCTGAGAACCACGGTTCCCTTCTTTCCAAGAGCCGCTGCTTTGTCAAACATAATTCCGAGGCGATACTTCCTCAGTTTCCTTTTAAGGGTTAGGAAAAATCTATTCTAATTATCATATCGATTCTCATAATCTACAATTCCTTTTCATGAAAGAACCCAATTCTACATAGAGTATATATATATATATATATATATATATATATATATATATATATATATATATATATATATACACACACACATATATATATATATATATATATATATATAATCATATCTGCTCTCCTCTGTATTGAGCACTCTTTAAAGAATAATAATTGTTGGTTATTGGAATTTACTCCGTATACGTATATACCAATCCCACACTTGGAGATATATATATATATGTATATATATATATATATATATATATATATATATATATATATATATATATATATATATATGATAATATGAAATAAGGAACCAGTACGAAACGAATCTCAATCTAACATGTTTCACTTTTGTTAAAGCTTCGTCAGAGATTGAGATGGAAATGAAAACAGCAAAGTGACAGATTTTTGTTTTGCTATGATCTTGGGTAACTCCTATTGGTCAAATACGTGTCACGTGCATTAACACAATAGATAAAATGTAAATGTGTGTGAGGAACATTTTGAACGTTTAAATGTGTTATGGTGTATGAATGTGTATGTAAGGAAACGTTTGTATGTCTAGGTGTAACGTTAATTCATATAAGTGTATATGTGTATATGTGTGTATGTGTGTGCGTGAGAGAGAGAGAGAGAGAGAGAGAGAGAGGGGGTGAAGAATGTCTATAGATTTCACCCTCGAGTATCGGGGAAAATGCAGCGGAATGTTGCAAAAATTTGTATTTGGTAGGACTTTTATGTTCTCGGGTGTGGTGAGAATATCTGTTGTCGGCACCTCAGTGTGGGTGGAGGAGACGCACCAATATATAATAATTATCTAATTTTGGTTGCATTTATCCTTAAAGCATTTCTTATGCGTTTTTTTTAAAAGGATTTATATATTTTCATTATTTTATGTTTTAGATATATGAATCTAACTATTGTCTATATATAACATTAATAAAAGTGAAACATTTTAGATTGAGATTCGTTTCCGACTTGTTCTTTATTTCATTTAATCATTTTGTTTGATTCATATCTGACCTACATTTATTTTCATCTCATATATATATATATATATATATATATATATATATATATATATATATTGCCTGAAAATTACATTTAAGCACCAAACAGACTGTCGCCAGTAGGTCTTTGTCTTCAATGTTCAATTTTATACATTTTTGTCTATTAACGTGAATACATCTTATTCAAAAAGCAATAACTATTTGTCACATGGTGGCATTTTGGGAATCCATAGAGCTCGGCATCTTTTGAGTTGTTACCCTCGCTCTTGTGTTTGGAAAAGAATAGCTTCCACCTCATCCATTTTATTAGGATTTCGATCTTGTAAAACAGAGTCAGTTTTTTAGTAGAGTAATCCATGTTGATTGGTCCCATTCGGATATAAAGTATAAATACTTTACAACACCAATTATAGTGCTCAACTAAAAGGCGCAAAATATAAATGTAATTAAATATGAAATATATAAATATATGAATTGCACATGAAGTACTCACGTTATCGAAGCACTGCTTGATGTTATATAACAAAGCTATAAAGTCTATATATATATTAATAAATACACACACACACACACACACACACACACACACACACATACATATATATATATGTATATATATATATATATATATATATATATATATATATACATATATATATACATATATATATATATATTTGGGTGCGTAGCCAAGAGGTTAGAACGTTCGTTTCCGAATCTCACCACGGTTGAAACTTCCTGATGCATCGGCTTGGAGGGGAGGGGGCGATTCCAGTATGCAGCACATTTGGAAAGTGCCTGAAAACCATACCATGGTTTGACCCAAGCCTTGTGAGTGAAATTGGATCGAGAGAACCCTTGGGGACAGTCGATAGCTGTACTAGCACGAAATCACAAGTCACCGTGACCGAGGGTTTGAGTGTGCTGGCCTTGTTCAGATTGTTGATCACGCTAGATAATACGCTCTCTCCCAGAAACTGTAACTAAGGTCTGCTCAGCATAGTTGCAGTATAAACAACATATTGGCTCCGTGGGTGTTGAACAAACACAAATGTGCCTGAGCGAGCGTCTGCAATAGGGATTGGCTAGCCACCCTAATAGACGGGTATTCTTGAGTGGCCAGCAACATTTTGTTTCATTGTTAAATGCAATTGTTAGTCTATATTTACATACACTTTATCCCTGATATTGTGTACTTTAACCCATACCTTAAAATTATAATTTTATCATATATATATATATATATATGATTGGTGTATACGGAATAAATTCCAATAACCAACAATTACTATTCTTAAAAGAGTGCTCAATACAGAGTAGAGCAAATATAATTATTTATTTAAAAATTATAACATAAATATGTTATAAAATCACTACAAAAATAGCCATTTTGTTTCAACACCTCTGGTGTCTTATCAAGTGATGATGTTGAATTTATGTTATAATTTTTAAATAAATAATTATATACACACACACACACACACACACACACACATATATATATATATATATATATATATATATATATATATATATAATAAATTAACTGATTTAAAATATGTTTTTTTTACTACACAGTAATAACTATGTTTCAAAATTTTTTTAAATATGGTTATTACTGTGTAGCGAAAAAAATATATTTTAAATCAGTTAATTTATAATATTAATGCTCTGTAAATTTACATTGAGCTCTATTGTGTAGTAAAAATAAAAATATCTATAAGAACACCGGATTATATATCTTACTGTTCTTTCTTTTTATTTACAGTATAACCCGGATATAAGAGAGTTGTCGGGGCCGGAGAAGAAGTCTCTTATATCCGGGGTTTCTCTTATATCCGGGTTTGGTCTATTTTGTTTAGGTAAGTATGGCTCTAATTTGGGACCATAGAAAATCTCTCTTATATCCGGGTTACACTGTATATTATACACTGTTACATTAGACCATTGTAAGTTACGACATATATATATATATATATATAATTTTGTCATATTTACTTTCGTTATATGTTTAGGCTTTATAATTATTTTATAATTATTTTATAATTATTTTATAATTATTTTATAATTATTTTATAATTATTTTATAATTATTTTATAATTATTTTATAATTATTTTATAATTTTAATCATCGCTTTTTTGAAACAATAAACTAAACATTTGTTGACAACTAATGGTAGTTAAATTAAAATGGTGTGATGGGAAAAACTGGCTTTTCTTCGAGTTTGTTTCTTTAAATAAAAGTTAGAACAAGTTAAATAAAAGGGAAAACGTATTTTCGTTAATTTTAATGTGGCTTATTCCTAAGGACACCGCCTCCTCCTCCTCCCACCGTTTCTGTCATCCATTCACATCGTCAGGTAAGCAACTCCTTCCTCATTATGTGCCCGAGGAATTTTAGCTGTCTTAGAAGCTTAAACACAGCAGCAGCAACAGAGCATGGCCGGGCTGTGGCCTTATATACCGCAGGGAGTTTACTGGCAGTAAGGAAGGTGGAGGATTTACTAAAGCAAACTTTTGGAGAGTGTGGGCCAGAAAGCTATGCATTGTCTCTCTCGGGGGGCCATGATGTCAAAACAAATTGTCTCGACCTCAGAGCGCTACGTCCAGGGCCGGCGCCAGGCTCTTACAACCACCCTTCCGGGAAAATTGGGGGAAAAGCAGTGCTTTTTTAAAAATTACCCAAAATCAGGGAATTATCCAATTTACATGCAAATTTCAGTACATATTCATTAATTATTTACTTTATAAAGAATAGTTTTTTTTTTTTTTATTTTAAAAAATCTGAGAAAATGTTATTCTTTTTGTGATAACCACCAATATTTTCATGACTAAATTTTACTCGAGAAAATTTTTAAATTGCAAATTTTTATATTGCCATAAAGATTAATCGCAGAGACATCTCCGCTGAAAAAAAAAAAAAGAAAAAAGTTTTACACAAAAATTCCAACACAACTCATGAAAAAACATCCCCGACAAACTGAATTTTCATATTATAAAAAACAAAACAAAAAAGAACCGGTGCTAATGCATGACAGGATTTGATGTATTTATTGTTTTGCCGATCGTTTTACGGAAAGATTAGAATCAATTAGGAGGGTTTTTTAGAGTTAGTGGTAGTCTAGGGGTATCATTTTTTAGGTAAACGTTTGAAGAATGAGATAATCCACAATTTACATTTACATTGATATATGGTTTAGCGTCCCTTACTAGCGTCTCTTTCACATGGTCTTGTTACACACTTGCACCAAAAAAACTCAAAAAATGTTTCCTCTAATTAATACGATTCATAGATAAATAAATGCATGAATTGATTTAAAGGAATTGTTCAGAAAGATAATTACAATTTAAAAAATAAGCGCAACTGAAATTAGCACTTCTGACCCCCCAGCTCCCCAGTAAGTATGGGGGCCCCCACGCGGGTTGAGAGATTCGGAGTAGTAAGCACCGGCCCTCTCGCTTATTATAGTTGATGACTGACATATTATATAATTTAGGTAGAAAAAAGTAAAATACAAAAAGCAAAAAAAAAAAAAAAAAACTCTGCTGAAACTCACCCTTCGGGGGGGGGGGGGGGCTCTAATCTCGTCGGGGGTTCCTGTGTAGTACTCATCACACCGGCCATATACATTTTATTAGTTGATGACTGACAATGTAACGTCAGTTTAAAAATCAATTTTAAAAATGGCGGATGACCATAAAACAGTGGTGAAAAAAAAATGGCAGCGACCACAAGGCACCCGCCACCTGGTTCCGTCCAGAAGGCTGTCATGGTCTGGAGGTTTAAAGAAAAAACAACAAAGTTAATGTTATATTACTTTAAACAAAGTCCCTTATTTTACTGCAGGAATAACAAGATAATAATTAACTAACACAGAAATGTAAATTCCTTACTACAAACGAAATACAGTTAGAAATGGCAATTTATTTAATGAGACACTTGTTTCTCTCTTATTGTTTGATAACTTCTCCACATCAGGTGAAATATTTGTCGATGACAGGATCGAAATATCATCCAGGTGGGGATCACCAAACCTTTTTTTTCTTAAACGACTTTTCTTTTAGCATATTTCATTTTCGAAAAAAGTTTTTTTTACAAGCATATGTGCTTCTAAATAATGATACCATCATTTTCGCATTATTTAATAGGCTTCAATTCCATTTTGGCAAAACATATTTATTGCAGACGTCAGCAGTAAATTCGGAATGATATTTTGATTTCAAAAAATTCGTCGCATTGTAAATCGATTAACTCCAACTGATTTTTTTTTCTGCCACTTGCGCCACGAATGAATTAGATAACTAGTTGAGATGGTGGGCCGGACAAAAATCCTTCACAAGCTGGATGTGGCCAGGGAGCTGTGGCCCGGGAGCTTTGCCGCCCCTCCCCCTGTACTAGAGTATATCACTGTACACAAAACACTACTCAGTGGTTGAGATTGTTGTTCATTTCGAAACGGCGTCAAGCTGACTGGAAAATTTTTTTTTAACTGTCTTAACACAGCCCCGTCCCCCATTTTATTGGCCATTTGCCCCACTAAGCAAAGCCTGGTAAACACGTTGAACGGACCAATGAAAGTACACCATCAATTTGGCGTTTATGCTCTACTTCCGATTTAAGGCCTAAAAGCTGAATGACCCTCGGCCGACTACAAGAATCTATGGAATGGAATGATCCGTAAATCAAGAAGGTAAATAAAAGGATTAAAATGAAAGTCAAGAAGAAAGGGATTTTTGCCATAACACCACCACCAACGCCATTCCTTATTCGGATGGAGCATCTAAAGAGGGTCTTCAAACTATGCGCTTTCCCGTCTTCTAGCGTCTAGGGTTTATATTCGCAAAGTCGTAAAAAGAAAATAAGAGCCAAGTTTGCCTTTTTTTTAAAGAGCGACCCGATCTGATGGTTATTTTATGGCGTTAAAACAGGGTTGAATGATTCTGACCTCCTAGTCAAAGCTATTGAATCGGGCATGCAGGCGTGGGTGGGTGGGTTATTGCTTTGGGGGTTCAGTAGTTTAATAAGGAAAGGGAATGAGAAAAACGAACATACATTCTCACACACATAACACTCTTCCCCACTTCTCGCATAGATAGATAGATAGAAGTATCTTCCATAATTCGCCAAAAGAAACAGCATAGCATGATGAAGTAAGGCCCCAAACTTAATAAAAACAAAGTTTTATCGTCAAATGTTTTATGTTATTAATAAGAGGAAAGGCCAACGTATTTTTTAATTATTTTTTAAATTTTTTAATCCTTTCTAGAACGTTTGAAATTTTGGTTGAATATCTGTTCTTTTTTTTTTACATCAGCAGTCGCGTAATATTTACCATTAGTTTTTTAGTGCCTTTTTTCAATTGAAAAGGACATTAAATTGGAAATTCTTGCAAAAATCAAATACTTGTCGGATTTTAGTAAAACTTTCAGAACTTATTCACAAATGAATGAAATTTAAAAAATGCTTGCTTTTTAGAAAGTCCTGGTAAAAATATTTTTGATTTTATCTATTACACCCCCACCCGTTACTTAATTTTATGAGGACTCGAAAACTCGAATTTGAGTAATTTTGGGATTATATTAGATTAGTTAAAAGAGGACTTTGAAAAAAAATATATATTCAGCTCTGAATTGTAAAATACAAAACCCATTAAAGCTCAGGCATTATTTAATTAAAAAAGCTTTTAATGGCTTTTATGTTAAGGACACTTTTGTCTGAACTCAAAATATTTTTCCGATGAAAAATGAATTTTCACGAGAATTGTATTTTTTTTTTTCAATTTTAAAAACAAAATGTGATAAAGTTGTTAAATATTTTAAAATTAAGTTTAAATCTGTGTCCTTTTGGAAATGCTGTTATTAAAAGGATCTATTTTTACAGATCATAAATTCGAAAGCTTATTACAATCTGCGATACGATCATATTTTTAAAATATTTTTAATAGGCAAAAAATGTATCAAAAACGTATTCTCCAAAACTATGGAAGCACGGTTCAGAAATAATACCTGACGTGTTTTAAGAGAAAGGCCTTAAGAAATTGCTTTGCTTATCACTTATCAAATTGCTTTGCTATCACTTATCAAATTCTCTGACTGACCATCATCGTCACATTTTCAAAATTTTTCATTTTCTTTTTTATATCCTATTTGACTAAATATTTTAATTTCATTTTTGAAATATAATTAATTTATTGTTTTTCAGTGAGAGTCATACTGCAATTCTTAATTATTTTCTTTTTTCGTTTCAATTTTAGGGACGGAAACAATTCAGGTTTTGGACATATCTTCGTTAAAAAAAATACCTAAAACAAAAATCAATAAAATATTAGACTTTTGAAAATATTTAATTTTTAAAAATTATTTTATAGTTAAATAAACTGGTTCACTTAAAATTCGAAAATATTGTCACTTCTGTCCTTCCATCCAATAAATTGGCCAGACGTTAGTTGTCGATACATTGACGTAAACACCTCCAAAACCAATCACCACGGTTAGACATGCTTCACTTATTTCCAACTAAATTTTTCTCTGCTAAAAAATTAAGTAATGTTTGTTTTCAAATTACATTAAGTATACTTTAAATTTTCTAATTTTCCTCAAATAACTTTTGAAAAAATATAATTGAATTTTACAAGATTTTTAAACGGGGAATTTCACTTTTGTTTACAAAGTTGTCAGAAATGGCAAAAATGGCGAAGTGATCGATTTTATGGCAATTTTGCTGGCTAAAAAACAAACGAAGATTTTAACTAAAATTTCAGACGTGCTAGGAAGAATTAAACATTGTTTTAAAATAATAAAAAATATTTTGGTCTATCCTCTTAATAATAATATAAACATTTAGACTATAAAAAAATTGTTTAACAAGTTTGGGGCCTTTTCATCAAGATAGATAGATAGATAGATAGCTAATGAGTAGAGATGAAATGAATGCGGAAGAACGGGATAGCTCTGTATACAAATAGGGGAGGGCATGATATTTGAATAAACAAAAGACAAAGAGAAACAAGAAAGGTGAGAGAGTGGGAGAGATTGTGTGCAGAAAGTTAAGATGAAAGACAGGAGCGAAGTGAATAAAGGCGAATTAATAAACGAAAAAAGACGTGTGTTAATTTTTAGGGAAAGTATTTACACTATTTATATTATTCGAACTATTGTCCTCATCTTTGTCGCCATATTTATTACAACGTTTCGGCCGTTGTACGCTCCGGCCTTCTTCAGGTGGTTCGAATGTCGATTTCGCTCACTGGGGTAGACTGTTCGAGTTCCACGTGCCATGTTTAATGGATGTCAGTTATCAATTATCTCCTGTTAATTCCCCTTTCCAAGTTCTCTACTGCCTTAACCGGGTATTGAACTCAGGACCCAGAGAGTCACTGCATCTAAAAACGCCTTTATCACTGTGCCATGTGTCCTTGAGTATTTAGTGATAAAATAAATAGAGAGAGAGAGAGAGAGTGAGAGAGAGTGAGAGAAAGAGTGTGTGTGTGTGAGAGAGAGGGAGAGTCCTGACGAAAAAAATTAATTGGCATATATGCAAAGATCCCAGTCAGTGGAGAGGTGTTGAGGAAAGAGAGAAAGAGAGAGATGTAGAGAAATAATACGCTTTTCGAAGACAATTATTAATTTTTCTTTTAAACGTGAAAAGAGTTAACTTTTAAAAGGCTATACTTTATATTGGCAAAAGCTCCTTTAGTTTATAAGAAGAGGGATAATTTATATTTTAAATTTAAAAAAAACAAAGTTGTAATCAATTATAACATTGACGAAAGAACAAATAAAATGATTAAAATAGAAAGAAAGAAAGAAAGAAAGAAAGAAAGAAAGAAAGATCATACATGGAGAGAAGAAGGATTGAGAAAGTAAGGGATAACAGGATAAAGAAACAGAAAAATGAATAAAGAAAGAAAGAGAGAAAAGTCATACATCGGGGAAAAAGTAAGATAGAGAAAGTAAAAGATAACGGAAACATCAGAAGAAAGAAGACGAAAGAAAGAAAGAAAGAAAGAAAGAAAGAAAGAAAGAAAGAAAGAGAAGACAGATCATACATGGGGGGGGGAAGAAAGATAGAAAAAGTGAGCGATAACAGGTAACAAACAATCAGAAAAAGATGAACATAAAAGAAAGAAATAAAGACAGACAAACAGACAGTTATTTGGATGTATGAAATATATAGATAGATAACAGGTAAGAGAATATATATATATATATATATATATATATATATTGTTTTAAAAACAAGGAATTTATTAATGGTAATAGTCCCTAAGGCCCTTTCGTCCAACATCTCATCAGGAGAAAATCGTTGAAAAAATTGATAAATTAAACGAAAAGAACAGCAACGAAAATGAAGAGCAAAAAAAGTGGGGGGGGGGGACACACGCTAAAATCATTAACATATAAGTATATATACTTATAACGGGGGGAGGGGAATTGCGTGTAAATAATTAGCGAGGGACAGTTAAAATAAAATATCCCCTCAAAAATTAAGGAACTTCACAAAATCCTTCTGCCGGCAAAGAGAAGGTCTCCGTAATCCTATACAGATTTATTCCAAAATCTTCAAATGATTGTTGGAACCAGCTATGTGAATAATTTTGAACCACTCTTTCGTATACGACTTGGCACAGGCTATATTCTCTACTAAGAAAAAAAATAGAAATAAAAACAAGTAAAATAATTTAACCCAAATAAATAAACAGACAAATAAACAACTTCCGGTAAAATAACCGCCAAAATAGACTACACGCAATGCACCACTGACCCGTATATATAAATAGCCTAGAGAAATAACAGCACTCGTGGCCTGACGATTGCGTCTAGCATAAAACAGACTGTCGCCTCTAAGTGCTGACTTCTATGTTCACTTTTATATATATATATATATAGACGAAAACGAAACAATAAAAAAGAAGGATGGGACGGAGAAAGAAGCATAACACCGTTAGTAATTAGTCATGCTCAAAAGTGGAACCACTGTATTTTACTAAGCATAAGTTCGTTTTGCATGAAATGACGACAGGAAGATTGTGTTGCGCCTATACTCCAAGTTGAGAAAACCTACCTGTTATGAAATGCTGACTCTTTACCGGTGGGCAATATACACCGACTTCATCCACAGGGCAAAGAGACGGGATGCATGTTATCTTATTTTAAGAATAGTAGTATGAAAAGTAACTGTCATCGAAATTACTTCTTTTATGTGTCGTATTCCATTAGAGCGTCGGTGACCATGGCTCTCCACAACTTCCTTCCTTACCACATCAATTAAAGACTACTAACAACTGCAACAACTAAAGTGGATAGCTTGTATAACTGGAATAGAAAGTAATGACATAATTAGGATTTTGATATTCCACACCACGTCAATTAGAAGTTTCGGATGCAAACCCTCGTCAATACTGGAAAGAGCGATAACAGCTACTGGACTTGAGAAACCTGTTTTCCTAGAACAAAGTGTTTTAAGAGAAAGATTTTATACATTTTAACCAAAAACAGAACTGGCTGCTCGGCCAATGAATGCCTAATATTTCCTTGTATGGAAACGGATAATACTACCATTAAAATGACCATTCGTAGTTGGAATCAATGCTTTACTCCTTACTATCTCGCCCACTGCCATTATCTTTTACTGCCATGTATTCACACAAGTTTATTAGGTAGGGTACTCTTTCCCCTTGGCGCTCTTGCCTTCAGCAGATCCTATGAATGTCAAATTTTCCAACGCCTTTTTCCTCATTCCAACTTTTTTGATTCTAAACATAAATGTCCTTTTTGTTTCCCTTTTCCCTCGAGCTTCTTTGCTTACATCTTCATCCCGTGGGGGTCTTCTTCAGGACCAAAAATCATCGCCTCAAGTCTCTTCTACATCTGTGAGGAAATTGAACAGCATTGGATGCCTTATTGGAGGATTAATATTATATATCGTTTCAAGCCTCTTTCACTACTCCACTGCGCTTTAGGGTTTCTGTATTACATTTCCCATCGTCTATGAAGACATTTCCAAGTGACTCGTTAATCATTACCTCACAACGAGGTGCCTAGCTTACTTTAATGGTTGGTGAGTATATCGACCTAGAACATAACGAAATATTCGTGATAAGTTGATAATTAGAAAAAATATATTGCAACTGAAATGTCCAGTATCATGGGGCTAACAGGAGCATCCTAGTGGGTCTTCTGTTTCCATATTCTATGACAGTTAAAGAACGCTGAACTGATATGGATATGCATTTAGTCCCTTCTTGCATTGTATATTAATGTGACTGGGACCAATGCCGCTTATCTATTACAGTAGATATTTCTAGCCAAGCATCTCTAGTCACACAATCATGAAGGATCTGTAGTTGGTCATTGCGTGGTCTATGGAGAGCAGTAATGCCTTATATCTAGTACTCCTGGTATACATGTGACACTGTAGATCAAACGTCCCCACAATTTCACTATACCCAAATCCTACCATCAGTCTGAGACAGCTGCAACCATGATTGATGAAGCATTGTGTTGAGTGTCATAGGGTTAACAGGAGCACCCTAGTGGATCTTCTTTTCTAATATCCGACGGAAGCTAAAGAAAACTGAACTGACCTGCTACACATTTTAACAGCCTCAAATGATGTTTTGCCTTTGGGTCATTTCATTATGTTTAATCATAAGACTTTTGTCCATCATTTGATGAATGTTGAAAATATACTTTCATCATTATAGTTATTATCCATTTTTTTCATTTTTGTTCATCCATACTGCAGCTGTCTCATGGTATACTCGTAAGTATAAGGAAGCACTTCATCACATATATCTAATCTTCATTAGGATACATAGAGTCAATGAATGGATACAAATGATTACGGTGTAGTGCAACATAGTGATCAATGGTCAATGACATCTTTAAGCAAACTCAACCCATGCCATGTGAACACATGCCATACAGTTATGGTAGCATCATCAATTTGTACATTATATTGTTGAGGGTTCATGGCCTTATCGGGTTTGTACCACACTGAAATTCTACCATCAGCCTGAGACAGGTGAAACCATGCTTGATAAGGCACGGTGTCCAATGCCATGGGGTTAACAGGAGCACCCTGGTGACTCTTCTGTTCCCATATCTAATGAAAGCTAAAGAAAAATCTGCAGGATATCTATCTGGTACTACCTGTATTGAATGTGAATGTGATTTGAGCAGGTATCATCTGCCTGTTACTGCAAACAGTTCTGGAAAGCTGCCCTCTATTTCTGATCATTAATGATATGTGGTCAGGCCACTCTGCTCTCTACAGTGGATGTTATTGCCTTCCATCACTGACTCTGTACATCGAAATGAATAGAATGTCCTATCCATTTGGCATCCATTATTATGCCCTATTCAAATTCTTAATTATTTAATCTTGCAATGAACAGCCTCACTGATGTTTGTACTGATTCAACAGATGTCAGAGTAAAACTGATAGAGTTTTGGGCATTTTCAGGATGGGAAAATATGGTGGTGCCACCTACCATTACCTTTACATACTGTTATCCTGTGTCATTTGGCACATTTGCGTATACTACTTCCTCCCAAATGGTCCAACATCACATGACCAAAGAGTGGCTGGCCAAGAAGTTTCACAATCATGTGACCTCCTAATATATGGCCTACTTCATGCAAATATCATAAAAGGTTATTGAATGAGTGAGTCATCTATCTACGCAATAAGGATGAAAACCAGTGTGTTCAGTGTAGATGTAAACAAATAGCAGCTATATGTATTAAATGCACTGATATATATATATATATATATATATATATATATATGTTTGTTTTTATATATATATATATATATATATATATATATATATATATATATATATATATATATATATATATATATGTTTGTTTATATCCATCCATCTATCTCACTGTCGCTGTCTATATCTAAGTAGAGGATGGAAAATACGACAAAAATGCGACACTGGAATACAAATGCGCATTGTATTACTGAAAGATATATCCCAAAATCTAGATAGGGTTCTGGGGAATTTCATGGTGGCAAAGAATGGCGGCGCCACCTACCATTACCTTTACATACTGCTATCTTATGACGTTCGTTCTCTATCTTTTGTTCTCTCATTTGTTTATTTCTTTTTATCGCGTCTCTTTTGTGTATTTTTCTGTCATTTGTTCCTTTTCATCTTCTTTTACTTTGTTACTATTGTTACTAGTATCTACCCGTCACATTATAAATAACGGCGATTGGTAGAATTATTTAACAGCGAGATCCAGTTAAACAAAAGTCTTGAACAGTGTTTCGAAATTCAATAAAGCAGATATGAAGAATTCACAACAAAAATAGAGACCAATTAACCATTTAATTAATTCGTTCCTTTTATATTTTTAGACGTTCGGTAGTTATGATTCATTGGTTATTCCTGATATCATATAAAACGCTTTTTGCTCAATATCTTTTCATATTAAAAAATTCATGTGTTTAACAGTGAAATAGAAAGAAATCTCTCAGAAGAAAAAGATTAGCAACAGAATAACAAAGACGGCGACGACAAAGCTTATTTCAAGATAAAGTTGAAGCAAGTCGATCACTTAATATACAAAGGTATCTGAGCGCCTCACATGAAAGACTTGAACAAATAAGATTGCAATCTAAGAAACGTAAAATTAAAGGAACTGATTAATTAAATGGTTCATTTTGCTCGGGAACTAATTTTGTCTTCATGCAGATAAATAATTTAATTGCATAGATTATTAAAACGACTAAGGGAGGCGATCACTCATAAATTTACCTACCTTCCCACTACATCTGTGACAGGAAATATATAGATAATTACAAAGGAAATATATTAATAAATACATATTGATAATTTTTATATGATATCATTCTTTTTTTCTTACAGTTATATTTCCCGCTGAGATTATGACTTCCAATAAACTTCTTTTTCTGTTGCTTTTTATCGTCCTTTTTCATTGTTGTGAAGTGAAAAAACACACTTCATCTACATGTGGTGATGCCATAATAGACTTTATGTTTTTTATATACATACATTTAGCGTCGATCTTGTTAACAGGAGCATCCTGGCGGGTCTTCAGCTTTCATATTCAGGGGAAATTAAAGAACACAAGACTGATATGCTAGATATGCATCTAGTTCCTCTTGCATTGAATATCGATGTAAGTGTCGCTTCTCTTTTACTGTAGATAATTCTAACCAGACTCCTCTGGTAATGATCATTAAGGACCCTCAGCTAAGATTCACGGTGACCGTAATGCCTTCCATCAGGTATCCTCTGCACATTCACGGCATCGCAGATCAAAGGATGTCAAATGTCACCGCAATTTCATAAATGTCCCGTCCATCGAACGCCTGGTCGAATTCCGATAATTCACGTCGCTTCACCATCGGTAGCCAAATTTTATGTTTGAGCATTTTCATGGCGTCAAGATAGAGAATTACTACCCACCTTTACATGAAACAGACGTCTAATAAATGGTGGGGTACACTTTCACCTGATGAAGAATGAAAATAAAACTTAGTTTTGTCTGATAAAAAGCCGACCAAAGAAAATGAAGATTATATTGCTCCAATCTACCAAATGCCAACGATCTTGGTGTCATGTTAGGGACGTCTCTCATCAAGAGCAGCAAATCAACGTTGCATCGAGCACATAAGTGGTCGGAAGATGATCTCCCGTGATATGTTGAACTATAATTATTCACGGCTCCTTGATATTTCTTGGTGAAGTCTTCTTATTATTATTGTTTATTAAGTTAAAACTATATTTACTAATCAAAAATTGAGAAGCTTAATAAAAATCATTTTGCACCAAGATTTTTAAAATAATATTTTTTTTTTATGTATATAAAATATTAGGTAACGTGCCCATTTTTGAAAGTATGGTCGACCATACACGACATTATCAGAAAATAAGAGCGATGAGTACAATAAATTTAAAGTCAACATTTCTAAAATTAGATTACGGAGAATAGTTTCCAACATTTTTCAGAGTACTTAAAAATTATATAAAAAAAGGTGCTCAAGTCATTTTCTTAAATTATGTTTTACAGATAAAGTCTCCGTCGAACAACAATCATTGTGACATCAACTGTCAACGCCTCGTCAATTATGTAAAACACGGCGATGTCGGTTAACATCACAGTTACTGTTTTGTTTTAAAAATACATTTCTGTGTTATTTCAAACTTAAGGTAAATAATGTTTGTTTCAAATCAGATTAATTATACTTTAATTCAGCTAATATTCTTCAAATAAAGTTTCTGAAAAGTAGATTTTATTTTGGGGAGATTTTTTAATACAGAGAATGACATCGCGATGAAAGATGACCAATAAACGGCAGTAATCAGCTATTTTAGTTTCTGTTTGAAATACACCAAAGTATTTTGGTTACTGGAAATAGTAAATTTAATCCTTTAGCTCTCAATTAAAGCTAAAATGAAAGCTTCAAGAAAGATTTTTCATTTATAAAAAATTCATTTTAAATCTTCGGTATCGAAAATTAGTGGAGGTACCTAACTTTAAGGATACGCAAACTGCAAAGGATTGTGACAGAAAGTAGCAAAAATGACAATGTTACTAATATTTTAAAAAGATCTTTGAAGAAATTTCTACTTATTTAAGAGATGGAAATGGACATAAAGACGAGAAAAAAGGAAGCGACGCAGGAAGGCTCTTTTAGGCGTGGCAAAGGAGTGATAAAAGAAGAAGTAAAAGAAAATAGTTGAAAAGAAAGAATATGACAAGAAAATATGGTCTTTGCGACTAGGAAGATTATTAAACCAGATGACTTTTCGGCTCACTGATGGATGACTTATTTCCTTGGAATAATGGTGATTGATGCTCGGTTCACGACCGCTTATTTCCGATAATCATCGCCCACAAAAGTATATCCTCAGGAGTGCTCAACTGGACAATCCAAGGAGTGCTTAGTGGAACATGACATTAAAACGACAGCAAATAATCCATCATTTTTGAACATCGAAACCAGAAACTTACTAGAAAATGAATGTAACGGCAAAGTTCATTCTAAATTGAGATTCGAGAGGGCTTAAAACTCTAGGGCATGGCACTTCAAGCGAGGCGGATAGATACTAAGGTTTTTTTTCAGCCATATTTTCCAACATTTGGTCTTCCGTAAAACAAAGCGTAGTCTAACCGCAGGTCAAATGGCGGCAAACAGAGAATATAAAGATTGAGTAACGTGGCGTCTCATCATGGTTATTTAAATCTATAACAGAAGCCCTGATACTCTGGCCATCATATATTGGCTGCGTGTGTAATGCACGTATGTATTGTATATGCGTATGTACGTGTTGCACATGAGTAATTTACACATGCTTGTGATATTTAATGAACACACACACACATACAAGCACTAAATTTGAAATAAGACATTAAGATAATACATTCACCTCGCAATTACACAAAACACCCCGAACCACTTCCGTGTGGAACAGACTCCCAAGAGGATGTTTCCCCGATCACAACGATCTTAACCTGTTCAAGTCTAGAGTTAACCGTTATATTCCCCTCCAATCCTTAAAAAGAGGCCCTTAACTCTGGAAAATTTTCTCGCATCGATTTCCCGACATTTTTCTTTTTCAGCTGGGAACCTAAATGACCACAAAAGACCAACAACTTCAAATCAAACCTCAGACGGACTGAAAACATGTTCTTTTGCAAAAACTTGCCTTGTGTCAAACTCGGCTTTGTCTGAGGAATTTTAGATCTTTATTGACTAATTGCGCTGTTGTCTTCGTGATTAAGATAACTTTCCAGAAATTGGAGCCTTCAACCGAGTATGAAGAATTCAACTCTTTAATAAAGATTAAAGCGTTCCTACAATGTCATTTAGAATCAATATTCCACGCTCGAAATTGGCCAACATCTATATTCATAGCGCGTCAAACTTAATCGAATTTACAAAAATAGTTAAGACGATAGAAAGAGGAAACGATTAATCATTGCGAACACGTTCGAAAACAAAACACTGACGTAAGTGACGACATCAAAGAATTGGTGAACAATATTAAAATGCCGACCATAATCAACTTTAGAGGTTTCATTTTACATGCGAGTATCTCCGGAATCTTGAAACAGCAGTCAATAGTGGGTCATTTTTCATTAAATTTTATATAGCAACATTTACTTTATTTTTTCAAAAATGATTTCGAAGTAATGAATGAATTTTTATTTTTCATCTGACATTATCTCTTATTACTTTAGGATTTATTTCTTATTGAAAACCTGGATATTCTAGTGGAATATTAGTTTTAATGGGGTAATAGAATAATACATCATATCCGGTAAGTCACCAAATCCGTCCTGAGTATGACGATAAACTACATCCGGCAGCAAGGCCTCTGATCGGGAGGTTTTCAGGAGCGTAAAATCACTTCTTAATTGCTGTTGTTCCCAGGTGCACCCTGACCCGGGGTGGTAGCACCTGTTAGGGTTTCAACTATGGCTAAATAGTTAATCCCCAAACTGGGGAGAAAACACTATGAAAATATAAAAATACATTTTATAGGAAAAATACCAGCAAAATACATTTTTGTAGAAGAAAATTACTAATGCTTCCAAGAAAATGAAATTTTGACCCATAATGTGTTGATGAGCCGCTAAACAAATTAACAAACAAACAAGAATTTAAACATTTAAAATAAGTTGATCTCCTTTTTAGCGATAATATTGTGACGTCTTTTAAGAAATATATGATGTCTGTGAATAAATCCAATTTAACTATTTAACTTCCTCTCGAGCGAATACCACGGCTACGAAACTCTGAGACGGAAAGATAAGTTTAACATTTAATCTTATTTCTTTCCTATTTCTTAATATCGAACACTTTAATTACAAAGACTCCTCTTAAAAGCATTATTATACCAAATTACACCGACCGACCTTTTTCATTTACTTATTTATATTTGGCGAAAAAGACATCTTAGTTATTATATATATATATATATATATATATATATATATATATATATATATATATATAGAGAGAGAGAGAGAGAGAGAGAGAGAGAGAGAGAGAGAGAGCAATAAGTTTGTAGTTTCTTATTCAGTTAAGTTTTATGTGAATTTTCCACTGTTTAATGATCGATCTATGTGATTAATTTTTGCCACAGAATTAAGTGCATTGACAAGGAAGGAGATCATGTTGAAAAATAAATATTTTTCTGTAAAATAAATGCTTTATGTATTCTTTTTATTGTTCTTTCTCCTCAGTACCCCCCTTTCCCTGCATCTTAGTGGCATTATAGCCTTACTTGGAGTAAATGATTAAAAAAAAGTAAGTGTGCCGTCAGCTGCATCTATAAAAAAAATGAATAAACATTTATATTTGAAAACGAATATTTATTTTTCAATATAATGTCCTTTCCTTGACAAGGCACTTAATTCAGTTTTGACTATTTATCTTATATGGGGGTACATTACTCACTCTGCATCCTTATGGCGATTTTGTAAATGTCTCTTAGATGTGGCACAAAGTCGAAAATAAGGACCGAACATCATTGATCAAATTTGCTAATCATTGCACTGCGTCGAATTATCTAGTGTTCTTCTAAGCTTAAATGTGGCACAAGGCCAGAAATATGTAAGGATCGAACTCACTATTCCGTCGTAATTGTTCTAGCGAGACAAGCTTGCTAACACTTGCACCAAGGTGAAGTCCCCTCCCTCTGCCGCCTAATGATGAGAAAGCATTTATTCAACTGCGACACGCGCGAAAAATAGTAATTTTCCAACACAACCTTTTATTTGTCAATGCACTTAATACAACGCTTCACTACATGAGGAAAATATTAATGAAGTTAATAATGTTTTTCTACTTAAAAAATCTTCTCCAGGAACCAAATAGAAGTGTGTTCGGTTTTGAGTAAGGAACAGAAAAACACAGTCTCATTCCACGAGGGCTGCTGAAAAATGTTCGACTTGTTTGGTCAGATTTTGAGAAGTGGGTTAGGCCGAGAACTTTTCAGCGTCACTCGTACATCTATACATGAGACTGTTAATTAAAAATGTAACATAAAAAGAAATGTGGCATTACAATTAATTTTATCAGTACGTATCTTACATCTTGCCCAACTGATCGAACTTGCATATTTAAGTTAACTACTTTCCATCTGCAGGCTTAAAAGTCAACATTTAAATAAAAAATATAAGTATTGTTATTCATTTCCATTCTGGTCTTGTATGATCCTTATTAATAAGCGATCGTTTTTATTTAAATAATTACATTGCTTATTCAAAGAATGTCATTTTTCTGCAACTACCTTAACATTTAGATCACAGCTCGGGAGTAAAGGCAAGTAAACAATTCATAAAGGCAAGTTAGCAATGGTGACATTTTTAAGAGCATATTTTGAAAATCTCGCAAATATTGTAAATTACAATATTATATCATGACTTATATGTAATAAAGGACTAAACGAATGTGTAGCGACGAGGAACAAAGAAAACGTGGCGCACGGAACACCAGCTATCATTGCTACTATATATACGGTGGTATCTTACGGTCGATTTCAACGTATGAGAGTCCAAAGGTTTCATTTTGAATTGAACTAGTAAACTACCACACGATTTAAATATATTGCTGAAGGCTTGGGCAAAAGCACCTACACTTTTCGCAAGAACTGATAATAGGGAAATAATGCCCAGTGTGTCATGAAGTACTCCTAAGGTTTGAATTCTGAGTTTCTTTCTCCTAAACTCTACCCAAACCGACGATTCTAGTTTGCAATGCTATTTAAACCATAGCTAGAGGGGAAATGGATTCATGCCTTATTCATGAAGTTTAGCGGGAAATTAACTAAACGGAATCGACTTGCACTTGAACTCGGCTCGACGTTTTCACTTTCCGCGACGCATCTATCAGCGTGCATTTCTTCAAAGATATAGTAAAATGTGACCTTTACAATCCAGTCGACTGAGGTCAGTAGGTTAGTAGTATTCTGATCCCATCTGCTCTTCTTCCGGGTGACCAAGGTTAAACAGAAGTTTTTCAATAAATAAATATTCATGATCAAACATTGCTACCTTTCATATATTATATCACCAGAAAGAAAAACAATCTCTGTGTCTTGTAATAATATTTCTGCTGTTAATCAAAACAGTTTTTTTTTCTTTAAATCCGCCACTCACCCAGCTTAATGGGTTTTAGGTTTAAAAAAAAATAGAACATCTGTTTTTTTCTTGAAATGAGAGAACGTATTATTCTTACCCAGGGCCAGTGCGTATTACCCCTCGAGCCCCCCGACTGGGGAGGAGGAAAGTCTGATTGGGGGGGGGGCTCTAACAGTGCTTTGTAACCCTAGCTATCTTATCAAGATTTGATTTTTGCTGCCTACATTTATATACATTACAAATGAAATTAAGCACAACCCACTTTTAAAGGACGAAAAGTTTTCGCGAATACTGACATCATTCTAGAGTCTTGTTTTGGTTTTCGTCCAAATTCCTTAATTTATTTTCTTCATACAACGTCTGGAAAAGAGACATTATATAAAACTCACTAAAAAAATAATAATGACTGAAAGTAGGTAAATAAATAAACAATTTTTCTGATCCTAAGACTAAATATGAAAGAGAGAAACATGAAATAAAGCAAAAATAGAAAATATTAATTGTTATAAAGTCAAATTGGTAGTGGTAAGATAATGGCAAATAAGGGAAGACAGAAATGTTAAATGCGTTATCGTCTAAAACTAACAATAGTTGTATAATAAAGGTAATTAGAGGGAGAAACAAATTAATATCAATACTAGTAGATGTGGGCGTCTGGTCCGGCTAGATTATATTAATCTGGGTCAACGTGTTTGAGTAGGAACTTGGATCTGTGCAGGCAGTTAGTTATCAACTCACTTCTTTTATTTAAGAGGTTAGGAATATTTTTATATTTTCCAGGATTATTAATTTTTCAGAGAGACATAAGTTACATTTATTGCCTTTCCCGCTGAAGGGCTTAGCTTTCGCAACTAATTCCCAGGTAATAATTGGGTTTTTATTCTCGCTTTTTGGCTTCCAGAAAAATTTAGAGATGTCCAAACAATAAATTCTGTTAATCCAGCCAAACATAATTAAGACCCTGAAGATAGAAAAAAATAATAACTTCACCATTTAAGCGCTAGTTTATTAATAACAAAGCACAGGCATGAGTGTACATGCACCCGTGTACGAACGTTTATGTGTATATATGAGCGCGTATGTATGCCTATATACGTGCGTACATAATTGTCTAGTTGTGCGTATGCATAAGCGTATAAATACCGGCATATCCACATAAATTATAATAAATTATAATAAATTAATTTAATGATGAATCTAACCTCCTAAAATTAATACTTAATACCAAACCAAATTAAAAACGAAATAATAGTCCATTGAAGATATATAAGTATATATGTAAGTGTGCATGCATGCATGCATGCATGTATATATATGTATGTGTGTATATATGTGTGTGTGCGAGTGTATGCATGTGTATATATAAGTATTTACCATTTAAGCATTAATATCATGAATATCATATATATATATATATATATATATATATATATATATATATATATATATATATATAAAAGTGAACATAGAAGTCAACACTTAGAGGCGACAGTCTGTTTCATGCTAGATGCAATCGTCAGGCCACGAGTGCTGTTATTTTTCTCGGCTATTTATATATACGGGTCAGTGGTGCATTGTGAGTAGTCTATTTTGGCGGTTATTTTACCGGAAGTCGTTTATTTGTTTGTTTATTTATTTATTTGGCTTATATATATATATATATATATATATATATATATATATATATATATATATATATATCATTTAATCATTAATATCATTTATGTAAAAAAAAAACGAAATAAAATTTCCCTAACAATTAAAAAAAAAAATCGGCCAAAAATAAAAATCGGTGACATGTTGGAAGAAATCCCGACAAAATCGGTAACAGACGAGAGAAAAGAGAAAAAAAAGTAAAAAAAGAGAGAAGGCTATACATCCGAGCAGACGGGCGTCCCCGCGCGAACGCACGTTCGCAGAGAGGGGCGCTGGGCTGCACGCGCACAGACGCACACACTAAGATAAAAATACAGAAAAAACTTACACCAATGTTAAATGTATATAAAAGGAAAAATCGAAAAAATAAAACACCCACTGAAGAGTGGACGGGCAGGTCCGACTACGAAACTCTGGAGTCGGGATGCTGATGGTACATGAATCAGCTAAGTGACAAACATTTACTCTCATTAATCATATATATATATATATATATATATATATATATTACTAAAATCTGAAGTTTGCTAACAAGAATTTTGTTCGATTTCCCACTTAAGGAAGTAGTGGAGAATCATGATTACCTGAATGAAAATGGTTAGCAGAGAAAGATATCTCTTCAAGTCTTGTTTTGCAACTATAGACATGACTTTTTTTGTTTGTAATTATATGGCTGATTTCGTGATTGTTTTCTTTCTTTAAGACGCGCCGAAAACTCAGACTTCCAAATGAAATCAAAGTAAATCACAACGATAAAAGAACAATTGACAATCAATACCGAAAATGAAACAGAATTTCTATTATCAAACCTGCAAGCAAGAACCTTTGAAGCACTAGCAGACTTTTGCAGACAATTCTTATCAGACTTAGATACAGTTTGCATTCTGCTCCGTCTTCGTTTTCTTTTCTCTGTGTACTCTTTCCATCTCTTTCTCTTTCTCCCAGCCTCTCTCTCTTTCTCTCTCTGTCTCTGTCTCTCTTTCTTTCTCTCCGTCTAAAATCAGAAGTCAAAATGGCTACAATTGAAAGAAAAGAGGAAAAAGAGAGAAAATGTTAAGGAGTGAGTGTAAAGTAAAAAAAAGAAAAATAAAGGACGAAAAGTTCAAATAACCACGACATTCGATGCGTACGCCCGTACGAGCAGACGCACGCACGCACGCACGCACGCACGCGAACACACACATACAGTACAAAAAAAATTGCGCCAATGAAAAGTGCTGATAAAAAAGGGTTCGGATACCAAAAATGTAGTTTTCGCGAAAATAATCCGAGTGAAGATTAAAAAGGCAAAATAAAATCTTGTTTCTTGTGATGTTCATCGTGGCCGTACGGTAAAGCGCTCGGGATTTAAGAGGTCATTTCACCTACAAATTGGGAATCAGCTGGAAAACGCATTTGCTTTCCTAACATTTATGTAATGCATAAGCCGATTGACATCATATACATACTGTTTAATAATTAAAAATGGAACGTTTATTTCAAATACGAAGTGTCCACTTTAATTACGTTGGATGTAATATATATATACATACATATACATATAGATACACACACACACACACACATATATATATATATACATATATATATTATAATTATTTTTAAAAAAATATGATTCCTTCGCTACACAATGCTATGTAGCGAAGGAATCATATTTTTTTAAAAATAATTATAAATTAAGCTCTACTTCTGCATGGAGCATTGTTTTTTAAAAAATAAAAACAAAAATACTAAAGAACTCTGGATTATTTACCTAACGTGTTCTTTCCTATTTTTCTGCATACCTGCACACACACACACACACACACACACACACACACACACACACACACACACATATATATATATAGGATTAATATGATTCAATATGTAGTGAGTTTAAGCATTTACTGGATTTCGCTAATCTGAAATAATTTCTTATTACGATAAACAATCTAATAAATAAATTGTGTTTAATATTTTTGTTGTAAATACTCAAGAACAAAAAATGTATAAATTCGCTTTTATATATTTATGTTGTATTCCAATTCTAATCATTGCTTTTTTAAAACAATAAACATTGCCAAGGAGTGAAGGTAGTTAAAATAATAGCGGTGTCAAAGGAAAAGTAAACGGTTTGCATTCAGATAGAGAATGTGTTCAGTAAATAGATAAAAATAGATTGAATACGTTTTGGCAACAATACGAAAACTCGTCGATCTTTAAGAAGTGAGGTGGAAGGAAAAGAAAAAGGAAAAGGAAGGGAAAAAATGACGTATCGGGGAATGAGTAATAGTGAAAAACTCCAAAATAAACAAATAAAACCAAAATAGGAAAGAAGTGTTTGACTTCTTGTAGATGAACAAAAAGAAGTATGAGGCAGTGTAGGGGGTCAAAAGGAGGAAAGAAACGAATGAAGGGAAGAGACTTTGGAGAAAAGGCGAAAAACCAAAAGAGGAGGCAATGGCATTGATTAAAAGTTTCTTTTTTGGAAAGAAAGGAGTCTAAGAAAATGAGGATAATAACGGAAAAGAAAGAAAGAAAAGCGAGGGAAGAAAGAAAGAAAGAAAGAAAGAAAAGCGAGGGAAGAAAGAAAGAAAGAAAGAAAGAAAAGCGAGGGAAAAAAGAAAGAAAGAAAGAAAGAAAGAAAAACAAAGAAAAAACGAAGAAATAAAGAATGTAACACAATGTCAAAAAGAATGAAATATTCTTGTATTTCTTCCTCCGCGCAATTTTTACAAATATTCGTACAACATAACGAATTTCATCGGACGAATAAAAAGAAATACAAATGAAATCAAGAGACGAAATGCTGGAATGGTACATTATAAGAAAGAAATAAATAAACATGCGGATTTGAACAAAAAAAGAAAAACGTTGCAAGTTACGAAATTGAGAAGAACAGACGAGAACCAAATTGCAAAGAAAATAACAATATATATTTAAAAAAATAAAATAGAAAATCAACGGTACAGAGTAAAATGAGGAACTACTTGAAGCAGACGAACTTATTTCCTTATCCTATAGGTTATATTGCAGACTAACGAACTGCCATTCTAATCGCGGGGAAATTAAGAAGATATTTACTCTTCCTTTGATGTCTTTTTCGACTGCCGCTCTTCGATTTTGATCGGTCGCTGCGGGGCGATCATGTGACGAAATAAAAGTGTCAATTTACGGACCAATCAGCAATCAGCACTATTCGAAATCGGCGTCAGAATCCAATTGGCTCTTTTCAAGCGGTTTCGACAAAAGGAAATGTTTTTCAAATAGTCCAGCATCAAATGTCGATGTAATGAAAGGGAATGAAAGCAAATTTGAATCTACGGAGTTTTTTTTTTTATTTGTCGATGTTAAGATAATAACAAAGGTAAATTGAAGAGAAAGAGAGGAAGTCATGTAAGGTTGGCAAAGAAAAACTAATTTAGAAGATGAGAAAGAAAGAAAGAAAGAAAGAAGAGTGAAAAAGCTTAAAAAAGAACGATAACATATTATACATATACACACACACACACACACACACACACACACACACACACACACACACACACACACACACAGTTTACATTGGGTTAAGTCATAAGTAATTTTCGTTTTGGGAACCAATTCTAATGTATCGTCCTAATAACTAATGAAATGGAAATTATTTATGCCTCACATAAATAAATAAAGAAAGAAAGAAAGAAAGAAAGAAAGGAAGAAAGAAAAGGAATGAACAGGTAAAGAAGAAAGAAAGAAAGGAATGAACAGAATGAACAAAAGAAAGAAAGAATGAAATAAAGAAAGAAAGGAATGAACAGGGAAAGAAAGAATGAATGAAAGAAAGAAAGGAATAAACAGATAAAGAAGAAAGAAAGAAAGAAGAAAGAAAGAAAGAAGAAAGAAAGGAAGCAATGAACATGTAAAGAAAGAAAGAAAGAAAGAATGAAAGAAAGAGAACATTATGAAGAAAGAAAGAAAGAAAGAAAGAAAGAAAGTAAGAAAGAAAGGAATGAGCAGGTGAAGAAGAAAGAAGACTGAAATGAGAAATAGTAGACCCGAGTTCGAAATCCAGTCAGGTTCGTTACATTCATTCCCATGCTGCAAATACTCTGGGGGAAGCTATAGATGCATTTCCTCCTACCAGCTATGGGATAAATAGTAATACTTGCATCTGGAGAAATCATCGTTATTCTCAAAAAGTTGATTATGTAATAATCCCACGCAAAAAAAAAGATTATTTTTATAATCGAAAATACGAGCTTGTTTCAGGTTTAAATAATACACACATGGTTGATAAACAGTAATAAAATCAATCAATTCCCCCCTCTCTCTCTCACACCCCCGTCTCCTCTCTCTCTCTCTCTCTCTCTCTCTCTCTATATATATATATATATATATATATATATATATATATATATATATATACGAGGTTGATCAAAGTTTGTTCCTCAGCGCATCTTTCATTGAAACAAAAAGCTGATGGTGGTAAGTCGCGTGGTGATGAAGTAAAAACTGCTGTAAGGAACTGGCTACTTCAACATCCAGCTACATGCTCCCACCCCCAATCGTCGAATGGAACACTGCCATTGAAAGAGGTGGAGACTATGTTGAGAAGTAGAGATGGGAACCTGTGATGTATATCAGTTATATCTTGTGGCCAGGTTATGTTTCTCTTCCTTTTTTCGTATATAATAAAACAAATTTCTTTACTTTTTCACTCACCCACGTGGCATATAAAATAGTATTTACGTTAAATGTTACACACACACGCACACACACACACACACACACACACACACACACTCGCTCACACACACACACACACACACATATATATATATATATACATACATACATACATGTGAAAAAAATGAGAAAACTTTACTGAGGAGGGCGGGCAATAAAAGAACTGGCTCCAGAAAGATGGCGATTGATGTTGACTTTAAATCTTTGAAGATCGTAGGTAACATGAACCAAAAAGTTGGAAGCAAGTTCCACAAGCGAGAAGTGTGAGAAAAGAAACTATTAGAATAGAACTTATGGTTCCATCTTGATATTTCAACAGTGAAATGGTGAGACTTTTTAACAATCTAGAAATACGCTTAATTTTCTGATGTTGACGAACCAAAGAGGAAATCTCATCAGAACAATTGCCATGAAATGATTTATAGAATAAACACAGGGAAGCTACACTACGACATTAGGAAAGTGATTAAAGCCGAGATGCCAGGTCAGGACCGATAATATTATAGACCCTTCTTTGGACTATCAATAATTTCGACATAATATAGCAGATTATTAGACAGACACATACACACACACACACACCGACCAAGCATAGAAATTCATACAATATGGGAACCAGTAATATGGAGTGCCAGAGAAAAGCGATAATAACAACAAAGTTGCAATATGAGCTCTGGCAAAAAATATGTAATGATAACAGCAAAAATTGCAATATGAGCACTGGTAAAAATGGTTGCTGAAGACGTTAGGTTTATAATACCCAGAAATTCATGACACAGATATGAACATGGCACAGTGGAAAAAGGCGTTGGTTAGATCCAGTGACAGGATCCAAAGAGTGTGAGTTCAATACCCGGTTAAGGCAGTGGAGAACGTTCAGAGGAGATGACTGATAACTGACATCCATTAAACATGGCACCCCAGTGAGCGAAATAAAGGGTTCAGTTCGACATTCCACCACAATTGTCCGAATAATGTAAATAATGTACTTTAAATGGGTATATGCCCATTCAACAATAAAAAGTATACCGGTTTGGACCTTGAAAGCCTTATGAAAGAAACTGTGCCTCGGTTAGTTCACTGTATCGTGCAAGACAAGGTTTTCTTGCATGTTTATTAACCTACTATTCGTCCGGATATTGAATATTGCTGCAACATCTGGTCTGGTTATAATGCCAAATTCTTGGCCAAATCCAAAGAAGGTTATCGGTCCTAACCTGGCATCTCGGCTTCATTCACTTTCCAATCATTATTCTATCACTTTATATCATCATCTACATTCCTCCTCCTCATCATCAACTATTGCTAGTCCATCAGATATTTCCACATATATTTACATGATTTACATGGCGATTGTCACTGAACTATTTTTTTACCACTTTCTATCTTCCACCTTCACTCTTCGAACTTCATTTACTCCCTACTGGGCACCAACAAATCAACCTTTTGCTCCATCTGTTATCCTTTCTTTATGCTATGTATGCCAAACACTTCCATTTGTGTCGTTTAATCATTTCCATAATATCTTGTGTGAATAGCGCCATTCGTATATTGACACGAAATGTGAAATCGGCAAATTTATTATTCTATTATTTTTTTTCTTTCGAATAAATATCTATTGCGGTTGACACGAGTCCCGCTTTTTTGCCTCCAGATATGTAGACTAAGTTCTCTAGTTTTGAGTTGCACGACTGTTCTGAATTCAAAAGGTCTACCGCTAGGAAAGTTGGTTCATTGTCAGACAATTGTTTCTCGTCAGAATTTATCTTGCACGTTTATAAATCTACAATTCGTTTATATCAGGGCTGGCCAAAATTGCTCCATGTAACAGCCGCATACAAGAAAGTTCAGATTTTTGAGAGTCGCAAGATATGAAACTAATTGAAACATACGTTTTTGTTACATGCACATTGACATTAAACTTACGTTTTAATTCAATGGGGTCTCAATTCATACCCAGTGAATAATCACAAACCTTGAAATCTTTCTTATTTACCCTTTATTATCAGCCAACACGTGCCCCATATAAAAGATCAGAGAGCTGAATATGTCTCGTGAGCCGCGGTTTAGCAAACCCTGGTCTGTACATTGAATATTGCTGTCATATCTGGTCTGGTGCTCCGACTGTATATCGCGAGATACTTGACAGAATTCAAAGAAGGTTTTGTCATGTAATCGATCCTAACGTGGCATCTCGACTTCGGTCAATTTCTCACAGACCTGATGTAGCTTCCATCTGTTTTGTGTTTTTGTTTTTTTTCTACTCCTCCTTGCTGCCTCAACTGCATGAATTGATGCGTTCTACTTGATTGGCAATTCGGTCTCACTGTTTTACAGTTGAACTAAGTAGATGCAACAGTCTCTTCTATAAGTGTAGGAGCTTCAGAAATAAATTTATAATCATTTTTTCTTTTTTTAAATTTTTTTCAAAGGTTTTTAAAATTAAAAGAAAGGGTCAGGTGGCAAATGAGATGAGATACTCAGATTCAAAGTGACACGATCAGCTCATTCTTTCAAATATTCATGAATTGTAACAATATAAATGCTATGTATCATTGCATGTGGACAATCACAGGCAACAAAGATGAAAGCAAACCCTTCATAAGCCAATGCAAAAACAAGCGAACCAACTTAAGAAAAAAAAAACCCCGTAAAACTATCCCCCGCCCCCCGGGTATGTGATTTTCAATAACTTACCCAGTTATCGTTTCTGTTCGCCATGAAGACACTGGACGAGAATATCTACAACTACTGGGCGGTTTCACTAAGGGTCCTGGAATCACAGAATGGGATTGCGAAACTGTGTTGGTATTCAGTTCCTGATCTTCAGGTAGGGTGGAAAGTGGCACGGACACGGGGCGCACACTGTTTGAACCACTGGACGAATTACTACTTCCCTTTGGACTCTTTCCCCCTTGCTGTACGTATTGTACGTACAGATCGGACTTTAAAAATAAAGGGTATGTATTATTCCGAATATAGTTCAATACTTCCTCCTGCGCACTGTCAAAGACAGACTGATCCAACGTTACTAACTTTTTCAAGCGCTCGGCGTCATCCTAATCTCCGTACTAACGGACGAAAATGTCTAAAAATACCGGGTGATCTCACTTGAGCTACAATCAAGTATACTGTATTTAAACACGCGATTCCAGAAGGAACATATTTTAAAGCAAGACAAATGACTGCCAGATCTGACAACAATATTATATTACAACATTGCATGCCGTATGTATTTATTTCAGAAAGTTAATGTGTTGACACTAATACAGTATCAAAAAAAGAGTAATGTTAGCTTCATGTTTACAAAATGTTTTATACGTAGAAATTCATAGCATTGTTATACAAACATCAAAGCATTAAACATTTTGTAAAAGATTACAGCGAGCTTTTCTTGAAAACTAGCGACTTGATACATTGAAGAAAACTGATTTTTTTTTCACTGGAATCTTTTGCACACATCTCATATTTCCTTTTAAAGAAAGTTCAAATTCAGGGTTAGTCTGTTGCGTTATTTTCGTTCAGATGCCATTGCGAAAGGCATGAAACCACCAATTCTGAACACGGCTATGGATTAAACAGCAGAGTAGACAGGGCTCTCTAGTGACCAGTCTCAAAGAAGAAAATCTTTTAATTCTAAAATTCTCCTTCCAAGGCATGTGGCGCTCGGCGCTACACTATCATCTCATGAGACGGACGGATGTCAACGCAAGCGGTATGCAATAATGTTATAATATGAACTGGAAGAGTAAAGAATTGTGTGAAAGAGATGGATAATATACTTTCTTGTTTCAAAGTCTTTCTTTCTCTTTCTCTCTCTCTCTCATGCTCTCTCTCTCTCTCTCTCTCTCTCTCTCGACACTTCTCTCTCTCAACCGCTCGACATCTCTCTCTCTCTCTCACGACCGCTCGACCACTCTCTCTCTCTCTCGACCGCTCGAGCCCTCTCTCTCTCTCTCTCGACCGCTCGACCCATCTCTCTCACTCTCTCGACTCTCGTCCTCTCTCTCTCTATATATATATATATCGAGACCGCTTGAGCCCTCTCTCTCATTCTCTCGATTCACGACTCCTTTCTCTCTATCGACTGCTCGACCCCCCCCTCTCTCTCGAGCGCTTGACCTCTGGACTTCTTTAATTTACGAATGTAACCCTATATAGACAGGTGACGAACATTCTTTAGAACAGACTGACTCGTGTTGAAATCCTCGCAGTGTTGTAGAAGTTATCGTAAACTTTTCTGTCAAGATTTACAAACTTTGCGTTTCGTTCAATTTCGAAAACCGAAAAATTGCAATGACAATCATAAATATAAATGCTAGGCGTTATTTGAAGAAGTAAGGGGGTACAAATAAAAAAGATTTGGAATTGACAACGTTTTCCCATTTCACAGAAACAAGTGTTAAACTCTTCTATCTTCTCTTCTCTTCTCTTCTTTCTTTCTTTCTATCTTTCTTTCTTTCATTCATTCATTCTTTCTTTCTTTCTTTCTTTCTTTCTTTCATTCTTTCTTTTTCTCGCTGAACCCGAGGAGTATCATTTCCCATGTTTTTACGCGATCAAAACGGAATAGTCCATTATTTATGAGGTACTGACAGAAGACGTTCAACGCTTCTCTCTTCCCTTCTCTCTTCCCTTCTTTCTTTCCTTCTTTCTTTCTTTTTTTCTTTCTTTCTTTCTTTCTTTTCTTCTTTTTCTCGCTGAACCCGAGTAGTATCATTTCCCATGTTTTTACGCGATCAAAACGGAATAGTCCATTATTTATGAGGTACTGACAGAAGACGTTCAACGCTTCTCTCTTCCCTTCTCTCTTCCCTTCTTTCTTTCTTTCTTTCTTTTTCTCACTGAACCCGAGTAGTATCATTTCCCATGTTTTTACGCGATCAAAACGGAATAGTCCATTATTTATGAGGTACTGACAGAAGACGTTCAACGCTTCTCTCTTCCCTTCTCTCTTTCTTTCTTTCTTTTCTTCTTTTTCTCGCTGAACCCGAGTAGTATCATTTCCCATGTTTTTACGCGATCAAAACGGAATAGTCCATTATTTATGAGGTACTGACAGAAGACGTTCAACGCTTCTCTCTTCCCTTCTCTCTTCCCTTCTTTCTTTCTTTCTTTCTTTCTTTTTCTCGCTGGACCCGAGTAGTATCATTTCCTATGTTTTTACGCGATCAAAACGGAATAGTCCATTATTTATGAGGTACTGACAGAAGACGTTCAACGCTTCTCTCTTCCCTTCTCTCTTCCCTTCTTTCTTTCTTTCTTTCTTTTTCTCGCTGAACCCGAGTAGTATCATTTCCCATGTTTTTACGCGATCAAAACGGAATAGTCCATTATTTATGAGGTACTGACAGAAAACGTTCAACGCTTCTCTCTTCCCTTCTCTCTTCCCTTCTTTCTTTCTTTCTTTCTTTCTTTTTCTCGCTGAACCCAAGTAGTATCATTTCCCATGTTTTTACGCGATCAAAACGGAATAGTCCATTATTTATGAGGTACTGACAGAAGACGTTCAACGCTTCTCTCTTCCCTTCTTCCTTTTTTCTTTCATTTTCTTATTGAAACCAAGTAGTCTCATTTCCACTCTTTTCACACGATGAAAAGAGAATAGTCCATTATTTATGAGATATTGAGAGGACGTAACGGTCGTGCGAACTAACACGCGGCGAGACAAGAACCTGCTGTAATAGGATAAACAGTGGAAACTATTAGACAATATAACGATTTTATCCCACACGCAGTGCGCGAACGTATTTGGCTTATCAGCGAGATTAGCCACTCTAAGCGAATCGATCGCCTAAAATATCTTGCGAAGAAGCTAGTTTTCCCCGTCATTTCTACTTGGCTTCATCTATATTATAAAAGGACTGGTTTTCTCTCCGTCACCCACTGTCAGCCAGGCTTTCAGTTCAACTGTACTTGGCTTCATCTATATTATATAAACAGTCCTTGGTATGGCGATAACCTACACCCGTCAACAATGCCTCTGGTCTGGAGATTGGAGCTTTTGAGGAGCGTAGAACTACCTTTTAATTGTTGTTATCCCCCAGCTCAGCCTCACCCAGGGAGGTAACACTTGTTATGGTCACAGCCATGGGCAAATAGGGAACCCCCCCAAACAAAAACAAAACGCTATGAATGTAGAAAGATACATTTTATAGTAAAATTATCAACAATACACGTTATCAGTAGTTAAAGGCATGCAATTGCGTCCAAAATATATCTAGTTGAAACAATGAAAGTTCATACCTCTGTTGGGGATTAGTGAATATGTATGTTAAAAATCAGAAGGAAAAATATTTGTGAAGGCGTGTTCAATAAAATTCAATCCTCAACAATATTCATTAATTTTGAACAGTTTCATGTAAAAACAAAGTTTAAGAAAACAAAGGCAAATTGAATGCAAAACAATAATGGTTTATATACAATTAGAATATATACAAATGAGTTAAAAACTTAAATGTTTTGTGCTGATGTATTGTATCTGGTGTGTTGATTTTTAGCACGTTAGAAACTTTTTGAATGTGTCAATAAGATTTTGTTAGAAAAATAAACAGTTGTTGTTTTGTGCAAGTGTTTATGTACAATTGTTTTTTAGTCAACCGAAGTTGCGTACCCTTAGTTGTGTTTGAGTTTTTTCTTTTTATATGTTTTTAGCTAGAAAAATAGGCTCAAGAAATTTGAGCGCCAAAGAGATTTTTCCCGTGCATTCTAGGCTGTTAACCAATGAGAAACTGAGTTGTTGAAATTAGTGTTCAGGTGTGTGTGGGTGTAAAAATAGATTGTTCTGCTAGTAGGGGTGAAGGATAACGTGAATGATTCCACACTTCTATTTTGTCGCAGAAATCAAACAGCATAGCATGAAGAAAAAAGTTCCCAAACTTTAAAAAAAAAAAAGATTTATCGTGAAAATTTTTATGTTGTTATTAAGAGGAAAGAGCAAAGAATATTTTTATTATCTTATTAAATTTTTTTATCCTTTCTATCATGTTCGAAATTTTGGTTAAAAAATCTCGTTTTTTACTACGTCACTGGTCGACATATTATTTTCGATTAGTGTTTTAGCGCCTTTTTTCAGCTGAAAACACATTGATTTGGAAATTCTTTCAATAATGAAATAATTGTCGGATTTTAATGAATCTTTCAGGACTTATTTGCAAGTGGATTAAATTATTTTTGAAAATCTTGATAAAATGTATTTTTTACATGTTAACCACCACTTACTTAATTTCATGAAATGTCGAAAAATTAAATTTCAATCTCAAACTTTATTTTATTTGTCAAAAGCAGACCTCCTTGGAGAAAATAAATCATCAGTAAATCATCAGTTTTCTTTTTCAAACTACTGCACATTTCCCGAAAATCTGCTCCGATTCGTAAAATAAAGAAAATGTAGTAAAACTCTGACATTGTTTAATTTGAAAAGCTTTTAATTGCTTCTATAAATAGGGTTTATGAAGGACACTATTGTCTCAAGAAAATTAAAAAAATTTTTTTTTATTTGATGAATACTGATTTTTTACAAGAATTTTTTCATTTATTTTTTTCATTTTAATTATAATAATTTATAATATATAATTTCTTTAAAATTCTACATTATTTTCAGCCGGTTTGGTGATAGTGTTATTAAGTGAAAACTATATTTACTAATCAAAAATTGAAAAGCTGTATACAAAGTATTTTGTACCAAAATTTTAATAATCATTTTTAATTTTTCTACGTAAATTAAATGATACGTAATGTGACCCTGTTTTAAAATATAATCGTCCTTACACGACATAATCAGAAAATAAATCCGATGACTATAGTAAATTTAAATTTTTAACATTGCTAAAATCAGATTACTGAGTATATTTTACAACATTTTTAAGATTACTGATTTCGGCATTAAATGAACAATAGAGATTGATATGACGATAAGCCAAATCAATCAACAAAACTATAAAAAAAGGATTGATTCTCTATTTGTCTTACTCGTGTTACTTACAACTCGGCCCCGCGTCTTGTTATTTGGTCGAACTCTCTGCCGAAGGGCAGAGTCTCGTTCGGGGAGGTAGACTGTCGCTGAACCCGTTTTTACGGGTTCCAAATAGGGAATATTTTTGGCCGAGCCTACATTAAACCCGGCCTTGTGCCACATGTAACCCTTGAGTCGGGGTGGCTAAATATTACTTGTGTTACTTACGAATCTATATGCGCATGTCTGTGTCGTGCGTAAGCAACTTAAATGTGTTTGTGCCATCAGCCAAGTACCCACATAAACACACACGGTGGTCGCTTCTCCTTTAGTCCAGCAGACTCTACTGACGAGTATGCGGCTATAACTCTCAGCAACAGGTGGCGTTGAGGTCAAAAGTGAAGATAAAATAATGCTGCCAAATTTGTCTCTATTAACAACATTTATAACAAAGCAACATTTCATGTTCTCAACATCAGTGGTTCCTGATATATAAAACTTCCTTATTTTGTTGCCTCGTCTGCAAATTCAGATATCACGTGATCATACTGACACTCCATACAGTGAGAGCAAAGGGTTGAGAGCAACATATGGGTTGCTCGGAAATATTCTAAAATATTTGTCGGACTGTCACTTCTCTCTTCCTATTTCTCCCTGTTTTATTTGTCAAATTCAATTTGATAGACCAATTATTGATTTCGAAATTCCGTGTGTTTGGTCAATAATTCATTCCACTAAAAGACTTATAGAATTGGTAGTTCTTTGTTACGTAATAGTTTTTTTATGTTACCCAATGCTTCACTACTATAGACATGACTACTAATATATGCATTGCTGATAATGATGAAATACGGCTACGTTTTACTTTAGGTTCATTAATTGAGATCTGCTTTACAAATTATCCCTCGAAACTAGATTTCTGTCTATATTTCTGAGATGAGGTATTATGTACACTATTTGCATTATTAGGACTATTGTCACCATCTTTGTATCCATATTTATTACAACATTTGGGCCTTTCCGTATCTGTCTATATTTCTGAGATGAGGTATTATGTACACTATTTATATTATTCGGATTATTTTCCTCATCTTTGTCGCCATATTTAAGACAACGTTTCGGCATTTCAGTATCTATATATATTTCTGAGATAAGGTATTATGTACACTATTTACATTATTTGGAATATTGTCCTCAAATTTGTCGCCATATGTATTACAACATTTCGGCCTTTCAGTATCTGTATACATTGCTGACATGAGGTATTATGTGAAATATTTACATTATTCGGACTATTTTCCTCATCTTTGTCGCCATATTTATTACAAAGTTTCGGCCTTTCAGTATCTGTCTATATTTCCGAGATGAGGTATTATGTACAGTATTTACATTATACGGACTATTGTCCTCATCTTTGTCGCCATAGTTATTACAACGTTTCCGCCTTTCAGTATCTGTCTATATTTCTCAGATGAGGTATTATGTACACTATTTACATTATTCGGACTATTGTCCACATCTTTGTCGCCATATTTATCACAACGTTTCGACTTTTCAGTATAGTCTATATTTCTGAGATGAGGTATTATGTACACTATTTGCATTATTCGGACTATTGTCATCATCTTTGTCGCCATATTTATTACAACGTTTCGGCCTTTCAGTATCTGTCTATATTTCTGAGATGAGGTATTATGTACACTATTTATATTATTCGTACTATTTTCCTCATCTTTGTCGCCATATATATTACAACGTTTCGGCCTTTCAGTATATGTCTATATTTCTAAGATGAGGTATTATGTACACTATTTATATTATTCGGATAATTGTCCTCATCTTTTTCGCCATATATATTACAACGTTTCGGCCTTTCAGTATCCGTCTGTATTTCTAAGATGAGGTATTATGTACACTATTTATATTATTCGTACTATTTTCCTCATCTTTGTTGCCATATATATTACAACGTTTCGGCCTTTCAGTATCTGTCTATATTTCTGAGATGAGGTATTATGTACACTATTTATATTATTCGGATAATTGTCCTCATCTTTGTCGGCATATTTATTACAACGTTTCGGCATTTCAGTATCTGTCTATATTTCTCAGATGTGGTATTATATACACTATTTACATTATTCGGACTATTGTCCTCATCTTTGTCGCCATATTTATTACAACGTTTCGCCTTTTCAGTATCTGCCTATATTTCTGAGATGAGGTATTATGCGCACTATTTATATTATTCGGACTATTTTCCCCCATCTTTCTCGCCATATTTATTAAAATGTTTCGGCCTTTCAGTATCAGCCTATATTTCGGAGATGAGGTATTATGTACACTATTTACATTAATCAGACTATTGTCACCATCTTTGTCGCCATATTTATTACAACGTTTCGACCTTTCAATATCTGTATATAAATCTGAGATGAGGTATTAACGACACTATTTAAATATTAAGGACGATTGTCCTCATCTTTATCGCAATATTTATTATAACGTTTCCGCCTTTCTGTATCTGTCTATATTTCTGAGGTAAGGTATTATGTACACTATTTACATTATTCGGAATATTGTCATCATCTTTGTCACCATATTTATTACAACGTTTCGGCCTTACAGTATCTGTATATATTTCTGATATGAGGTATTATGTACATGATTTACATTATTCAGATTATTGTCCTCATCTTTGTCGCCATATTTATTACAACGTTTTGGCCTTGTATTATCTGTCTATATTTCTAAGATGATGTACTGTGTACACTATTTACATTTTTAGGACTATTTTCCTCATCTTTGTCACCATATTTATTACAAAGTTTCGGCCTTTCAGTATCTGTCTATATTTCTGAGATGATGTATTATGTACATTATTTATATTATTTGGACTATTGTCCTCATGTTTGTTGCCATATTTATTACAACGTTTCGGCCTTTCATTATCTGTCTATATTTCTCAGATGAGGTATTATGTACATTATTTATATTATTCGGACTATTTTCGTCATCTTTGTCGCCATATTTATTACAGCGATTCGGCCTTTGTACGCTTCGGCCTTCTTCAGGTGGTTGGAATGTCAAACTGAACTCTTTATTTCGCTCACTGGGTTAGACTGTTCTAGTTCCACGTGCCATGTTTAATGGATGTTAGTTATCAGTTATGTCCTGTTAATTCCCCTCTCCAAGTTCACACTGCCTTAGCTGCGTATTGAACTCACACTCTTTGGGTTCTGTCACTGGATCTAACCAACGCCTTTATCCACTGTGGTATGTGATCTAGAGGTTGCCCAAGAGGAAAACATAACCTCTATAAAAAATATCATATTTAGCTTGGTAGTATTTTTCCTGGCGCGCACAAATACTACCAAGCTAAATATGATATTTTTTAAAAAAAATGAAGATTTTGTTTTGTCTCCTACTTTATGGTTTTATTGCTGAGAAGAGGGAAAGGGGTTGTCTATACTTAATGGGAGGGGAATATATATATATATATATATATATATATATATATATATATATATATATATATATATATATATATATATATATATATATATATATAGGAGACAAAACAAAATCTTCATTTTTTAAGACTAATTTTGTTTTTAAAATCAGATAATTATCAGCTTTTATTGAACTTTTTGGAAATTTGTAAAATTATTTATTTATATTTTATTTTTTTTAAAAACATTGCAGAAATAGTTTTAGGGCTGTCATTGAATTAAAATACACCCGCGTACACGCAAATGTATAGGCGCACACAATTTGAATTAAACTGAAAGAGACATTTATATCTTAAGGGTTAATTTTTTTTTTTTGTTTAGCAACAAACCTTGGTACTGGAAAAGAGTAAAATTTAGTACTTTGAAGTTATTTTGAGGATGCCTGTATTCAAATTGAATATATTTTCTAATAAAGGTGCTATTTTAGGTTCAATGACCCTAAGAGCGATACTGTCGGGGGTTCTAAACTACCTATAGAGCCATCTTTGGCGGTAAGGTCGAAGACGAGGCCCCAAACTAAGAGCGACCAACCCCAAAAAACCCAACAGTGGAACAAGCAGATAACGATTATATAACAGATCCAGAGGATGAAGACGGCTACGCGTGATGGACATGCTACAGAAGGTGTCACTCGAAATCATAAGAGTCAGCAGCAGTCCGTTGCATGTCTTATTTCATATGTGTAGGTCATTTCCTGGCAACTTTCTTCTACTCTGATATACTTTCACTTCCAGCCAACTCTTGCAAAGCCAAACGGTAATAGGGAATGGATGGCGGAAGCAGGTTTTTATTGAAACTGGAATCTTCTAGTCCTGAAACTGCACGTTGGCGGTGAATGGAGTCATCACACGCCGTCATCATAAAGGAAGCGATCAGCAAAGAATAAATTCAATTCTCGGATACGAGATCAAGCCGACGACGACGACGCCATTTTAAATAAACAAACAATAAAGATTTAAAATCTAATTATTTTGCTGTCAGTATAAGGGTATTTATCGAACTAGAAAATCAACTCTTCAGGCAGCCCTTCTCCATTGCACCCTATGAAGTAGGGTTATGTTTAATCAATGATGTCCGGGGAGTACCAAGTGACAAATGCTGAGAGAGCTAGATAATTTTACCCTTTACTCGAAGTCTGTATGAGGCCAAAAAGGTCTTGTGCCACATCTTCTCGTTGGAGGAGTAAATGATATCTACGTATGCGCTTAATATTCAGCACTGAATTAAGTGCATTAACAAAGAAGATTATAATGAAAGACGTCTGCTGTAGGTCATAGCAGTTTATTTTCGAAAGTCAATATTTATTGTTGATTTTTTCAGTTTATATAAAAAAATATATCAGCCGACCGACACACAATAAGAACATATATTTTAAAATTCAGATTTAAAAAAGAAGAAAAAATGGGGAACCATTCATGTAGGAGATCCGGAAAATTAAATCAGCCACACGGGTTCAAATTCAGGTCGAGGTGGTTCATATTATTTTAGTTCTAATGTCACGAACTCTAACATTAATCGCGATCTTTTCATTCTCACGCAACGACAGTAGCGATGCACAAAGCGTTCTCTGCAGGATTACCTCCCCTGGCAAAGGTGAGAAAATGGCTGCTCATTCAATTGTGATCATAACAGAAGGGGGTCCAAATAGACGTAGAAATTCATACGGGCATGCCGGTGCATAGGTAGATCGTTAGCCTGAACAGGAAAAAGAGGCAGGCGTTTTCCTTTTCAGTTTTATAGAAAACGAAACTGCATGAAATATGGCCGCACTTGCCTTGCCGTTCCGTGCAATGCGAGTCAGCACTTTCCAGCCACGAACGGCGACTCTTTGCGAATCCAGCTGAAAGCGCGTAACATCAAAGAAGCTTATGGAGCGGGTGGGGTGCGTAAGGGTGGTAGGGAATAGATGAAAACGTCAGGACTTCTTTTGTTGCGAAGGACAAGACGCACTGCAAAATGACATCCATGCACAGTGTCGACCGCAGAGTACGGACATATTGTGTAGCATGAATAATAATTATCTGTCGTGGGATTAGAATTGTACTGAATCATTGTAACGTATCATAGACACATTGTAGCGGTCACTCGAAAATGCTGCCTCGCTTGACGGACAGCCGAGGTATCAATAAACGACTTGTAAAACAACATTTCTACATTCTTCACTTTCATTTCCTTTTATTCATTTAATTGAAAGGCAGAAACTTGACATTATATATATATATATATATATATATATATATATATATATATATATATATATATATATATATATATATTCGAGTTCAAGAGGTTATTGGGTGTGGAAGAGTTAGAAACAGGAACAGGGAGTGAGAACAGAGGAAGAGTAATCAGGAGGACAGCAGATAGCGACTGACGACATTGGATTGAAATTTTCTTCTTCTTTTTAATCGAGTTCACCCCAAGCAAGGCAGTAAAGCCACTGAGACGCAAGAGGTTACTGGGTGTGAAAGAGTTAGAAATAGGAACAATTGGCAGGGAGCGAAAACAGAGGAAGAGTAATCAGGAGGACAACAGATTACTATTGACATTGCATTTAAACTTTTGCAGATAAAATTTGGTTAGAAATCATGGAGCCGGAAGGAAGCGCAACAAGCGATAAGTGCGAGAAAATAATTGTTAGCATAGAATTTACGGTTTCTTCTGGCAACACAACTCTAAATTGATGAGTCCTCGTCGCCACTCTAGCACTGCGTTTAAATGTAAAGAGTCTAGGTACGGTAGCGAAGAGCTCAACCGAACAATTGTCATGAAAGTATTTATAGAAAAAGTAAAAGAAGGCAACCTTAGGGCAGTGGGAATGTGATTGACACCGAGACACCAGATCAGGTCCAATAATATTGCTGATTCTTCTTTAGACTTTCTCAAAGATCTCTAGGTAGATAGCAAGAGTATCAGCCCAAATGTGGTGGCGATAGTCTACGCATGGAAGCATGATATTAAACTAACCTTTCTAGCACTGACCTGGCAATGCATTCAATATAGTCTTTCCACATCATGTGAGACGAGAACGTTCGCTCAAAGAGGCACAGCAAGTCACACACTTAGAGGTCAGCATCAACCATGCTGATGGAAATAAAGAGTGGGGGATCTCTCAGATAATTAATAGAGAGAAGTTTAGTTTGGGAGCCGTTAAAATGAACAGCTAATAACAGACTGAATGTTGTTTTAGATATCAGCTGCCATTTTGACCTTATCAAACAGACCAGGCTTACTATTGACACGGAAGTAAATTGTTGTCATCAGCGTAATTGTCAAGTTGAGTGCTGATGTCATCGGGAAGGTGATTAATGAAATCAAAAACAAAGTAGGGCCAAGGATGGAGCCCTGAGGGACACATGCATTAGTCCGATATAAACTGAAAGAATGGCTGTTCAGGATTATCTTCATTTCACGATTCGATAGAAAAGCTTGGATCAGTTCAAAAATGTGTCCATAGACACCGTAAACTTTTCAGATGGTGGAGAAGTCCTGCATAACAAATTCTGCTGAAAGCTTTCCACGATGTCCAAAGTTACTGCCGGGTCACCAGTATTCTCAATTATTGTCAGTAGCTTAGTAATTGACCTGGAGAAAAGAAAGCCATATTGCTTGTCTGAAAAATGAGATATTAAGATGAGTAACCAATTCAAAATTGATTAGCGCTTCTAGGAGTTTCTCCAAGAAAGGTCGAAGGTTAATAGGCCAATAGTTGGAAGGGGTCAGACGGTTCACCAGAGTTCTTAAAAAGGGGAACAACAGAAGGATTTTATTTTGCAACGAGTATTTATAAACAAAAGTAAAAACGTTTTTGCTTTTTCAAAATATTTAAAATTCAGAAATGCGCATTCAAAAAGAAAACTGAAAAAACAACTCCGGGAAAAAATTAGTAAGTAATGTTTTCCTCCAGGTGTATAAATAGCGGTGTCAGACTACTGACTGCGGTGATTATTGAGTAACTATTGAGTGTCATTACCCAGTCGAATTAGTGTGAATTATTGTGCATCGGTGATTTAGGATTTACCGGGCGTTAAGCCAAGCCGCGTTACTAACAAGGTATTCACTGAAATGGTTAATCATCTTTGGTTGACTTTTACTTCTTTGATCTTGTTAAATATTTATTTGCGGTTGTAATTAAATACTGTTTTATCTTAACATTGAAGTCTTGAGTTATACTTAATTATTAACGGCCACCGTACGTCACAAAAGTAGCGAAATGTCCCAGGAAGAAAGCAGGAAAAACATTTGCAAAGTATGTTACGAAGCTGAAGAAACAACAGACCATATTTACGAAGCAATTGCCACTTCAGGATAGTGCTACAGAGGCAAGCTTCATGGTAGCACTCAACCTCGCTAATAACAAGCCATTTTCTGAGGGCGAGCGCTTGCTAGATTCCGTAGATGTCCTGTGCCTTGATGTGAGAAGCAAATTCAAAACGATTTCATTATCAAGAAGGACTGTAGTGCAATGCATAGACTTAATCAGTGATGAACTAACAGAACAGCTGAACTCTGCGGGCAAAGATTTTGTTTGGTTTTCTTTAGCACTGGATGAGAGCACTGATCATCAAGACACTGCACAGTTACTTATCTTTATCCATAGAATTGATAAAAGTTTCGTCATCAAAATACAAGCACTTGTCAGGACTTGTTTGAGTGTGTTGTGAATTGTGTGCAGAAAAGTGCTTTGTCATAGAATAGAATGGCAAGTATCACAACAGATGGAGCTAGAGCAATTACTAGAAAAATGTGGGTATGATTAAACTTTTTGAGAACCATTTAAAAGCAGAACATCCAAACAGTGATGTCTTTTCATTGCGTTTTGAAACAGGAAAGCCTTTGTAAAGCTGCACTGGATCTAAAGTATGTAGTAGTTAGTAAGCGTGGTTAACATAATCAGAGCAAGGGCGCTCTACCATCGACAATTTAAATCTCTGTTTGAGGATATGGAGGCAGAGTATAGAGATGTGATTTACCACAATTAGGAATTACAGAATGAAATCCTCCTCTTTTTGGATATAAAGGCGATTTTATGTGATTTTGTGACCAAAATGTGATGTGAGGAATGGAGATGTTTGCAGCTGATATGTTTGAGAAATTAAATGAATAGAATATGATGTTGCAGGGAAAGGGGTTGTTTGCACATGAAATGTTGAGGTGTGTGAGCTCAGTCAATACAAAACTAGGTTTATTTGCAAGGCAAGCAGATGAAGGCCATTTTTGCCATTTCCCTTTTTTAGGAAAACAGGAAGTGCCTGCAAGTGTTTCTTCCAAGATTAGGGAACATTTGCTGAGTTTAGAGGATATGGTCGCAAAAAGATTTCAGGGCTTCAAGAAAACTGATCCTGAGTTCAATTTATCATCTTATCCTTTCACTGCTGAAATATATATATATATATATATATATATATATATATATATATATATATATATTGGTAAAATGTATTTATAATTTCGCGTATGCGCGTTATTTGTTTTTTATTTTGTCGACTGCACGGTATGGTAGGGAGAGTTGGGCACCGCCTGTGAAAAAAAGAGCAGCATGACGCAATTCACTCGGCGAGAAATTTGGACAAGGCATGCGAACATTTGGGTGTCAATCTGAGAACAGTGCAGAGGATTCGGAATGAGTTGGATGAGTCAAAAGGTGACTACGAAGGTATTTGGAGTGACCATTAGTAATGGCGTCGTTATCCATTCATCTTCCCACAGAGCCACTGACTCAACACGGGGGCCTACATCAAGTGCCTTGAGGAGTTAGTACTGTCCTGGGTCATGAGGGTGGCTACTGAAAAACCTTATGTCTTGAAACAGGACTCTGCACCATGCAACACAAGCAGGAGAACCCAGTCATCTCCCCACCTAACTCCCCAAACTGCAACCCCCTTGATTATTATGCGTTGGGCGCAGTTGAGCGTGAGAGCAATAAATCTCCTTGTAACACCAAAGATGAACTAAAGTCCAGGATTATGGCAACATTCACCAACTTAAACAAGGAGACCGTCCAGAAGAGTTGCAGGAGATTCCGAAGCCGTCTGGAGGGCGTGGTTGAAGCCAATGGAGATTTTATTGAATAAATTTACTCTTTAGTATTTCAAGATGTTTCTGTGTAATTTTTTGGTAAATATATATGTTAAAATGAGATGTCAGTGTTATTTTCATTTTTACTTCATTTAAACGAGAATTTATCCACCGCACACACACACACACACACACACACACACACACACACACACACATATATATATATATATATATATATATATGTCGCAATCCTTGTGGGGATCTAGTTTAGACATCATAGCAGGAAGCAGGGACGGGATTATGTGTGTGTCACTGAGTAAAGCCTCTGTTCTAGGAGGGAAATCAGACAGAGATACTTCGGATAAGTCGAAAGTGGATTGGGAAGAGAATTTCTGGCCAGAGCTCTTCCCTTGCTTAATCTACAGTAGATGACAGTTGATGGAAGAGAAGAGGGTCTAAGGATTTGCAATTCTTCAGGTCACTCGTACGGTACCGTCATTAATCTTTAGAATCCAACGTGTGAGATGCTATACGTTGTCCCACTCTGTCAGCGAACAGTGACTTTACGTCATTGAAGACACGCTTATATTCTTGACGAGTGGTGATCTGTTACAATCGGACCTGTATTTCCGTGATGTCATAAAAGCTTCGATGTCGGCTTTCACCCAGGAGGAAACCTGGGGTGACTGTCAGTTTCTAGCTATCAGGATAGTGGAACCAAAGAGTGTATTTTGTCTGAACGTCTGTCATAAAAATATGTGCCAGCAATACACCATTTTTGGTCTCATCTGGCTCTTGTAAAGATAGAAAATGTCAGGAGGAGCCAGATACTTTCTAGAATGGTCTACTACAAGAGAAGATCAGTTTCTAACCTAATATATAGTTACAATGTTCCTGCTATCCTTTGGCTATATTCATTTTGGGCTCAAATAGAATTTATGTTGATTATTGTATCATTTTCCACTGTGATGCCAGTTCTTTTCCTTCCTACTTAACCAGTATATATTATGTTACTACCTGATCCAGAGGTTGAACTCCCAACCTATAGATTCAAATGTACGAGGCGTGGTGGGTCTTAGAATTGGTGGAACTAAGGAAAGTAGCATGTCTGAACTTTTTCCATCAAAATACCTGTAGAGTAGTGAGAGGCTTGTAAAGTTTCATCTGTAGAAAAGGCTTTGTAAGATAGAAAAGATTCATCAGCCACAAGTCCGCATTGATGCTTTTGCTCTCTGTCACGACTAGAAAGTGAGTACTGGGTAGACCAAGCCCAGATATTTTCCTGCATTTGACGATAAACTACATCCGGCAGCAAGGCTTCTGATCGGGAGATTGAAGGTTCTAAGGAGCATGGAAACATCTCTTAATTGCTGTTGCTCCCAGGTTCACCCTGACCCGGGTGGTAGCACCTGTTAGGGTTCCAGCTATTGGCAAATAGTGAACACTCAAAGAAAAACAATATGAAAGTATAAAAATACCAGTAATACATTTTTATATAAAAAAAAATAGCCAACAATATATATTTATAGTTAAATGACCAACAATGTATTTTATCTGTAGCTGAAGGCATAGAATTGCATTCAAAATTTAATCGGTTGTGGCTATGAAATAGTGTCCAAAATATTAAATAACCGATAGAGGTTGATATGCCACTAAACAAAATCAAACCAAAAAAAGGACTCCATTTTCAGTTTGATCTGGTCCTAGCTAGAGGATATCAGGAGGAGTCTGGTACTTACTGAAGCGGTACGAGGAACCAATCTCTTTTGTCGAGGAATAACTCACTTGATCGCTTAACTTTTTTCTCACCCTAGACACGCCAATTTTTCTCATTCTTTTCGTCGTACGTTAAAAACCATGTTTTCTAATTCTCTCTCCATTTTTCACATTCAGCCTTTTTTTCTTCTTCTTCGTTTGACTTATTTTGATTTGTCAAATGTTCCTCTCAAATACCTATGCAAAGAAGCCCGATTCATGCCTAAAAGAAAAGAATCCTCTTAAGTGTAATGAACTGTAACGACTTTAATCTCATTGTTTTACGTTTCCTCTTCCTCCACACAGAAGGAAGCCATTTCATGGTCAGATGAACAAACTTTGCGAAGGAAAAAATGATTACGTGCTAAGAGACATTAACATTGTCGACTTTGAAGTTCAAACGACGAATAATCACTTGGAGGCGTTCATTTCCGTGTAGTCCACCCCTGATTCTGTTGAATATTTAAACAAAGGTTTTAAATATTTAAGAAAATGTGATAATGCACTTTTCTTTTTTTTTAACTTGAGTGGCGGTCAAAAACTAACATGAGAGAGAGAGAGAGAGAGAGAGAGAGAGAGAGAGAGAGAGAGAGAGAGAGAGAGAAAGAAAATTCCTTCAATTGAGTCACGTGGTCAACTGGGGTGAGTTCATGGATTTTATATATAAACACTTGATGCGCTTTTGATATCGAATTCGATATTATTATTATTATTATTATTATTGTAATTATTATTATTATTATTATTTGCGTCTATAATAATTTCATTCAGGGATTTGTTTGATTCAGTCGATTATGGTTGAGTCTATAAGAATTTACTTGATTCGAAAAGAGGTAAATATTGGGCGCGTTTATATTTGACGATGTAAACATTTCTTAACAGGTGATTCCTTTCGGGAGTGCCTTACTCTTTTTGAGTCGTCACACGACTACTTACCATCTCTCAGTTGCTTCTCTGTCCTTGGACTGATTGCGCTCAGGGGCTTCTCTGTCAAAGGACAGAGGGGCAACTGAGAAAATAATACTGAGAAGTGCCAAACCCTGGGAAACAGCTGCCCGCGGCCACGCCCTCCCATTACACCAGAGGGAGTGATCGGTGCTCGCACCGAGACCAGCGCAACCGACGGAAATTTTTATCAACAGGGGTGGAATCATGTTAAATCTTACAGGACACACACACACACACACACACACACACACACACACACACACACACACACATGCTTAATACAAATATGAATTGTATTGAGGTTATATTCAGAACTCCGACTCCAGAGTTTCGTAGACGAACCTTTTTTGTAATCGTTCGGTCCACTCGTCAGGATGTATCAAAAATATAATTTTAAGGAGTTCTATATTTATGTCCAAAAGTGCTCAATATCAGAGATAGAGCGTATGTAAATATGGAAGTGAACACCAAGCGACAGTTTGTTTCATGCTTGAACACAATCTTCAGGGCATGTGTGTTGTGATTTGGTCCGTCTATTTATATATGCTGATCAATGGTGCATTATGGGTAGTAAGGTCTATTGTATTATCCTAACGGTTATTGTGTCGGTGGTAACGGCTATATTTGAAATTATTCCAGAGGTTATCGAATAAAAAGAATTGTGGACCCGAATGCATTTATTCGTAGCTATTTTATATTTGATGTTTGTTAACATTGTTTACTCATTATTTGTTGATTACTTATTTATTTGTTTATTATTATTATTACTATTGTTACTATTATTATTATTACATTTATTTGTCTTTATGTGTGAATTCGAATCCACAATTAAGAAAAATATTTAATCAAAATTTCGAAGATTCTAAAAAGGAAGAAAAAGGATATTTTTTTATATCAAAAAATCATTTCATTCTTCCTCCTAATAATAAAAGATTTTGCTGATAAAACTTTATTTTTATTAAGTTTTCATCATTTTTTCCTTCACGTATGCTCATTTGTTAGCAAGTTTTTGAACACACACACACACACACACACACACACACACACACACATATATATATATATATATATATATATATATATATATATATATATATATATTATGCTGTATCAAAAGTACATTTACGAAATTTGGAGGCGGGCTCCTCCACCAAAACAAGGACAAAGTATCAACATTTTGATGACCCTTATTTCCCCTTCTAGTAAGATGTGCTACTCATGTGTGTTGTTGTTGCTGTGAGAAAATCTGGGCCTGTGCAATGCTCTCATTCCCCCCCCCCCACGCGTAATTTATGAGACCCCTGAATCTATAGCACTCCCCAACCTATGAGACGGGGCTCTCACTGTACTACATCTCAATTTTCAAGATAATATTAATATAAAAAACAAATTCTATGGTAACCTAAATTAGTGATGAGCTACTTCCCTAATTAAATGTGTAAGTTTTGTTACTGGAACATTTTATAATACATGAAATAATGATGGGGAAAAGATTACATGGACAAAATAACTGACAAATTGATTTTCAATGCAAGATAACATTTATTAGACAAATTAACTAAAAGAAAGTTTTAAACAAGAGTTTCTTTTGTTAGAAGTAAATTGCATACACAACAAAATGTTCCTATGTTATAGTAGGACTTGTTGTGTTTTAGTGTGAAGCGTTCACGACACTTTCAGCTTCAGCGTGGAAAGTTCATGTCGCACAGTTCGAAAGAGGAAAACTCGAAAGAGAGAGTGTAACTTTAGGCTTCATATACGAGAGCTGCTGCTGATACAAGGTTTATTTAGGGCTGCTACCAATCCTACTTATTTAAGGTCATTACAATAATTATGTACAATAATGGATCACATGCAATATTGGTGAACAATTCAACGAGAAGAATTGAAAATAAATACAATGTTTCTCAATACAAATTCGGGATATCTCATAATAAATCGTTCCATCTTAAACAAATCAACAATGATTTGTAGCAATTTCTAGCGTCAACTGGGGATTTTTTTCTTGTTAAAAAGTTGAAGAATTGTAACGCATTCAACATTATGGATCAAAATAGGAAATTTTATATTCCGTGTTTTTTCGAGACTTTACATGAGCAAAACAAATTCACGGATTTAGCCGAACAAAAAAAAGGCGCCAAAATGACGTCAAAATCCGCGAAAATCTTCATCGTCTAATAATCAGTTTTGCTTTGTTTAATTTGAAATGTGAATAAATGTAGGTAGAAAAAAGCAAATGTTCATAAGACAGTAAGGGTCACAATACATTGCCCGGGACCCCCAATCAGACTTGCACCCCGATCGTTCGGGGGTTCGAGGGTAGTACGCACTGGCCCTCTCTGCAAGTGATGTGTTCTTTGTTATTTGGTGAAGCTCTTTGTTTGCGATTGTGTAGCGCCAGTCGATAGTATTTGCAGAAGGTTTGTCTTCTTTAAACCCAAAGAGATTCATTCGCTTGAAGCTATTTTTAATCATTTATCTGAGAAAGCGGTTGCATGCAGGTGATACCCAGCCGTTTAAGAATTGATTTTGATTTTGTGCTGAACCTATCATCGTGGATGGGATGTGGTTAACGAACTTCAATGAAATCAAAGGACAAGCTTTCATTCGATGTCGCCAAATTCAAAGGTTTTAATAAATTTCCTAATTAAGTTTAGAAATCATTTACATATTTTTTTTTTATTGTTCACCATTGAATCCTTTTTGTTTATCATTAATTAATAACATGCGCGCTATGAAGCTTGACGTGGGGGGAGAGTGGGGGAGTTGGGGGAGGATTGAATTTGGGAGAAAATCGCTCTGACGAGCAATGTAGAACGAGACGAGCTGACTAAAATTCGTTCTATAGCAAAAGATCTCTTTCAAAATGTATGATCACTGACATGTCATTTTGACAGGGTGTGGACGAGTGAAAACTTTGGCAAGCACTTCCCCATAATTATTAATCAAACTCACAAGCAATGGTCTTTGAGACTAGCTTGCTAAACATCGCTCTATAGCAAAACCTCTATCAGAATAACGAAGATTAAGAGAGAAAAATGGAGGAGGCAATTGCGTGTTTCGGATATGGCATGAGAGTCACTTGGCAAGTGACGAAGACGCTAACCATCCAACAAACATAGCATTAAATTACAGTCGATAAGAAAAGTTTAAGAACATCGTATCTTGAACTTATAAACAACTCAGTAACATGTATGAGAGACAGGATCAATTCAACTCACGCATTTTGACATGGTAATATTCTCTATCCCTTTCAATACAATGAAAAACAGAAAGAAGGGTTGTCAGTAGTCAGAAATTAATGTAAACATTCCTGGGGTATTGCGCCTATTATACGGTCAATGTCAATATATTACTAATAGTTTTATTGTAGAAATATATTGAATATGACGAAACAAGGCGCTTTCAGATATTAGATAGAATATGTCTATTATAAATGTATTATGTAAATACATTGCTAATGCTTTTTACTATAGATTTGTAATGAAACGACGAAGAAAGAGATGAGAGAATCAATTCAGAATCAGTGATCAGAAATTAATTCAGATGTTACTGACAGAATTTGGCTATTATGTGGATAATAAAAATGCATTGCTAATCACTTTCCTATAGAAATTCATTGTTAATCAGCAAGAAAAGGATTGCCACGAGTTAGGAATTAATGCAAACAATTTGTCGCAATATCTCTATTATATGTGTCATGAAAAAATAATTTACTACAGAAATGCATTCACAGTTGTAGATAGGTTCGCCTATCGTCCAGTTCTTACTCGTCCCCGGCATTCTGAGCAGGAGTAGAGGGTTTATCAGTGCCTCGATGGGTGACCACTTGAGAATACCAAGTGCTGTAAAAATGGATGTGAGGATTGTCTAATGAATAACGACACGGAATTCGATATCAGTGAGCGGAGTTTCAATTCCGGTCGGGTTCGTTATAATCACTTACACGCAAATACATTTGGGCAAGGTGAATCCACCTCTTCTTTCGCCAGCTATGGGTTAATCAGTAGGACTTAAATCAGTAAAATTATTATCACCAAAATAAATTCATACAATCTAAAAACATTTTCTGTTTCTAAATAAAAGGAGTGGATATATTAACCTATCGTCCGGTTCACACTCCTCTCCGGTCTTTTGAACAGGTGAAGATGTTCATCCATTTCCTGTTTGGGATTAGGTTTTGGGTTCCTTCTAAAGTCTACTTAAACTCTGTACTTCTAACGTCTCCACCTAAAGTCTGAAATTTTATTTACTTTTTATTTCTCCTTCAATAGGAGTAGACAGGTTCGCCTATCGTCCGGGTCACACTCCTCCCCGGTCTTTTGAATGGGACTAGTGATTTATCCCTTGTTTACTGTTTAGCAATGGGTTGCTGGTTTCTTCTAAAGTTTTCTCATTTTCTTTCACTTCCAGAAGCCCCTTAATGGTGTCATCGACTTGTAGAATATAACAAGCAATCCAATGCACCAATTGAGATCAGCTGCCAAATTGAGCATGTCGATCAGATTCACCATTAAAAGACAGACGTAAAGAGCTGTGTCGTCAGCATAGATTATGAGTTGAGAAATGATGACATCAGGAATGTAGTTTGATGAAATTTGAGAACAACATTTTGTTCACGGATAGAGCCATGGATATCACCCGCATGAATGCGAAAATAATCGAGATGTTAATTCAAGATCATTTTCAAGATTTGATGTGAAAGATTGAATCAAATAAAATATACGTTCGGAAATACCATAGCTTTTCGTTAATTTCAGAAGATCAGCATACCGAACCCTGTCAACACGCAACACGCCACCACCAACCCGAGCTCCACCATTGTGTTATAAAAAGCTCGATAAAAACTTTCACCAACAAGGGTTAATACATCAGCATTTGACGAAGAGACGAGAAAGCCATATTGCTTATTTAAAAGAAGATTCTGCGAGCTGAGATGCTTTACTAATTCAGTGTTTATTAGAGCCTCCCTTACTTTGCCAAAAAGAGGTAGCAGGCTAATAGTTCCATTCGCCCAAGATCTTAGAGCGGGTTTCCAAGAAGCAGGAAAGCAAGAAGTAGCAAGGCATTTATTGTAGAGTTTAGAAAGAACAGAAGCCAGTTCAAGAGCACATTTCTTAAGGAAAATTGCAGGCTTTATTTGCAAAAAATCTGTTCGCCTTAAGCGCGTTAAGCCCCGTCAATTTACTGGTCGACGTGCTTCATTGGGCCTAAACAATTTTTGGTATGATTATATATATATATATATATATATATATATATAATATATATATATATATAATATATATATATATATATATATATATATATATATATATATATATATATATATATATATATATATATATATATTGAGTGAGTGTGTGGACGCACGCGTTCATCTCCTCCTCCCAATAAATGCATCTAGCCAGTTGCAAATTGGTTCATATATGCCGCTTTCCAGGAGGAATGCACTGTTGTAAAGTCACCAGCTTCAAAATCCAACCTTAACTTTAAGGGTGAGGTTTAAAATATAGGCACATGCAAGATGAAGAAAAGTATCTATTTTATTGCATGTGCGCCTGGACAGATAAGGAATCAGAGTTTTAGGCAGAATTGGAGTCCGACCCTCGCAAAAAATGAGAGAGAGAGAGAGAGAGAGAGAGAGTTCTTCATATCGTTCTTTGATGCATACATTATTGACTGATTGGTATAGCATCGGTTAAAAGTACTGGATTACCGTATATGTTGGCGACCTCCGTCCTGGGTATGACGATTAAACTACTTCCGGCGGAAAGGCTCCTGATCGGGAGCTTTTGAGGAGCGTGGAACCACCTCTTAATTGCTGTTGTTGAAGCTGACTCAGGGTAGTAGCACCTATTAGGATCCTAAATAGTTAACTCCCAAACTAGGGTCAAATTACTCTGAAAGTATAAAAATACATTTTTATAACAAAAATACCAGCAATACATTTTCATAGTATATGAAATTACTAATGTTCCCAAGAAAATTAAATTTCGGCATGAAATGATCCATGAGTTGATATGCAGTAAAAAACAAAGCGACCTTTTCACCTTAAAAAACCCCCCCCAAAATTAGGGAGACGTCTTATACACCAGGTGTAAAATGCGAACTTCAAATCCTGCCAGCATGGGTTATTCTTAACGGTAGGTTAAAGCCCGCCTCGCTTCCGTTTTTCAATGATGCTGAACAAAAACACAATTGGATGTGTGTCTCAACAAGTCGTTTAAAGATCGCATTCGAGAACAGTGAAACGAGTGGATTGTTTAGCGGGGAAAAGTCATTCAGGCGACATTAATAGCCTACCGAAAACACAGCACCCACTCATGAGTTATTGTAGATTGAGGTAGTTAATTGACAATATCTCCTCAGCCTTTTTTCATTAGAATGGCAGTGAATTTATTTAATAGATTCAATACAATACATTTAAAAGTACGATTTGGGATTTTAACTTGAAAGTTTGAGGGTCGTCTTATACGCCCGGTCGCCTTGTACGCCAGCAAATGTGGTATATGTGTTTGTTTCTTTTGGATTTATTTGTTCAGTATTTTAAAAGCCTGAATAGCGTCTAGTATAAAGCCGATTTCTCTGTGAGCGTTTTCGTGTGTGGGGACACATATTGGTTAATTCAGTCATCAAAATAATTTTCGCTTATGTCCGCAAATTCTTCTTTTATTGTCCTCTTTCCTTAAAAGTAGTTTTTTTTTCATATTCTCTAACACTCAGTAACCCCTTGCATCCTAGTGACTTTATTGCCTTCTTTGGGGTAAAATGATAATAAAGAATTACTAATGGTCTGCAAATATTCTTAGGCAGGTCGTTAATAAAAAGCAGAAAGAGAGCCAAAGACAGAGCCTCAGAATATTACCTACCTTTACCTAAGCTGATTGCTCTCACTTTATTTTTCTCAAATAACAAGTTATATACTGTAAAACTGATTGTCGATTGATAGATTTGTTTAATGGCATATCAACACCTCATGGGTCATATAATGCCGAAAATTAAATTTTCTTGCGAGCTTTGAATTAATAAAAATAAGATGTACGTTATTCCACTTTCACAATTGAATACATGGTAGATGATACTCAGCTTTTGTGCATAGACATGTTTGTGTGGACATGATGACTGGAGGCGGTGATATGTGGGTTTTATGTTACAGTTATATTTAGAAATAGAGTTTGATTTCTTTCAGAAATTGTACGATATTATATGGAATAATGTCTAAATGATGTCTTTCATATAGATTGTTCGGTAGTACTTTAAAAGGATTTAAATGAAGTCGCCACAGTTTTTGTTAGTATGTCTTTTATTGTCTATAATTCTCAGCATTCCGTACAGATTGAAAGTGGATCTTGTTTTACAAAATAAAAATCTGTTATCATGGAGTATCCAAGATGAAGTCTGCATATTTTTACTTCATCTTTTTTCCTTGTCTTTAGTGTTTCATGCGATTCTTCCATAGTAGGTTTGATATTTTGTATACTTTGTTGTTTAGGCAGCCGGACCATAATTTCTGCTATTCTTCTTTGATAAATGTGCTAACGGTTAATCTGATGTCTGTGTAGTGGATCTTGGTATTTGAACTATCGTTGGGGGCTGATGTTATTTTGGCTGCTGAATCGGACCTATCGTTGCCCTTGATGCCTTATGGCTAAGTATCCAACAGAAGATGATATCATTATATGTTGATAAATATTCTGTTTTCTTTAAAAGATTTATAACCGATTTCTCCTATACGACAACGATTTTATGACATGACGAGTCGAAAGGAACTTTTCAAGAAGATAAAAGTAGAGACTATTCTAGCCTACTTGAAGATGATTGGTCTATCTTACGAATTATAACGCACTAAATAACCCCGTTCTAGAGGCAGCACAACTGGATAGTGATGGCCCAAGTACAGGGTGCGATGGATAAATTGTCGTTGTCTAAATTATGCAAAAATGAAAATAAGACTGACATCACATTTTAACAGATATATTTACCAAAATTACATAAACATATCTTGCTAAAGAGTAAATGTATTCAATATAATCGCCATTGACTTCAACCATAGACTCCAGACTCCAGACTCCTGCAACTCTTCTGGACGGTCTCCTTGTTTAAATTGGTGAATGTTACCATAATCCTTGCTTTCAGTTCATCTTTGGTGTTAAACGAGTTTTGTTGCTTCCTCGCTCAAGTGTGGCCCACCCATAATATTCAAGGGGTTTGCAATGTGGGGTGTTAGGTGTAGCCAGATGTAAGGAGTGATGTAGTCGCATAAATTATCTGACAGTAATGACTAGGTTCTCCTACTTGTGTGGCAGATTCCTGTTGCCAGACATAGCAGGCACATTCTTGACCCAAGACAGCACTACCTCCTCCTCAAGGCACTTGATGTAGGCCTCCGTGTTAGGTCTGAGGCCTTGTGGGAAGATGAATGGAGGCATAACGTTGCCATCACTAGTGATCACTTCAAACAGCTTCGTAATCACCATTATACTCATCCAACTCTTTCCGAATCGTCTGTACTGTCAACAGATTGACAACCAAACACTCTTAAATGCTCATATTGGAGCTTCCGGTGTCAATGCCAAGTAGTATAGCATGCTTTTTACAAATTTTTGGCAGAGTGAATTGCGTCACAGTCCTCTTTTTCTCAAAGATGGTGCCCAACTGACCCGACTATACTGTGCAGTCGACAAAATCAAAAGCAAACAACGCGCGAAATTAAAAATATAAAATGGCAACATTTTACCCATCGCACCCTGTATTTAAAAATTGTCTTTTCGGCATTAAAAATTGTCAGAGTTTATATACCGTTAAAACAGATCAATGAATCAATCTGTCGATCAATGAACCAATCGATCGAAGCTACTAAGTTAGGGAAGCTATTCTTCTTTTTACTGAAAATTCTCCTCTCCCAAAGCATTCTAATGAATAAATAATAAGAATGCATATTTGATTTTATCGATAAAAGAAGATAGTATTGTTTAAATGTGCTTTACTCATATGAAAATATAATTTTGATGGAATATCGTTAAATCTGCTTTGATATTTCCAAGCATCGCCGTTGAGACGTTTCTTCGTATATATATAGTTGCCATTCTTTATTTCATCACACTTGGATTTACACATAACAAAAATCCGGATTTGTTGTAAACCAGCAACAAACTGATGACGGAACTTCCACAAACAGGGAATCAATGACGTTTTGGAACATTTTGTCAGTCATAATTCATTGCCCTTTAATTTTGGTAATTCAACATCCTTTGCCCTAATCTTGTGTTAGTAGTGTGGGTGAGGGCATTAAAATGATCCGTAATTTCTTTTTAAATCTTTAATCAAATTTATATTAATGGACAATAATCATCGTAAATAATTTTTGCCAGAAAAGAATGTGATACCCGAACAAGGTTTTAGTTTTCAATTTGAAATTTTTCACTTGAGTATGAAGAAGGCATGGGTAAGATTTTCCGACCAGTCAGCCGCTTGAGATATGGCTCATCATAAGGTTGACTGGAGTAATAAAAAAAATTCAAAGTAATTTTTCGTTGAAAATAAAGGCGCCGCCATTTTGACTACAGAAGATCATACGCGTAAGCATCTGCCGTAGAAATGGCGAAAAAGTTGATCTCTTTCATTTAGAGAAAATATTTTTCGCAATTTAAAGATTGAACATTTCGTATAATATTATCACTGATAACACTGTGATTAACACATACTGTTGCGTGCAATTTGTTTCGAATTTATTCATTTGAAAATACAAAAATATAATTTTAAAATAAGAAAATATATTTATTATGCAGAGAAAAAATAATTTGAACGTTTTTCGTATCTAAAAACAAATATTTTTACACGTCTGATCTTCCTTAATGAAAATCATCAATAGTTTAAAATGCTGTCAACGTTTAATCTAATTTTTTTAAATACACCATTCCAATTTCATCATATATTCCTTCCAAAATGGCTTTTCAAATATTATCCAATAACTAGGAACAACATTATTCAAGTTAAACCATTTATCAGTGTGTGTGTGTGTGTGTGTGTGTGTGTGTCTGTGTGTGTGTGTGTGTGTGTGTTAGGGTAATTAAGTATAAGTATCGTTATAATGGCTGAAATCAAGTCAGTTTTGCGCAGAGTTGGAACTTACTTCATCCTTGGAAGGTCTATAAAGGGTTATGGTATATCCGTTTTCTTTTCATCGGTTTATAAGTTAGGGTAAGTAAAGAAAAGCATCGTCAGAATGGTAGAGTTCAAATCAGTTTTGCGCTGAGTTGGAACGACCAAAGAAAAGGATGATTTACTTAATAGATGGAAGATTTTGAAGCATGTGCAAACGCCGTGCGTTGGAAAGTGAGTTCAGTCGCCAGTGGACCGAGGAAGCGAACGTGTGCCAGTGGGACTCGTAATTTCCACGTGCTGATACATCTTGGAGCAAGGTTGAGAAAAAGAAAAAAAAAAGGAGGAAAATATTTGGCTTTTTATAGGCTTAAACAGCGCCTCCTAACGGCGGTTGACGAAGCCAAATTGAATAATAAAATTATCGGTTCCTTTATTACTGATATCATGGGACAGTGTTTTGCTTTTTTTTATTATTCATTATTATTATTTATTTATTACTTTTATTTCATTTCCTCGCAAATACTTATGCTTAATAATGCATAATTGCTGTTTCACCGGAAGGATTTCATTTCTACAACCTGTGCCGACATTCATAAATTTCAGAATTACAATTTAATGTAATTAATCAACGAAATATTAAAATTTATTTAATTTAGTTTATTTAATTATTTTTGTTTAGTTGATTCGTTTAGAAAAGGTTTTCCTCTGTAACTAATTTTCGATACACGAATAAAGTCAGCACACTCCGCCATATTTAATATTTACTATTAGTTCTTTTTTTTTTAATGTTTTCTGGCTCCATTTACTCGTTGTGAATCTATAGCGAGATGTTTTTTTTCATCTCAATAATATCAGACTCGTAAACATAAATTCTACAATGGTAAATAAATTAACCAAAAGAAAAGAAAGAATGAACCAAAAGAAAAGAGTTGCTTGATTTTACATTTCATTGCCTGTTGGATTATTTAATTTAATAATAAATGTCTTATATATATATGTGTGTGTGTGTGTGTGTGTGTGTGTGTGTGTGTGTGTGTGTGTGTGTGTGTGTGTGTCTGTGTCTGTGTGTCTGTGTGTCTGTTTGTGTTTGCAAATATTTCCTTCTTTTGGCTAAAAGCAAATATTGGCCGTTTATATCTGAGTCCATAAACATTTATTAAATTAATTGTATTTACTTTTCTTTGTAAATATAGACATCCATACAAAGCATTATCAGAAAATAAGAGAGGTACTAATAATAAATTGAAAATTTAGTGCTAATTTTATAACATTTTCTCAATAGACGTCTTCTTGAGTACGACTATGAAATCAACGTACTTAAAATTCAATAAAATATTAGATTGCTTAAAATACTTTTTCAATTTTTAAAGTTTACTCTGTAATTAAAAGAAAAACTAAAAAAAAGCCGTTCACATTGTATTTAAGTAATTTCTTTCAGTTCTGTTCCCCTTACTTAAATTTCCCAAACATCAGGCTGTCAATAAATCATTGAACACGTCAGAGAAACAAACCCTCAGTGATAAAAATGCTTATCTGCTATATTTTAAACTAGAAGTAATATTTATTTCAATTCAAATGAATTAAACTTTAAATCAGGTAATTTTCTTTAAGGAAAGTTTCAGAAATGTATATTTTATTTTTGAAAGATTCTTTTGAAAGAGAAAATTATATTTTGTGCTGTCAGATCTGTCAATATGGATGAATTTATAGATTTTAATGATAAAGAAAAAAGTTTAAAACTTAATTTAAATTTGATTTGAAATACACCAAAATATTTTGCTTCTTGGAAATATTAAATTTAATCTATTAGCATGGAATTAAAACTAAAATTAAACCTTCAAGAAAGTTTTTAAAGTTTAGGTATCGCTTTTATATTTGAAGGTACCTACATTTATTTAGATTGGGGACAGGTCAATATTGGCCGTTTATATTTTAGTCGATATAAGCATTAATTTAGTTCAGAAATAAATAAATATTGACCCTTTATGTTCGTGTCAATAAGCATTGGTTACTGAATAAGTAAGTATTGGGGGTTTATATTTGACTGCACAAGCATTTCTTGGTAGGTGGCACCTGTAGTGACCCTCTTTGGAGGATGTTACTCTTTGCATGGATGTAGGCGGCGTCTAAGCTCCGTTGACAGGACACGCGTTAGCAAAATAGCTAAAAGAAATTTAAAATATTATAACCACTTCATCCTTGACTGAGATGTTTATCTGGAGTTGATGTTATGAGAAAGTTTTCATTTAAGTTTTAGCTTTGCTTCTTTTTTTCTTTCTTTTTCACATAGCTGCCAGGAGTAGACAGGAGATGGAAAGACAGTGGCGTCTTAAAAGACAGGAAGTGGAATAGACCGTGAATTTATATACTCTCAATATGACATGATAGGTAAAATTAGTGGCGTAGATACGCCGGGGTAATTCTGTATCGTAAGAGTTCATCCGACCAGAATGTCTTCAAATTTGTCAGTGTGTACGATATAAAAAAGAAAAAAAAATGTACCAACGTGAAGTGATTAATTATATGCGGGGGGGGGGTCGCAAAGTTTTAACGAAAAGAGTTTCCCAACGACAAGTAATGGCACATTCAATACATAAAATATCACAAAACTAACTCAGTATGAGAGAAAAAATATCAGGTCAGTTTGTAAGCATAGCATTGTGACGCTGTTAGTACAGCACTTATTTCGATTAGCCGCGTTACTTGGAACGATTACTTCGCTACTTGTAAAAACTTAGTTGACAAATAATAACGTAAGTGACAGATGGATATAAAAAGGCGCTATTGGTTATGTACTGCTGATTTGTTTAAATAATTGCGTGACGTGGCAATAGTTCTAAGTAAAATGATATAATGAAATAAGTAATCATTAAACACAAAACCTTTTTCTACTTTATAGATTTTTCCTCTATAATTGTCCTTGATATATAAAAAAGTATATATTGTTGCGCTCTCCCTCTCTCTCTCTCTCTCTCCATATATATATATGTTTGTGTGTGTGTGTGTGTGTGTGTGTGTGTGTGTGTGTGTGTGTGTGTGTGTGTGTGTGAAGAAATATAGTTTTACGGTGTGCTATATTTATGTGATAAAGTGCTCAATATCAGAGATAGAGCGTGTGTAAATATAAAAGTGAACATTGAAGTCAACACTCAGATGCGACAGACTGTTTCATGCAAGACGCAATCATCAGGCCATGTGTGTTGAGTTTAATCTCGACTAATTATATATACGGGTCAGTGAAAAATTGTGGGTAATCCATTCTGACGGTTATTTCGGCTGAAGTTGTTGATTTATTTATTTACTTGGTTTAATTTGTTTTACTTGTTATTTATTTATTTTTATTTTATATATTTATTTATTCTTTTCGGTTTTCGATGTTTTTGTAACGTAGTAAAAAAAGTTTGAGATTAGTTCTGATCATTTATTTAATAGTTTGTTTTGGTCTGGGAAGGTATTTAAAGCTATTTTTTCGTCCATTTTTGGAGTGATTGCTGTATCTATTCTAACTGTTATTTTGGCGGGGGTGACAGTTTTTTAATTTGTTTATTATTTTATTTATTTGTTTGGGTTGATTATATTTACTTGTTTTTGCGTATTTATTTTTATTTTTATTTATTCTAACGGTTATTTTAACGGGAGTGATTTGTTAATATGTTTATTTATTTGGATTAATTTATTTTACTTGTTTTTTTCTTATATATTTATTTTGTATATTTTTTTTATTCTTTTCGGTTTTCGATTTTTAAGTAGTAATTTTTTTTTATTGTTTATACAGCAGTTATAGCTATTTTATCGTCCACTTTTTGGATTGATTGCTGTAGTCTGTTCTAGCGGTTATTTTGGCGGGATTGGTTTGTTAATTTGTTCATTACTTACTTTAATTATTTTTTTGGATTGATTATTTTTACTTGATTTTTCTTATTTATTTTTATTTATTCTTTTTTGTCTATTCTAACGGGGGTGGTTTGTTAATTTGTTTGGGTTAATTTATTGTACTTGTTTATTATTATTAATTTGTTTATTTTTAATTCACTTTTCGATTTTTAAGTAACGCAGTAAAAATTTGTTTTCACGTGCGCATTTTGAGATGAGTTTAGATCGATTATTTAGCAATTTATTTTGCTCTGGGAAAGTAATAACAGCTATTTTTTCCTCCAAGCAAAGTTTGCAGGTTTGGGGTTGATTGCTGTAGGCTGATGTTCTTTTCCTTATTTTCCATGATATTTTTTGGTGTGATTTGCGTTTTGTTTTTAATTTCCCAGATATATTTAGAAATCATTGAGCTGTTCGCGTATTTACTATTTGTGAAAGATGTTTTGTGTGCATAGTTTCTTTGTTTCCAGGATCTTTCAGTTACTCCTATATATATGTTTTCTTCATTACCTGGTGATTTTACCGTGGCTTGGTATATTACGTTTTTCAGTAAGCAATTATATATATATATATACCTGTATCAGTTGAGTTTCGATCCCAGCTTAAAGCAATCGCATGTCTAGCCATAGTCTGTGGATGACTATATACAGCCCCTCTCGTAGATTGAGCACTTTGGAAGAAAAGGTAATTTGTCGGCAACTGCTATTAGCGCTAAAAGTTCTTCGCTATAAACTGAATGCTCTGGTAGCTGGTAATGCTTATATCTCGTACATAAGGTGTTAAAAATTCCCTTTCTCCGATGCGTGAGCTGACAGCTTGAGGGTGAGAGTCTACGACTGATGTCAAATCGGTCGAGTTTGGATTCTGACTTGAAGCAATTGCATGCCTTTCGCGATACAACTATAAATTGTCACAAAAACACATAGGAGAAACATCAAGGAATCTAAATAAAAGATTATATGAACATAAAATGGATATTTTATGAAATAATACAACAAATGCATTGATTGCCTACCGTAACGATATTTGTCATAACTTTGATATAAAAAATGCGGCAGTGATGAAAGGAGAAAATTGACTCCGACGAAAATGTCTAGAGAGTGCTTTGATCTCAAGCTTTTCCATTTATTAGTAATAAATATAATTTTTACTTAATATCAACAATATCACAAACCGGTACAAATTGCCTGAGAAAACTTAATAAAGCAGATTTACCCTCTTGCAGGATTTGAACCCGCATTCCCCGACATTTTAGGTGAAATCCACCCTCTGATCCGACATGATTTTTGCTGCTTGTATAAGAAACTTTTAACCAAAATGGCGAATGTTCGAGAAACGATAAAAAATTTAATTCAATAATTAGATCCTTTGTTCTTTCGTCTTAATAAAAACATCAAGATTTTGACCTCTTTTTTTTTTCATCTTGTATGATAGTTTTTAGCGAATTTGTGGAAGTAGGTATTATATATATATATATATATATATATATATATATATATATATATATATATATATATATATATATATATAATAAGTACAGACGATCTTAAAAATGCATTTTGGTAACCGAAATGGATTCCTAAGGAGCGTCTGTACTTATCATCATCATTATTATTATTATTATTATTATTATTATTATTATTATTATTATTATTATTATATTGCTCTGCTACTTACATTGAGCTCTCTTTTCATAAATATCCTCTTTCGAATTATCCCTACCAATTACCAGTTGATATTTTATATATATATATAGAGAGAGAGAGAAAGGGGGGGAGATGGGGGGAAATATTTCGCTCTTAAACTATAAGGAGATATATTTGTTCGAATCCCGAATCTTACAATTGATCATTTTATGTCTTTGTTATTGTAATAATTATCTCTCCACCTCTGCTCTATTTCTTTCTTTTCTTTTCTTTTTTTAATTTTTGGTTGCCCGGCGATATCAGTTTGTCGGTCAGACAAGCAGAGCGTGTACACTGTTCATTTTTTTTTTCTTTTTTAATATCTCGTTTTTGTTTTGTTTTTTCTTTTTTGTTTTATGCAGTTTTTGACGGATGTTTTTCGTGATACAACATACAATGAGGTCGACCTTATAACCATCCGGCTTGCGGGCTCTCTAAAGAAAAACCTTTGATCTATCGTCGCCTCCCCTTGTTCGTTGCTGCTAGTGGTGTCTGCCTCTTTGTAGCGGACGGACGTGTTAAGTAAGGAAGTTGTTGTCACTCGTCTTTGTTATTAATACGCGACTCGAATAACGGCAGACGAAAAAAGAGCGAATGCGACGACCACGACGATTTTGTCTTCTTTTTCAATTCTAACTCAGAAATTCACTCATTTTCCTTTTCTAGTTCTTCTCCCCAGCATTTTAATTTATACAATTAAAAGAAGTCGCGCTTTCATGTTATTTGTTAACGATTTTCTTTTTAATAAAGTCTGACCAAAGCTTTTTAGCTGGTGACAATCACTTTAAAAATGATTTTGCGCAGTTTGTCTGTAGCCTTGTTGAATTTGAAGTGTCAATATCTGTCTGCTTTGGAGACGAAATGAAATGTTTCACTTGATGTTTCTAAACGCTATTCCATGTGCGGCACAAGGCATTATTAAGGTGCAATTCTACGCTTACGTGAAGTAGAGATATTTACTTTAACCTACGTTTGAGCAATGGCTTGATGAGTTTTGTTTTGTTTTTAACACCCCCGTGACCTGGGTGATGACAACAACACTTAGCAGACGACATTGTTTTGTTTTTTTTGCCGCATGTCTTTCGTATTTCCGATCGCTGCTCCATTTAGCGCTTCCTTTTATTCAATGATGTTCACACCAAATTAAGGGGAAGGGGAAGTTTGAATGATATTATTTTGAAGTGAAAATAAATATTTTTTCATAAAAAAAGGTGATTTTTCTCAGAAAATTGGGCAGAATTTCTTAATGCTAACCGCCGAGTGACATTTTCCACAACCAAATCGAAGATTAATTACCAGTGAATAATTCCATGTGCAAACAATATATCCTATAACGTCGCCCGAAAAGGTGCAGAAGTTTACTGATTGATCGAAAACTTGTTGCGCATAATTGTGTTTTTCAGTCAGTTTCCATTAATTGATCTTGTTTTCATTTTCAGACAGCCAAGTCATCAAGGATTCAGGCAACCCTGAGGCCACATTATGATGCAGGCTGTGCCAAATTCTCTCTGCCCACGTCACGGGCGATAACCGTCGGCTTCTTTTACCTCAGGCCTTCTCATCTTCCAACCATAATTCCACATGATGACTTACAAAGATCGAAAAAGTAAACCTAAACCAGCCCTCCAAAAATCACCTAAACCGTTCTCATTTCGTTCTCCAACATCCGTGGTATTTCGTTCTCCAACATCCGTGGTATTAGAACGAATTTCTGCAGTGTGAAATTTTTCCTCACTGTAAACTGCCCGGATATACTGGCTCTGTGTGAGACCAATCTTGACTCATCTATCCCCTCCTCTGATCTCTCGATCCCCGGCTACCTTCCTCTCCTCAGAAAAGACTCTCTAACCCACATGCATGGCCTCGGTGTCTACGTCAAGGACCATCTCCCTCTGGCTAGAGAGTGCTCTCTCGAATCGCCGGACCATTCGTACATGTGTCTCCGGCTATCTCTTCCCAATGCTGTCAGCTATCTCTTCTTCCACTATCGCTCTCCATCCTCTCAGGACTGTAGAATACTTGATGTCATTTCTGACAGTATAGACAAGGCTCTCTCTCTCCATCCGTTCGCTCACATATTTGTGTTTGGCGATTTTAACGCCCATCACAACAAGTGGCTTAAGAATGATACTACTGACCTCGCAGGCATTCATACTCTTATCTTTTCAGTTTCTCAATCCCTCAAGCAGATAGTTGATTTCCCCACGCGTTTTGCTTACAACCGGGACGGTAAGGCCTCTCTTCTCGACCTGTGTTTTACCTCCATCCCCGAGTCTTGTAGTGCCACGAAGCTCTGCCATCTTGGTAGCCCCGATCATTCTGTAGTGTCTGTTAGCATCTCCTTCAACCCTGCCCCCTGCAAAGAGCCTCCTACCACCAGAACCTCGTTCTGCTATCAACGAGCTGACTGGGACTCGTTCCGTGATTTCCTCCGCGATGTCCCCTGGGATGCTGTATTTAAGCTCCCCGTTCAAGAATGCGCTTCTGAGGTCTCATCCTGGGTTAAAGCTGGAATTGACGATTTCGTCCCCTCAAGGAAATTTAAGGTCAAACCGCGCTCCTCCCCTTGGTTCTCCGCTGCTTGCTCAGCCGCCATTGCCCATACGAACCACTTCTTCCACCTACTTCGTAGCGATATGTCCGTCTGCAATAGACGTCTCTTTGCCTCCGCCCGTAACGAGTGTAAGCGTGTCCTCAACGAAGCTAAGTCACTATCTGCTGCTCGGATGAAGGAACGTATTGCATCTCGCAAATTCGACTCCAAGGATTATTGGCATCTCTGCAAGAGCGTACTGAACAATAGCAAACCCTCTATACCTCCTTTGTTCAATCAGTTTGAGGTCTTGACCTCCTCTGCCGACAAGGCTGAATGCTTTGCTCGGAAATTTTCATTCAATTGAACGCTCGACTCTTCCGGTGTACCCATACCCGATTTCCCTCTCAGAACTGAGGCCCTACTGAGCGGGTTGCACATAACCCCGTCATTGGTATTGGACATTATCTCTAATTTAGACCCCCACAAGGCTAGTGGTGGAGATGGGATACCAGCCATTGTCTTGAAGAAATGCGCGCCTGAATTGGCGCCCGCCCTCTCTAAATTATACAACTGCTGCTTCAAGGAGTCTTGCTTTCCTGACTGCCGGAAGTCTTCATCCATTGTTCCTGTCTTAAGAACTCTGGCGACGCCTCCGACCCTTCTAATTACCGTCCTATCAGTCTCCTACCCCACTTCGGCAAAGTCTTCGAAGCCCTTATCAACACCGAAGTGGTTAATCACCTTACATCCCATGATCTGCTCTCAGACAAGCAATATGGTTTCCGCTTTGCCCGATCTACAGCTGATGTGCTTACGGCCATCACTGAATTTGTCTACCAAGCTCTTCATAATAACGGTGAAGCTCGTGCCGTGGCCCTAGACATCTCCAAAGCGTTTGATAGGGTTTGGCATGCCGGCCTTCTTCGCAATTTTCAGGGTTATGGTATTACAGGTCGATTGTTTGACCTAATACAATCATTCCTGTCAAACCGTGAATTGAAGGTCGTTCTCAACGGATTCTCCTCCAGCTCCTGTCCCACGAACGCAGGTGTTCCTCAAGGCCCTACTCTGATCCTTATACTCCTGCCTCAGAAATAAATCTAGTGTCGCTGACAAATTTAACCTGGCAGTTCGTCTCGAAAAGGACCTCCAATCGGTTGTGAACTGGGGCAGGAATTGGCTGGTTAACTTTAACGCCTCTAAAACAAAACTGCTCTCTATTAATCACCACAGGGATCCTTCCCTGCTTCCCATTAGAATATCTGAAGCCCAACTTCTCGAGAGCTCCTCTCTGCGGCTGCTCGGTCTCACGCTGTCCGCTGACCTGAGATGAAGCAAATACATTGAGTCAATTGCTTCATCCACCGCAAGGAAAGTTGGCTCCATGTCGGGCCAGAAAATTTTTCTCCCCTGAATCGATCCTTCAAATCTACAAATTAACCATTCGCCCTTGCATGGAGTATTGCTGCCATATATGGTCTGGAGCCCCTTCTGTTTGCCTCGGTGTTCTTGATAAGATCCAGAGACGGGTATGCAAAGTAATTGGCCCTGATCTGTCATCTCGTCTCTCACAGACGCGCCGTAGCCTCGCTTTGTCTTTTTTACAAGTACTTTCACGGTAATTGCTCCGATGGGCTGCTTTCGCTGGTTCCCAGGCTTCATGAATTCAAGCGTCCTACGAGGCTGGCATCCCGCTCCCACCCTTTCACTGTTGAAACTGTTAAATGTAGACGTCTCTTCTACTCCAATAGCTTCATATCTCGGACCTCTCGCCTGTGGAACTCCCTTCCTTATTCCTGTTTCCCTGACAACTATAATCTCCAACTATTCAGTTGCCTTGATCTATCCACTATCCTTCTCCACATCTTTCACTCCTATCTGCTCTCGCTCCAAATCTTCTGTAACCCCTTGCCTTGATCTATCCACTATCCTTCTCCACATCCTTTCCTCTATCATTCCTATCTGCTCTCACTCCAAATCTTCTGTAACCCCTTACGTGCTAGTGGCTTCCAGCCTTGCTTGGGGTGTAAAGCTTAACCCACCCACCAAAAAAAAAAAACAGTTTGGCATAGGTTTGCTTTAAGAACTTTACATTCTATGAGGTATTTAAAATGTTACTAACGAATTCGATTTTGTTGGATTTTCCTATATGACAAAAACAAGGCTTTTAAACAGCCGTGATATATATATATATATATATATATATATATATATATATATATATATATATATATATATATATATATATATATATATTAAATACCCCTGGTCAAAATCTTAAGACCAGATACAAAGGGTTAAAAATAAATATAAAATACTTTTACTTTAATCAAAATATATTTGGGAAACATTTAGATTTAATTAGAAAATGTAGTTTATCAACAAACAAGTGAAAATTTTAAGCTTTTCATTGATTAATTTAAACAAACATTGAAAAAAGAATTTTTTTTTGTTGGCAATAAAGATAAGACCATGTAAATACAAATAGCAAATACAGAACAAATAAGTCACAACGACAATTTAATTGTCAGTATATCCTCCATTTTTGCGAATTACTTCGAAAATTCGCTTTGGCATACTCATTATTAACTTCTGCATGGGGTGCCTGGGATGCTGGCTCAGGATGCATAAACTGCAGCACGAAGAGCATCCACAGTTGGGTTTCCATCTGGAGAGCGTTGTGGATTGCAGCATTGTCCTGCTGGAAAATCCAGATTTCTCCACATAGATGAGGGCCTGCAGTAATTAGCGATGACTTTCTTAAAATGTCAATGTAACTAGCAGCTTTTTGACGACCTTTTACCTCCTGTAACTCAAGAGTTTCATTATACGAAAATGAACTCCAGACCATAACTGATCTACCTCCACTGTGTTGTGTTGAGACAATTTCTTTTGGGACATCTTTTGCATACCAGTAACGCTGAAAACCATCTGGGCCATCAAGATTGAACTTTTTTCTCGTCTGAAAACAACACTTTCTTCCATTTATTCATATCCCAAGTTTGATAATCGGAAGCAAATTGTAAATGGGAGGTTTTATGGCGAAGAAGGCGAGGATTCTGCTGCCGTTTCAAGTTCTTAAACCCTTTCTTATTTAAATGCCGTTGTTTCGAGAACTGCATTCAGCATCTGTATTCGTTTTTATCTGATTTGATGTTAGGCTTGAATCTCTCTTAACTTCTCGCCTTATGCGTCTGTCTAGAGATTGGGACGACCGCTTGATATTTTTAGAAGCATACTCATCCGGATTTTTAATGAAGTTAGCAATGACAGAGTTCTACTACGGCCAATTTCATTTGCAATGGCTCGTTGCAAAAGACCACGTCTTTGAAGTTCAACAATCCTGCCCTGTTTGAACTTTTATCGAAATTTTACCCTTAGCCATTTTAAAATCTGAAATTTTATACTGGAAATGAGCTACGTAGATGTCTACACGTCTGAAGCTGAGCACACTGACTCGTTCTAAAATTTTTGTCCAGTAAAATGTTTTTTTCACACAAGGTCTTATCTTTATGACCAACTAAAAAAATCCTTTTTTCAATGTTTGTTTAACTATATAAAATAAAAGCTTAAAATTTTCACTTGTTTTTTGATAAACTACATTCTCTAATTAAATGTAAATGTTTCCCAAATATATTTTGATTAAATTAACAGTATTTTATATTTATTTTTAACCCTTTGTATCTGGTATTAAGATTTTGACCAGGGGTGTACCACCACAAAATCACTAAAAAATCAACATACCATGATGAAAACATATTCCGAACCTAATGAAAACAGTTTTCTAGCTACCTCCACTTTTTCGCTAAGATTTTCGGTTTTAAATGAATTTTTAAAAATGAATACGCGTCCTTGAAGATTTCTTTTTTTAAGTTTTAATGTAAAGCTAAAGGATTAAATGAACTATTTCCAGTAGGTAAAATACTCTGGTGTGTTTCAATTAGAAATTATATAGACTGGAATGTCAAATATTTGGTCGTTTTCAAACAATCTGTTTACTGATGGCCATTTCTTACATTTTAACAATTTTTAAAATAAAATTTAATTATCGGTTTTAAAAATCTTCCAAAAATAAAATATATATTTGTGAAACCTTGAGTAAAATTAACAAATTTAAACTTAAATTAATCTTATTTGAAACAAATATCACTTACATTATAGCATAAAAAAATGGTATACAAGCATTTATTAACAACGAGCCCTTTTTTCTTTTGTCTTTATTGACGTATCGATAAGCTTCCAGGTGTTGACAACTAGTATGGATGACCAGAGTTGACATAAATTTATGAAATCTAAGTGAAGGCATTTTTTGTGGTTTTTAACTACCTAATAGTTTTTACAAATTAACATAGTTTCAGCAATTGTCTAATATTTTATTGACTTTTAGTTGCTTTTGAAGATGCTTTATGAAAAAATAATAAAATTTAAAATAATATAAAAAATTTTTAGACAAATTTTAAAATTTATTAACTGAAATGAAATACCATGGTAGAGATAACTCAATTTATGACCCAGACTAAAATAAATACATAAAATAAAAATAGAAATTAAAAAAAAAAGTAAAACTTACTTTAAATATTAAAGTTTTAAAACTGAACGGAAGATGTTCAAAACCTGTTGAAACGTAAGCAATGAATAACGAATTGAAGACAAGCGAATGTTTCTGTAAAAAAAAGGACAACTCTTAGAACAAATGACCTTTTTATAATAATGTTACGTATAAACTACCCTAGATCAAAAATGGGATTGCTTAAAGTAAAAAAAAAATTAATTAAATTATGTTAAAAATATTGATGCAAAACGACTTATATTAAGCTTTTCGATTTTTGATTCGTAAATATAGTTTCCACTTAATTACAATATCATTCATTATTCATCGAATTTTTTCTTAAAACAATAGTGTCCTAAATATAACTTATTCACAAAAGCTATTAAAGGGTTTTCTAATGAAATAATGTCATAGTTTTATTACAATTTTTTAGTTTACCATTCGGAGTTTCAGAAAACGAGCAAAAGTTGTTTTTTTTAAATTGAATGATTTACATTCTCCAAAGAATCCCACTTTTAATTAATTGAAAGAAATCATGAAATTAAGTGGCTGTAACATGTAAAAACAATATATTTTTTTACCAAGATATTCTAAAACAAAAGATTTCAGAAGTAATTTCATTAATTTGTGAATAAGTTCTGAAAGTTTCATTAAAATCCGACAATTAGTTGATTTTTGCAAGAATTTACAAATCAATTGTGTTTTTCACCGGAAAAAAAGCGCAAAACCACTTGTAAAAATTTACTTACGTCGCCTCCGTAAAAAACAAAATTTTTAACCAACATTTCGAACGTGTTAGAAAGGATTAAAAAGAAAATTAAATAATTAAAAAGTACTTTGGTCTTTCCTCTTAATAATAACAAACATTTTGACGATAAAACTTTGTTTTTATTAAGTTTGGGGTCTTTTTTCATCATGCTATGCTGTTTTTCTAGCGATTGTACTAACTTTTAGCATAGCAAATTTTCACCTCTTTTTTGCAGGGACAGACACATGAAATTTGAAATTCTTCCAAAAGTCAAATAATTGTCGGATTTTAATGAAATTTTCAGGACTTATTCACAAACGAATGAAATTGTTTTTTGTTTTTTTTATTAGAAAATCTCGGTAATGATAATTTTTAATGACTATATTAGCTAAACGTAAATATTTTTGAAGAATTTAAATCACTGTTTTTTTTGGTTTTTTTTCGCAAAATCGGACCTCATCTTACCGAAAATCTCTTCTGAATTGAAAAATAAAAACCGCAATAAAAATAAGACATTATTTAATTAGAGAAGCTTTTAACTCATTTTATGAAATAATTAAAAATAATATTGTCCGAAGAAAAATATTTTAGATGAAAAATAAATTTTTACAAGATTTGTTTTCATTTTTTTACAATTTTAAATTGGATAATTTATAAAGTTTTGTATCTTTTAAAATTCAGTTTCAATATGATAAGTCTTAGGTAACATTGTTATTAAGTAAAACTATGTTTACTAATCATATATAGTAAAGCTTATTACAATCTAACGTCGCCGAATATTTTTAAAAGAATTTCGGTTTGTTTTTGTATGTGCATATACGTGCAGAATTTCTAAGTATAGATGGATAAACCTAACATTATCGATAAAAGGTCACATGTTTTAAGGGTTGTCCCCCCTTACAGAAAAAAAACGTCAGATAAAAATTTATCGTCTACTCCACAATACTTAATTATGAACACGTTCGGCAGTCATTCGTCTGTCAATAAATTGATTAACACGTCACAAAAACAAGACCCCGTGGTTTAGGAACGCTCGTATACAACATTTTATGCTATAAGTAAGTAATATTTGTCTCAAATAAGATAGATTATACTTTAAATCGGCTAATATTCCTCAAATAAAGTTTCAGAAAAGTATATTTTATTTTTGGACGATTTTTAAAACCAGGAATTAATTTTTGTTTACAAATATGCCAAAATGACCGCTTTTATCGATTTTGCTGAAAAAAAAATCAATTCCGATCAATATAATTTCTGTTTGAAATACATCACAGAGTATTTTACTTACTGGAAATAGTAAAAGTTAAACCTTTAGCTTACAATTAAAGCTAAAATGAAAGCTTCGAGAAAACATTTTTATTTTTAAAGATTCCTTTTTAACCTTACGTATACCGAATTAGTGGAGGTATCTATCCAGTATATATACATGAATTCAAAAGAGTTGAAAAGTAGCAAAAACAGTCTTTAGTTAAGTTAAAGTCTTTGGGTAGTTAGAATCCAGAAAAAAAAACTGAAGTTTGGAAAAAACTTTTAAACAGTTGAATGACAGTAAAAAGCTGACGGTTGAGAATTACTTTGATTGTCAGCAAAAATTCACTGACAGTCGTTACTGTTGTTCTTGGAGACGATTCGTTTGAAATCGCCGACACATGTTACTTTCAGCACGCGTTGGGGGATGGGGAAGGAAAAGGATATGTTGCCTCGTCTTCTCTTATGCTTGAACGGCTTCAAGAAAGCAGCATCTCCATTCATGAAAGTTGAAATTTGTCGGTTTATATAAGAAATTTTCATGAAAGTAGGCTCGAGAAAAATAGGATTTTAGTTTTCTCTGATTGGTCAAATATTTCATATGGTGATGTTAATTTCCAACCAATAAACACTTTGATTAATCTTTTTGTCATGTTTGTAATATTGTCCGCTATTGGTTAGAAAATAAAGTTTCAGTTATGTTATGTATGTAGTTATGTAATAGTGATGGAAATAGGGTTTATTTCCTATAAAGCCATTAACAAAAAAGGGCAATAATTGTCGGATTCTTTTAGATAAAAAAAGATGTTTCTTTATTAATATAAATTAGTAAGGAATGGCTGTAAAAACGCCCCCCCCCAATATACAAATTTATAGATAAAACCTACAGATGCATGCTGGAGTTTATTCCTAGACAATAAGATAGGCCACTTCTTGGTCTAATCCGACTTCGTTCTCTCCTTTCTTGTCTTGAAGTCAGAACGATACGATCGTTAGTCTGCATCCCAATTTGTGTTAACACCATTCTCAGTTTGTGAAGTTTTTGCCATATTATTGTTGCTTCGTCTTGCATGTATTGTTTGCTTGCTTAATATTATTTTTGCCTGGTTCTTTTCTTTCTCTTGTTATTGTTTATTGAAAACTTTGTCGATTCTGTTTGTTGCGCATTTCTGTCAATCAATTACATTTAACCATGGCCAACTACTCTACACCAGCGCCTCTCGATGGAGGGGGGGGTCATGTAACATTAGTGGGGAATACACAAAAAAAATAGCAAATTCGGGTTTCCATGTAATATTTTAGTGGTCCATAGAGCAATTTCACTTCGGAACCGTTGTTAAAACTGATAATTAGAATTTCTACAGTAATCTATGCTATATTAAAATACTCAAAATAGAAAAAGCAATTCTAAAACTATCAGAAAACGAGATCAAGCGATGTAAGTTTTAGCGTCCCTAATACTCTACCGGATGTTTTGATTGTAAAAGTTGAATAAAAACTGAGAAGGATATGTAAAGGAAGGGTTATATATATATAAAGGAAAATTATATAAAGATTATAATTTATTATTTAAAATAAGTTAATATATTAATAAAAAATAACAATATTAATTTTAAATATTAATGAAATAAAATATAATATTAATATAAATTAATTAATATAAAATATCAAAAAGATAAAATATTAATATTAAAATTCATTTAATATATAAATTACATAAGGATTATATATAAAGGAAGGATTATATAAGGTTTATATATAAAGAAAGGATTAACAGTAAATTCGATAACGGGAAATTCGTTAATTTTGACAACGTAGGAAAATTCGGTAACCATGAAATAAAAGTCGATTGAAAATTGATTTTAGGTCCGTTTTGGGGGTGTGGATTTGGGGACTCAGCTCCCTCACCTACATTTTTGAAATAGCAAGTAGGTTATATAGATTTTACTTCTTTTAAAAAATAACTAAATCTTAATTTATTTGCTACTCTTTTTATTAAAATTTGAAAAGAATATAGAACTTAACTTTAACTTACATCAATGGATTTTATTTGCTTGAAAGCAATAGAGTATAGTAATTCACTGCTTATTTAAAAAATATTTATTTAAAAAATATGGGAGTTGGGGGCTTAGCCCCCTAAACATCCAATCCAGAGGATGCGGCCATGGTATTGTTGCAGTGAGGTTTTATCTGGACGGGAACATGATTTTTTTAGTTTTTTTTAATACTAATTTAAACGTTGGGTGGGTGGGTGTCTAGCCCACCCCAGGAAGTACGAAGTTATTGTCGTATTGGGGTTTTATCTAGACCCCACAGTTAATAATACTTTTTTAAAAATATTGGCGAAGGTGGTCTAGCCTCCTAAACCCCACATCTGCAAGTACGGTCCTGATATTGTTGTGTGGTGGGATTTTATATGGATTCCACGATTTTCAGTTATTTAAAAATAGGGGTGGGCGGATAACCCCTAAATCCCCCCCCCCCAGTACGGCCCTAAAAATCAATTTTCAATCGACTTTTATTTTATAGTTAGTGAATTGTCAAAATTAACGAATTTTTTCAAATTCAGGTTTTCAGCAGCATCAACAGGACCCCATTGAATAAATCTACACCTTTTCTTTTAATTTATTAATTACTCACGTATCTTAAAGTGGCCTATTACGAGATATTTTACTAGTGTACATAAATGTTCCATAGAATTTAGTTTTTAAATGTAAGTTTATTTTCATTAAATTAGTTTTACTTCCAAATATGCATTTATTAAAACATCGACCTTGTGTCACATTCGATAGCTACGTCGGTTCGCCGAAAAATAAATACTATATTTATAATACAATTCCTGATCTTATCTAATAATAAAAAAATAAAATAAGTTTTTTTTTCCATCGAATAGTTATGGGGGTCCATAAAAAAAAAAAAGAGTAAAAGTGATCCATGGGTAAAAAAAAAGGTTGAGAACCAGTTATCTGCATAAAACGTTATTTTTAATGGCTACAATTGAGTTGCTTTTATTTTTTATTTTCTTACACCTTGAAATGAAGAACAACCGGGTCCAGATTGATGACATTGTTTATGAAAATAAAAACACAGGGATCGCAACTCAAGAAACGTTTAAAGAAATGATGCCAGATAAAAAAAAGTCTATTCAACAATGAAAAATCATCATTACTAGTTCAGTACACATCGCTCGTTGGTAACCAAGATGATAAATTGCTTGTCCATATTAAATACAACACATCTATTAGAAAATTTATTCCATTTAAATCAGTGGTTCCCAACCGATTTTGAGCCATGTCCCACTTTGGTGTTTCTAAAATTCTGGTGCCCCCCTGTAATGTTTAATTCTTTCATAGTATGCCAATTACACATGAACGTACATACACAGAAAAATATTTTGATGTATGGATACTGTATATGCCTCTTATGCATTAACACACATTAACATTAACACTCTCACTCAGACTCACTAGAAAACAATTCATTCTTAATAACTCATTCTTGAATTGCCCCCTTATTCTCTTGGTATAGTCAACCGAAGGGTGCACATCCTACGTATCCCCCACCAAAATTTTACCATGTCCACATTGATTTAAATAGAGAAAGAGTCATAAAAATGACTCCCAAAGGCCGCGCAGAAAGATATGAATACACTCTTACTGTAGGCAATCATTGATTTGTTTTGTTTTTTACGGTTTATCAACACTATGAGTGTTATTTTAAGCCGAAACGGATTTTGCATTATGACAGTGTATATATATATATATATATATATATATATATATATATATATATATATATATATATATATATATATATATATATTGCGAGTGAATATTGCATTAACAATTTTTTGAGAATAACAGTGATTTTTTTTTCTCATACATTCCTACAGTTTAACCCATAGCTGGGGGTGGAGAGAAGTGATGGATCTATACCTTTCTCAAGGGTATTTGTGTATAAATGAATGTAATGAACCCAAATGTAAAAATTTAAATTCGGCCCTATGATTTCTCATTCCGAGACGCTATCATTCAAGTTTACAGCGCACCTGCTATTCCCGGGCGGACATCCATCTAAAGACTGACTGGACTGTCGGCTAGAGAAAGAACATTTATTTCATTTCACTTATTTCACAGCCATAACGGCCCACATGTAAACGAAGAGACAGTTTGACGGAATTTAGCTTTTGTCTCCAAATTTATGATTTTATTGCTCAGCCCATGATAGGTGCTGTCCAGATTAAATGGGCGGGGAAAATATAATTCCAGTATCTTATTTCAAACATTCAAATTGTGTGTGTGTATGTCTGTGTGTGTACTTTTGTGTACATTAAATGGGACCAAAACTCGCGCACAATACAGACACACGCATACACATTGTATACGCGCATGAAAAGTTATCACACACATGCAGTCTGTGTATGACAGTTGCTCACGGAGTCGGTCTGATTCCAAAATGTTGGGCTATGGCCTCTAGGACTAAAGTTGAAAACAAGGACAATTTCATTTTGAAACACTGTAATTTGAGAACAGTAATTTTTTCATTTGAAATAAGCTATTGAAAGTTAGACAGTTGTGTCCCTTTAATTTGAAAAAGTGTGACACTTGTGACACACTGACATTCGGATTTATTATATAGAGGGACTGATCGATTATGACAGGTCTCTATTTGTATTTAGATACATTGGATTTATTTTCAATTTTTCTAGTTGAATTGATCGTCTATTTTGCATACAATCCATTATTGTACATAATTAGGTTACAATAAAATTTCTATTTTATATGAATACTACCATAAGAAAATTGAAATATAGTAAAGTGGGAGGGTGCGTTTCATAGATTTGGGGATGGAATAATAGATTGGTGGGGGCATGAGACCTTTGCAGCGGCCTTGTCCAGGTCCATTTAAAATATTTATCAGGCCCGCTTTTAGGGCTGAGGGCCCACGTTGAGAATCACTGAGTTATGCAGTCTTGTAAAGGCATGACTTATTTTCAATCCGACAATCTCTCTTTTCACACAGACGCGTGTAACATTGCAAGCCTCTTGCTACTCTGCTGCTATTTCCATGGCAAATGTTCAAGTGAGCACCATTCTTTAGTTCCACTAGTTTAGATCTTAACACATAGTATACGCCATGCTACTTTCGCGGAGCCGAATCATCGTCATTTCCTCCGTGTTATAAATGTAAAAAGAAAGTTACACTCAGATTCACCCCGCCGCCGGAAATTGCTACTTTGTAGAAGAGACGATCACGTGGTTGCTTCCCTGAATGCTTCAATCTTGACCTTTCAAGTTAGGGTTCAATATTTATCTATCCTTTTTATCTTCATAATTTTCACTTGTTACCACTTTCTCTTCTATTCATATCACACACCACGTTTATCATTACCATTCCGACTGTAACTATCTACTTTGAGTGGCCCTCGAGCCTTGTATTGAGTGAAATGTAATGTGATAATATAATGATAAGATAAAGAACAAATAGGAAACGTTTATCAAATTAACATGTTTCGCTTTTATTAACGCTTCATCAGAGAATGAGATATGGAGAAAAAGAAGAAATCAATTCGGGTCTTTTTGCTTATGTCTTGTTTGATTTTCATTGGTCAGTCATGTTTCTCGTGTGTTCGACTCTTTAAACCGAAGGCGTTCCGAATTCAAGAAGAGACGACACGTCCACCCGAAGTTTCTAGAAATTAACGGATTCCAAGCTTACCTGAAAAAAATGATAAATATTTCTATATATATGGTGACCCAAAAAAACGGGAAATTTTTAACAATCCAATAAAACCATGAGTGATGGAAGAAAAATATTTAATTCATAGTAATTGAAACCTTAAAACATGCCATTTAAGAAACAATGATGGAATTTTCATTTTTTTAAAATTACGTCCTGTAGATGGCGTCCTCCTGTACGAATGCATTCTTGAAATCTGCTGTTGAGATTCCTCATTGACTGCTGCAACATCTCAGCTGGGATACTGTGAATTTCATTCTCGTTACTAAAATGGCGAAATGTTTACTTGCTCATGGTCACTGTCTCGCAGTGTTGCCACTTGCTCATGTCTGGCAATGCGCACTTCAAAAATTCCCGTTTTTTGGGGTCACCCTGTATATGTAAGTGTATAACATTTGTAATTTGTCGATGTGGGAATTAGATATTATAAATTCGTAAGTGTGCGTGCATGTGTGTGTGTGTGTGTGTGTGTGTGTGTGTGTGTGTGTGTGTGTGTGTTTGGATGTATGTTTGTGTGTGGGCAGTAAACATTGTTGGTTTTTCGCATGCTGATTTTGGAATATTTTTCCGTACATACCGATTGTTTTCGATAAACATACGTTAGATGAGAAAACTCCTTGGTATTTTCTATTGGGAACAAAAACCCAATGAGTTTGTACGGAAAAGGGTTGAAAGATTTGTGGGCCACTAGGAACCTCGACACTGTCAAACGGAGAAAAATGGCGTGGTTTGGACACATTACAAGGCACGATAGCCTGTGCAAGACCATCATGCAAGACACCGTTGAAGGTGGACGTAGGAGAGGACGCCAATGTAAAAGCTGGTTGGATAATGTCAAACAATGGACAGGTATGATTATACCAGACTTGCTGATGGCTGTCGTTGATAGATCGTTGTGGGAAAGAGTTAGTGTGGCTTCTCCATTCGGATCCGCGCTACGATTACAAAAGTCAAGGTGATGATGAAGTTAGATTCAAGAAGGATTGGCCAGGTAATGTTTTTGACGAGTAAAGAAAATAATTGTAAGAAAATAAGAAAAAGCAAAGCCTCTGCATCATAATTAAAGATGGCTGCAAAAATATATATTCATCATCACTGGAACATAATATATTTTCAGACAGGTATTTACATATAGCATATACATACACAAATATTTACAGATATATTTTACATACACGTATGCATCACGATTAACACATATTCACATACACACGCACACACATTTTCACAAATATTGAGCACATATTTTTCGTTCCCGCTCCAAAGGAGGGAAGTATAGACGCATGCGCACAAATGAAAACATAATTTACTTCCCGCCTCACACAGACTTTTTTGAGCATTTATCCTTAAACCTCAAACGGAGAGACTCACAATTTTCGTTCTACTCTCGTTGCCTCTTACCATCGGAGAAATTAACTCCTAACCCAGCAGAACCTGAAATTAAACAAAAGGCATATCCCGCGGGATATTCAATGGAGTTTAAAAAACCGAAGTAGAAATTAGACTCTAAGCGACGTCTGAAGCAATCTGTGGTTAAAACAGTTGTCATCCTAAGGGTCCCCCCAGTTGTCATCCTAGGGGTCCCCCCTCCCGCTTCAAAGGGATTTTGTAGGGTTATACTTTCTTTTAAGCATTTCACCCCAAGCAAGTCGGGAGTGTTACTAATACGCAGGGGGTGATATAGAGAGTTAAAATGAAAGAAAATACTGGGAATGGGGGGGGGGAGGAAATGATAAAAATGTTCAAGTCAACAGAAGATGGCGATTGACATTGCATTTACATTTTTGAAGATTGTAGTTATCACAGAAGCAAGTAAATGGAAGGGAGTTACTGGGGAAACGCGTAGGAAGTCAACCACTTGTGTGAGAGATTGAATGATTGAAAAGCTATGGGTTTCGATGACAGCGAGGTCAGTAACAGTGTGTTTAAGCCAGCTGGTATAGTCGGCTTTAAAGTCACCGAACACAAATATGTTTGGAAACATGTGTAGGGAGATGGCCGTGTCAATATTATTTTGGAAATACTGTCTATAGCACGCAACAGTCATGAGAGGGAGGGAACAGTAGTGAAAAGAAGAGATAGCTGATTGAATTAAGAAGAGAGAGACGGAGACACATGTACGAATGGTCTGAGAGAGAGTTCCCTAGCCAGCGGGAGATGCTCGCGGACATAAACTCCTAGGCTATGCATGTGGACTTTAGAGTCCCTTTCTAAGCCAGGAATCAAGAAACCAGAGGAGGGGGTTGAAGAGTTAAGGTTAGTTTCTCTAAGAACTAGAATGCCCGAAGATTTTTCGAAGAGGAACGATTCTTTGCCGCAGAAGTGGGTACGAATATCACGAATGGTGGAGAAGGAAAGGTGAAGAGGTTGAGGAGTTGCTTTTAGGGTTTATCTGTCTGGTTGGTTATAGTCATCATGTGTCATTTTGGTAAGGAATGGCTTTGGGTAGTAGTAGCAGCCTGTCATCTAATGTAACATGTGCAGGAGTGGAACCGGCGCAGACTGCAACATAATGTGGCATCCGGGTTGCACACCGGAGGTGCTTACAATGATACCCTTCCATGCGCGACATGGCACTGCAAGAACCCCGATGCAATTGGCTTGCATTGTTTGTTTTTTTTTGTTTCGTTGATACTTGAAGTGATCATATTAGAATTCTATACTGAATACTGCCATGTATGGACCATGACCAGTAATTAAGTCACAGGAAAAAATCACAGTTAATTCATGGAAAAAATATTTTGTCGTTATTTATCATGTCAAATCCCAACTTTCAAATTGTGTGCAATACCACGGTTTCAAAATCGACTTGTACATAGATCCTCTAGTTTTTTTTGTCTCCTAATTCTCTTTCACTCTTCTTACTCTCCAGTCAACTTTGATCTTCAAAACTTTAAATGTAATGTCAATCGTAATCTTCTATCTTCTTAATTCCTCTTCTTTTATTCTTTTGTTTTTCTCTCACTTTAATAATGTTTTTCATTTTCTAATGTTCTTTTATGACTCTTAAAATCTGATGTTTTGTTATTGAAGTCCTTCTCAGCTGCTGCCAACACCTCCGAATTATTCGTAGATTTTTCCCCTTTTTACGCTCTTTGAAAATAATAAATAGTTTAGTCGCGAGTAGAGGGCGGGGATGACTGATGCGGAGTCAAACTGTAAATTCTTCAAAATATCCACTGTCTTACTTGCCCTTAAGATCAGGCGTATTATCCGACAAAAAGGAAACAAATTTCTGTTTTCTCTTAATACAACCTCTTTTAAATGGCACAGCAAGTCACAGTAGTGTTCACTGTTTGCCTTTCTTAAGATATTCATCAAAATAATTCCCTTATTCAAAATATAATAATAATAATAATAATAATAATAATAATAATAATAATAATAACTGTACTACTAGAATTTACATGCACATTCCCACAACGGTTCTGACCTGGCATCTCGGCTTCAGTCACCTTCCCACCGCCATATCGTAGCTTCTCTCTGCCTTTTCTATTAATAATTTCACGGTAATTGCTCTGATGAGCTTTCCTCTTTGGTATGTTCACTTTATGAATTTAAGCGCAGTACTTTATTGGCAGCTATGTCCCATCATTTTATAGACAAAATGGCGAGATGTAACCGTAAGTTCTATGCTAACAGTTTCTTCTCTCGTATTTCTGGTTTGTGAAACTCTCTTCAGGCTTCTTGCTTTTTAGTCAACTTTGATTTTTAAAACTTTAAATGTAATGTCAATCGTTATCTTCTGTTTTTTTAATTCCTCTTCTTTTATTCTTTTTTTTTCTCTCACTTTAATAATGTTTTTCTTTTTCTAATGTTCTTTTATACTCAGTGATCCCTTCCATCTTCCTGACTTTATTGTCTTGCTTGGGGTGAGACGCTTGATGCACACACACACACACACACACACACACACACACATATATATATATATATATATATATATATATATATATATATATATATATATATATGCAAGTTTCATTAAAAACGACAGACTAGGTACTACGGTTAAGTTTTTTATTTAATTTTTCTTGTGTACGAACAAGAGCTTTTTTATCTGGACAAAGGGTGTATAAGAACTGTCCAAATGTTTTGTCCAGCAAAGAAACCTCTTGTTCGTACACAAGAAAAATGAAATAAAAAAATTAACCGTAGTACCTTGTCTGTCGTTTTTAATGAAACTTGCATAAAAGAAGGATTGCTGCCTAAATATACAACTATATATATATATATATATATATATATATATATATATATATATATATATATGTATATATATATATGTATATATATATATATATTCACAAATCACTACACACTTAGCCATCTGTTTCATAATTTTAGTTTTTCAGACACTCCATTTAATCTGTTTACACATTTTAACTGTGCGATAGTCAGCTGAAAAGTTCATAGGCTGACCAAGATAATCTCGTGAAATTTGACTAAATGTGGTTTATTTTTTGACATAGTCCCCCTTGAGGTTCACACACTTCTTCCATTGGTGTTGCAGTGTTTGGATTACATCTGTGAAGAAGCTTTCATCCTCTAGACCAAAAAAGTCATCAACAGCAGATCTAACGTCATAATCACTGCGATACTGGTCTCCAGCCAAGTGTTTTTTTGTTCATGTTGGGGAACTGATGATAGTCAGATGGAGCAAAATCAGGAGAATAGGGAGGGTGATCAACTTGTTCAAAGCCACAGTCACGCACAGTAGCCATTAAAACCAAGGACTTGTGTGTTGGAACATTGTCCTGAGGAAACAAGACCTCTTTCGTCACTTTTCCTGGGTATTTGTTCTTGACAGCCTTTCTTAACTGCCTCAGCAAGTACTCTCCATCGATGGTGTGGCCCTTTTGAAGATCGTCAATAAACCCAATCCTTTTACGTCTCAAAAAACTTAGGCTACCTGCAGATGAAACGACGTTGGCCTTCTTTTAAAGAGATTATTTTTTTCTCTATTTCAGTGATGAACCCAGCACTCATCCTAGTTTAGGAAGTGTTTAAGGAAACCAGTTGGATCTACCACAAACATTGTCAGATGTTTTCCCGTGATGTGATTAGACTGCTGCGCTTTTGATCAGGTGTCAAAAGACGTGGGACCCACCGAGCAGAAACTTTCGTCATGCTAAGTTCATTGTACAGAATATTCTCAATTCTCTCACGGAATTTACTGATAGTATTGGCGATATGATTTATAGTCAATCGCCTGTCATCCATCACCGTGTGGTAAATACGATCAATGTTTTCCTCGGTGGTGGCAGTTGCACGACGTCAAAACCTTGGGTCATCTTCAAGATACCTTCCCCCTCCTAAATTCAGATACCCACTTTGATAAAGCTGGAATGTCATCCCCTGTTGTAGCAAGAAATTCAGCGTGAATTTACTTGGTGGCTAAACACTTTTTCGGGTGGTACTTCATAACACCACGATTTTGTCCATTTAAAAAAGAAATCGTTACTAGTTACTTTTGAAGTCTTTTTCAACAGTCAGATATCCCTTTACCTGGAAATAAACAATGCAGTTATTAAGAAGAAGAGTTGAAACGAATGACTATAAGTGTCCACATCTCTAGCATGACTCCTTCATAGTCAGCCTATGAATTTTGCAGCCCACTCTCATACATATTTTTTCTGTACATCAGTTGCATAGCTAGAGTGTGTGCCGCCCGGGGAAGCCCCTTAAAGTTATAAAACTAGTTTGTGTACCATTATAATATTACTTTCACATACTCAAATATAGTTGTATGCTTTTAATATACGCCAAAAATACTTAAACTTTATCAGTAACAGTTAAAAGCAAAAGCAACACATAGGGGAAAAAAGTGTCAAAAATTAGGTCCATCTTAATTTCTGAAATGAAAATTACAACTTTTTACAAAGTAACTTTTTTTGCTTTTTTGTTGGCAAATTCGTCAATGAGATCGTCAAAAATTATTTCATTGTCACTCTATAGAGAGTAGATAAGTGAATATGTCACAGTTTAACTTCCTCGAAATCGAAAGGATCCTTAAACTGTGAGTACTCTCCTGACATGAAAACCATTTCTGTTTCGATACAGCCTAGAAGCTTACAGTCTACAGCAGACACAAAAGTGCCGCCCCCATAAAGGTTCCGCGTCCATAAAAGTGCCGCACGGGGCGGATCGCCCCCACTCTTAGCTACGCATCTGCTGTACATATGAATATATATAAAAAATATATAAAATGTCAACTAATATACACATTTCGGTGACGTCATACAGTTAAGAACAATGATGCCGCGAATGTCAGTTTATATCTCCAGACAAACGGACCGAAAATAATGTGTGTGTTGTTGTTTTTATCCTTGTAAAATGTGTATGATCTTATTTATTATTTTTACAAAAATGATCAGTGGAAAATGTCATGAATCCATTTCTGACCTTAGGTCTCTGGTTGGGACCCGGAAGGAAATAATAATAATAATAAGGATGATAATGATGATGTGACCATGAGCTTTCTTGCTAACTTTACGGCTTTGAATTCATTCATACACCAGAGGGACAAATGCTTGGCCTCAAGATAATCAATAGTGACGAGTCATTCTAAAAATGCAGAACCGAAGAAAATGCTGTGAAATCAACTTGAGGAAGCCACGTGACATCTGATTGGCATTCAAGCATTTTGGCATTCACTTGGCTAAAAAGTTAAGCATTCACATTTGCTACAAAACCAAAATATTAATTTGAAAATTTGAATCATGTTCTTTAATAGCCTCGTCAGATCGAGATTTTCATCTGGATTCCATGCATGGCGCCGAAGTCGTTCAGAAATATCGAAACTATCAGCTGTGTACAAAGACTTTCCCAGAATCGCTTTGAGCGAGTAAAGTCTGATGGTCTTAGCAAAGATCATCCTGCTTGTGGACTGGCGTTATAGAATCAAAAGCAATTATACTAAATAACAGAAACCACATCAGCTGAGGACTTCCAACAGCAGCAACAACTAAAATGTATTGCACATGTAACTGGAAGAGAAAATGATTATATAATCAAGACGTTGACATTCCACACTACTTCAAATAAAAGGTTAGGAAGGAAACCTCCTTCAAAACTGGAAAGAATGATAACAGCTACTGGACTTAAGAAGAGAAAATAATGACATAATCAGATGTTGATATTCCACACCACTTCAAATTGAAGGTTCCAGTACTGGAAAGAATGATAAAAGCTCCTGACTTTAAAAAACCTTTTTTCCTAAGAAATTGTTGTAAGAAGAAGATTTTGTAAATTTAATCCAGAGAAAACTGTACTGCTGCTCGTTCAATGAATGCCTAATGTTTCTTTATAGGGAAACGGCTAATATTACCATTATTATCAGAAATTATAAATACAGTGCATTCTTTGTATTTCTCTATATGAATTAAATCCTATATATATTTTTCAACCAATAAAATCCCATCAGAAGATTTGTTGCATAAGCAATAATTACTAGAACAAATATCGCCAAAATACTTGTCGGGCGTAATTGTAAACCTACCTTCACCATATAATAACTCCCTTCACCACTCCCGCAAATTCGAGAAAAAGATTTTAGCGAGCCAGTATGAAATTATTTTCTAACCAATGAAAATACAAAAAAGTTCACACCTCTATGTGGAATTAGATTGTGGATCTGTCTTATAAAAATAAATTCTATAAAAATAGAAGCATACTGCTACTCTGGGTTCAAAACAATTTCCAATGCTAGTTTTATCTACTCGTGCTCCCAACACGCGCGCACACACACACACACACACACACACACACACACACACACACACACACACACACAGTAGAAGAGATGACAACCAGCAGACGCCAAATAAGTCCTTGTCTACGATCTCACAAACACACTGCCTGACCGTCATAAAATAAGTTTGTCTACGCATTTCACATCACACTACGAACACTTAATTACTTTACAGAGCAAACTTTACTCCAAGGAAAATTGAACATTTGTTTATATTGTATATTCCTGAAAATAATCTATAAATGTTATTTCAACTAATGTTCTGCCTTTACTTTTCCTCCCGAAAATAACCTTTCTTATATCTCGTTTAAATGATGTATTGTTGTTTTTGTTAAAGGTTTAGAATCCCGACACTCAATTTTTTAGCGAGAAGAGCTCGTTGTTCATTACTTGTTGGAAGTGTATGAATCTTGCGATAAAAGAAGACTTTTGTCATATATGTTGGAATCATTAACAAGGAGTGTGAAAGATTCAGATTAAACGAACTCTCTCCGGATATGTTTAAAGGGACGAAAAAAGACGCAGAAATAAGTGCTTCTAGTGTTTCTAACGAAACTTGAACAGAATCAAAAACTAACACTACAAGTAATATCGGACGAATGTCAGAGAATCCTAAATCTGAGACGCGATACTGAAGAAACTGAAGAAAATGAATGCGCATATATACAAGCTAAAGAAAATGTAGAAAAAGAAAAATTAATCCATGTTTCAGATGTGGGAAGTTACATCTTGGAGATGACTGTCCCTTTAAGAATTCAAAGTGCTACAAGTGTGGAAAAGTAAGACATAAAAAGTCACACTGTAAAACTAAAGCAAGGTAAATTTTCCACAGAAAAAAATTCCTACACAGCGTTGCGACTGAAAAAAATAATTACAGAAAACTAAAGAAAATTTCTATATACTAAAATTAATAATGTGGATGTAAAAATACAACTAGACACTGGTAGTGATATCACAATAATCAACGAAGCCACAAGTCTGTAAAAACTAAGTGTTATGTGTTAAAATACTACAAACTAATTTTGGTACTGACTGGATGGAATTATTTAAGTTGTGGGATTTACCTATAAATATTTATTGCCGAAATGTAAGTGGACAAACGACCAGTTTAACATAAAAGAGTGAAACTTTAAAGGAAGAATTGAAAAATGTTTTCCGGATGTTCTGTCGGATGAGTTGGGTCGGTGTTCCAAAGTCAAAGCAAAATTTCAAGTGAAAAATGGGCCGATGCCAGTGTTTAAACCAAAACGTAATGTACTATTCGCAGTATTGGATCAAGTCAACGAAGAATTAGACATATTTGAAAAAAAAATAGTTGTAATTGAAAAGATGGAACATTCAAAATGGGCAGCACCAGCAAAGAAAAAATATAATAAAATTCGTGTTTGTGCTGATTTTTCAACAAATTTTTACAACCCCGTAAGTACCTATTACCAAAACCAGAGAAAACGTTTGCGATTGAAACGGTGGAAAATATTTTTCAAAGCTGGATTTTTCTGGAGCAAATCCAGGTTGCGGGAAGAATGTTCAGAGTTAATAACTATAAATACATACAAAGGATTGTATAAATTCAACTGACTTCCTTTTGGAATAAAAGTGACTCCAGCTATATTTCAACAATCTATGCCTTCAGATTGTGATTTTGCAGCTGCTTATCTGGCTGATATATTAAAAGTGTATCTCAGGAACAACATGTCGGGTATATGTAAATAGTTTTCGAAAAGATACAAAAGTATGGGTTCAAACTCAGTGAGGAAAAGTGTGAATTGTTTTTGCCTATAATCAAGTACCTAGGACAAATCATTGACAAAAATGGTCGTCAACCAGATCTGTCGAGGGAAAGTACAATTAAGAATATGCCCCCTCCAATAAACGTTACTAGGTTACAAGCATTTCTGGGACTAGCAAACTATTATCAAATCTACATACCTAATATGCAGAATTTGAGAGCTCCTCTGAACAATTACTTAAAAATGGTATAAAGTGGAATTGAACAGATAAGTGTCAGAAGGCGTTTGAAGAAATCAAGAAAATACTAATGTCATTCTTATCTGCGCACTACGATCAAAAAGCAGAAATATTATTGGATTCAGATACTAATGACTATGGTATAAAAGCAGTAATTATACATAAATATGATGACGGTAATATGAAAGCCGTCGCATATGCTTCGCGTTCAAAAAATTTATACACGGCATGAGCTTTCGTTTGCAAACAGACCATCGACCTCTATTATCAATTTATGGTCCGAAAAAAGGAATTTCTACTCATACAGAGAATAGATTACAACTCTGGGGTACTATCTCATTAAATTACAATTTAAGGATGGAATAAGAACCATCCAAAAAATTAGGACATGCTGATGGTTTATCAAGATTGATACAAAAAATACTGGACTGTTTGAGGACAATGTTATTGTAGCATTAAAAAGTGAAATAAAAATTAAAAAATATGTTATGCAATGTAATATGTGAACTACCAGTTACCCTGGAAGAAATAAAAGTAAAAGCCATGTTTAATTCCAAAATAAAAAAACGACTAAAAGAAAGAAAGAAAGAAAGAAAGAAAGAAAGAAAGAAAGAAAGATAAATGATTTTTAGAACACAATCCAGACTTGAATGCTTACTCGCTCTGTGATGGAGTATTGATGTTTGCACAAAGATACAAAAGCAGATATTAAATGAATTTCATAGTGGACATCCGGGAATTTCAAGGATGAAATCTCTTATGAAAAGACATGTATACTGAACCAAAATGGATCACGACATTGAAAAATTAGTAAAAACCTGCAGAGATTTTGCTCTGGCAGCAAAATCACCTACCATGAAATTAAAACCTTGGTCAAAGACATACACTGTGGTCAAGACTGTACATAGATTTCGCACGTCCAATAAACAGATCACATTATCTTGTAGCAGTGGATAGCTTTACTAAGTGACCTTACATTGTAAGTGCCAAATTTCAACTTCTATGGTTACAATGAATTTTTGCACCAATGCAACGAATTTAAAGAATTTTTCAAAATGTTCTTGATTCAACATATTACTATACCGCTGTATCAACCAATTGCAAACCGAGAAGCTGAACGGTTTGTGGATACTTTTAAGAGAGCATTGATAAAAGTAAATAAAGAAAAAGTGAGCAAAGAAGCACTACCAAAATTCTTGAGAGTATACCGGATAACGGCGAATCCCAATACACGGCCAGGCATGTCACCGGTAGAATTGATGTTCGCATAAAAAATTAAATCAGTGTTTGACAGGTTGTTACCAGCTCAAAGAAGAAGAAGAAGAATAAGAAGAAGAAGAAGAAGAAGAAGAAGAAGAATTGATAATAAAAAGGACATAAAATTTTTTCACAATTGGCAAAAATGTGTTTTTCAGAATATATAAGAATGGAAAAAAATTTTGGAAGATGGCGTAATAAGGTCACGAATTGGAAAAATGATATGTATGGTAAAATGTAAAGAATGGGAACACTGGTATTGAAATCAGTTAAAGAAAAGGTTTACTGAAGAAAATCCCGCAAAAAAGGAAGAACCCATGCAAGTAATGTATGATGTTTTTGACGTACTAACACCCTAAGAATTCGTTGAACGTACAAATATGATTACCAGAAAAAGGAAACATACGGAAAACTAGCGGTTGACCCCCCCCAAAAAAATACAAAGTTTAGTACGTTGATGAACTAGCCAGAAAGTGGGGGTGGTAAATACTAAGAAATAAAATAAAATATTTACTAATAAAAAAATCTCAAAAGGGGAGATGTTGCAGTAAATAACACACCCCCGGTGACAAAAATGAACTAGGCAAGACGCCTTAAATAAAGAACCCCAAATGAGTCAGTGTAGTCAAACAGTTCGCTGTCTAGCTCACGACTGTCAAGCAGAATATGACTGAGTCGGGGCTCTGTCTACGGACTCAGAGAATCGGCTGAGAAAAATAGACAATGCAAAGTTGCGGTTACGAGGGCTGGGTAAATTTTGACCTTTGGCCTGAGTGTATGCGCTCAGTTTTCCCACATTAAACTCGATCTTGTGTCGCTTCTCCTCTCAGTGGGGAGACTGGTAAAATACTAGTCCGTTGGAATCAGTCAGTCAGTCCGTTGAATATCTAACATATCACGGTGAGTAGACTAAGCAAGACATTAAAACCACTAGGAGTGAGTTATAACATGATCCAAGTTCATATCTATCTAGCTGTCTGTGTATGAAAAATTTCTCAGAGTTAACCTGCAGAAAAGACAATATTTATAAAGGTAAAAGACAATAGGAAAACTGTATTATTAGCCGACGCGTTTCGTCCAGTGTGAACTGAAACTAACTACACTCTTCCGTTCCTAGATATCATATTACATAGAAATAATAACGAACTCAATTTTGACGTTTACAGAAAGGCTACAAAAAATGATCTGATCAATTTCTACTCAAACCACTCTTCTAAAATTAAATCTGGAATTATTATAGGTTTCTATCTGAGAGCATTGAGAATCTGCAGCCCCTAAGAAACATACATAGAAAACACATTCAAAAACCTACAATACCCAATATCATTTCATCCACAACGCAAGAAGAAAGGCATACAAAATATATAACCGAAACAAAAATATTATCCACACTAATAAATTACATAAAAACACATGCATAATACTACCGACCAACTCCGTCATGTCCACTATCCAGAACAACCTATGGCATGTAAATAATCTTAAAATAATCACAAACACTTCCAAAACCATTATAGATATACTCAGATCCTCAAACAATATCTATCTATCTATATATCTATCTATCTATCTTAGATACTACTACTTTCTTATGTATATCTCAGCCTGTTTCTGTATTTGCCTGTTCACACCTGTCTAATTACGCAAGTTATAATCTATATACCCAGTTAGCTACATAACTCTATCTATCTATCTATCTATGGTTACGCCATCAATTTGTGTGTATATCTTTGTGCGTATATATTTATTAGGTTGTCATAGAAGTGACTTGTGTGACCAACATTAGCTTTCGTAGAATGTTAAATTTCATTTTAAGAAACGGATTGTGGAATGTTGATAAATAATTTGCATAATAATCTTGATGTTATCATAAACGGAAACATTAGTAAATAAGTTTCGTATTCTGCAGTCTACTAAGGCAGACTATGAAATTCTCACTTCACAGATGAGGGGAATTAATTTCAAATAGTTTTTTGTTTGTTTCTTTCTTTCTTCCCACTTGCAAAACTGAAGTAACACAATTTTGCTCTCCCAATTTCCGACCCAACCCCCGTTTTCGCTATTTAGCCTTCTTCAGTATCCGACCAAGTTTGTAAATATTGTGAAAGAGAAAAATATGATGGGTGTGTGGGTGCATTACGTGACTCGTTCGACGTTTGAAGTACATATGTCTATTAAAATCTGTTAAATTTATTTCTGGCATTCAACACCCCAGCAACCGATCGACCGACCAACAACAAAGAGGAATTAATACAAGACAACACGATATCAAGCTGAAAGAAGAAGAAGAAGAAGAAGAAGAAGAAGAAGAAGAAGAAGAAGAAGAAGAAGAAGAAGAAGACTGTCATGTTCTAAGCACGGCAGATGGAAGAGCCACAACGATTAGACGACGCTTTTCGCTTTTTAGTGAAAAACCAAGACAAAAGTCACGTCAAAATCAAATCTTACTAAGATGGCCTTCAATTTAGAGAGAGAGAGAGAGAGAGAGAGAGAGAGAGAGAGAGAGATCTTATGACTCATTGTTCTTTTTATTTCTTTCTCAGTCTGCTCATATCTCTCTATCTATTTATCTATCTATCGTTCTTTCTTTGTTTTTTATTATTTTTTCGTACCTTAGTTAATCTACCTCTCTCATCTCCTCTCTCTCTTATATTGAACTTTTCTTTCTTTTTTATTCATACTTTATTTCTCTCTTTCACTTCCTCTTTCTCTATCACAAATTGTACTTTTTTATTCTTTATTTCGTTTTTCGTTTCTTTCTTAGTTTATTTTTCTCTATTTCTCTCTAACAGTTTGTATCTAAGTTTTCTTTTGTCCTTTTGTTTCTTTTATTTCTTTCTTTTTTTTCCCCTCAATACCAATATTAGGTTCTTTCTTTCTTAATTTTCCCATCTCTCTCTCTCTATCTATATATCTCTCTCTCTCTGTCTTTTTGTCATTCTTTCTCTGGCGCTCTCTCTCTTTCTGTTCCTGTATCTCTCTTTGTTTCTCTCTCTTTGTCTCTCTTTCTCTCTGACTCTTTATCTGTGTCTGTCTGTCTCTCTATTCACGTCTCATTCGATAGCTTTTGTCTTGTAGTGTGCAATGATAGATTATCCATGTTCTAATCCTTCAAGGGATTAGCCTTCATATTTAATCCATCAGTACATTACCGACAAGAGTTTAAACGATTTTTTCAAAATTCCCATAGTGCCATATCGCGAAAGTTTTGTCCAACTTGTGGCATTTTTCATTTACAGTTTCTCTATTTTACAAAAGCTTTCTTGCCAGACAACACTGTATTTTTTCCGATAGGAATTCTTGAAAATCTATTAGCCATTGTACCCATCTTCCAAAGAAGATCGGCTTGCCTGTCCGAAATCATGACATTTAACGAGGATTGAACACTCGCATCGGTAAGACATACGAAGCTACTTCGGTAATTAGTGATGCCATTATTTTTATTTTAATCAGTTCGTCACTCTAAGCAAAGCAATAATGCCACTAAGACGTAAGGGGGTGCTAGGGGGTACTTGGGGGAGTGAAAGAGAATGAAAGGGACTTTAGAAAGAACCGGAAACCCAATCCTAAACCGTAAACAAGAGATAAACCTCTAATCCTGTTCAAAAGACTGGGGAGGAGAATGAACCGGACGAAAGGCAAACCGATCTACTCCTATTGTTGCAGTGGTCGAGCGAGTAAATAGTTCATTTCTCGTGTATGCTTTAATTTTAGTAAAATATCGCATACTTACGGCCGTAGGACGTTGAAACATCAGTTCTCGTCCGATCATCGAAGTTAAGCAACGTCAAGCTTGGTCAGTAACTAGATGTGTAACTGTTTGAAATACCAGGTGTTGTTAGTTTAGATGTGCGGTGGTGTAATGGTTAAAGACTTGAGGTGAGAAATTGTAATGTAGGAATCCATATTTCCTACTCTCCAAGCTATGGGTTAAATAGCTGGATAGCCTTGGTTGGCAACGAGTCTACTGCAGAGAGTAACGGTAGCTTACTGCGGGAATTCTTCTGCTAAGTGAATCATGAATCAAAAGTGACATGATCGCCAAAGCGTGTATCACGCATGGCCCCTAAAGAAAGAAGAAAAATATCACCTCACCTCCGGACCAGAATTGAATCTCGTCGACCCCTGGCTTTTCCTAACACTAAAATTGAAACGCCAAAGATGTGATCAGTGAGAAAACGAAATTACTGATGTTGGCAACCACAAAAGAGAAAGATTGCCGACTGTTTTGGAAATATCATTTTCTATGCATGTATATCAGTATGTAAACGAAACCAAGAATATATACATATATATAAAAAGAAAACATAGTGACAAATTATGTTGTCACCAGAATGACAACTCAATCTATCAATATGATATCCAGCCTGATTTCGTTTGCAATCTATGTAACAAAGTGTGCAAGTCAGTGAGCGGACGTAGCTGGCGTTACAAGTCACAGGGTTCTGTGACTTGTAAAACCATATAGCTTAAATTTGAAGCCTATGTTTTACAAACAAGCTTGCGTCTTGATACATTAAGCCTTAAGATATAAGGTGACTCGCTGGTCTAATAAAAATCAATAATAAAATCAAGAAAGCGGTGTTCCTACCATGTATGTATGTAAATACATTGTTTAGAAATTGGTATATTCATGAAGGAGTTTTCAATGTCGATGATAAAGCGTTTGTAGGTATAAACAGTGTTCACAACACTGCATGGTGACTAGCAGTCTGAAGATCACTTAAGGCATGATACTGCTAGTCACCATGCAGTGTTAGCTTTTATGTTTTCACTATATACATATATATATATATATATATATATATATATATATATATATATATATATATATATATATATATATTACAGAGAAGAGAGAAGCCGATTTTGGGTATAATGTGGATTTTTTAAATATATATTATACTTTATTTTCCATATTTTTGCTATACGTGCTTCGGGTCTTGCGAACTTCATCAGGCGAAGAATAGTTATTGTCATTTGTGTGTAGTAGCAATCCAAATTTCGGGGATTACTACTACACACAACCCAATGGTTAAATATCGGAAAACACAAGGAAAATTAATTCCTTTAAATAATATGTGGAAATGACCAACTTTCGCCTGATGAGGGTCGCGAGACCGGAAACTCGTGTAGCAAAAATATGGAAAATAAAGTATAATATATATTTAAAAAATCCACACTTTAACTAAAAACGTTTGCGGCTCTTTAAAATATACACTTGTCTCTCGTTGGAACAACTATAACGTCTGCCATATATATATATATATATATATATATATATATATATATATATATATATATATATATATATACATACATATATATAATTGTGCATTTGGGTAGCAATCCCTCTTTTATACATGTTTCATCAAAAACGACTCACAAGGAAATGCGGTTTTTATTCAATTTTTATCGCCTTCTTTCCTTTTCTGGACATAAATTCTGTAGAAATTGTCTTCACTTATTTTTAGCCATTGTCAAGGATGATTTTATTTTAACTTTTAACTGAATGTTTTATGTAAATATCTAGAATTTTATTTGGCAAACACGATGAGCACATTATAAGAACACAAGAAAAACTGAAATAAAAAAACTTAACCGCAGTACCTTGTCAGTCGTTTTCAATGAAACATGCACACACACACACACACACACGTACCCTTAACTGTAGTTAAGGCTTTAGTTCGATCGTAGTTCTTTTATTTATTTAGTAGTGAATATTTTCTTGTTCACTTTACGTAAGCAAAGTTTCTTTAAAGTTCGGAAATATTTCTTGGTCACAGAGGATTATTCGAGCCAGATGTCGATGAGTCATGGTGTTCTTTTTACGCGGGAAAGTTATTGTTTCGAGTAGCGTAGCTTAGTCTGGCATCTCCCTGAGTTCGATCCGCTGACTGAGTTGGTCAGTCAAAAATCTTCCTTTTATAAGTTCTCGGGTATCGAAATCGGCTCCGAGGGTTTTGGCGCAATTTACTTATTTTCACGTGAGCTTTCAAATTTTCGAGCTGTAAACCAATAGAATTCTCTGATTGGAAATATGAAGTTTTCATTGGATAAGCTTAATTTTACGTGGGTGTAAAGAATAGATTGTTCCCACAGCAGGGGTGTTAAAATAACATGGACGATTCCACAAGCCCTACATTGATGAACTAGAGTCGCCATATATATATATATATACCGAAAAATTCACGTTATTTATTGAATGACCCTCGTATATATATATATATATATATATATATATATATATATATATATATGTGTGTGTGTGTGTGTGTGTGTGTGTGTTAGTTTCTTTAAAAGCAACTGTCATCTGAAAAGAAGAAAATTATTAGAACATAAGAACAAATTAAATAAAAAACTTAACCGCAGTCGTCAGTCGTTTTTAAGGAAAGTTGTATAAACGAGGGATTGCTGCCCCAAATACGACACACATACGCGCGTGCGCATATATATATATATATATATATATATATATATATATATATATATATTGTCATCCACAGACAGACTGTTTCGCTGTATCACAGCTCATCAGTGTGGGTAGACGTCTGGTTGACTCTGGCTAGAATCGAAAACCGGCTGAATTCGCGTCAGTCGGAAATTTTACCCTGAAGCCGTTGCAGAGAAGAAGGTGAATTTAAGCGTATTTATTTTTAGATAAACACACAGTGACTGAGAGAACTCGATTCGATTTACCGAAGAGTCTTGCATTATTAGCCGTAATAGTCACTGTTTACAAACCCACACATCCCCCCCCCGAGAGCTCAACCGAAATAAAAGGCAGATTTAACAGTGATTTCAGTTTGTTCCAGTAACGACCCACCCCATCGTGCAAATGACACAAAATTGGTTCCAAGTAGATTCGGTTGAATTCCAGTTACGCCATTAGAGGCTCAGCTCGACAGATCATAAACCGATTTGAGCATGTTTTTCGGCATGTTGCACTATTTTCCCGCCAGCCACACAACCTAAATAGAATTCAATAATGGACAACTGTGGAACATATTTAGATGGATATTCGCATACACGGACTCTAGCAGCAAATATATCCTACATCACGTCTCGTTTTTTTTTTTTTGTTCAGGAAAAGAAATAAACTACATATTATTAGGTTTACAACTTTTAAATCTTTTGAATTTCTGTTTATGTCGTGGCTGCAAGTATTTGGGGCAAAATTTTGAGGAAGTAGTTTTCTTTATTGCTGAATTTTGGTATCATTTTCTTTTTAACAAAAGGTTGCTTCTCGTGTTCGAACTTTAGGATTTTGTTGTAGTCGTCCCATCGTTAGAATTGGTTTCCATGGTTACACGCTGAAAAGTAGAGTGACTTCCAATAACAATGGATTTCAATGAAGTCAAGTCGATGGAGAATGCAAAACTCGAACGTTTGTTTATCTTCTCTACACAAAAAAAAATGTTTATATGTCAAAGTGTGTGCATGTTGATTTGCACGGGTCTACGTTTTCGACGTCGTCGTCGTGATGTAAACGTCTTCATAGAAATGACGCTTCTGCGAGCAAGAAAGTTCACTTGAATTAGAAATATTATTAGTCAACGATGTTTGTGAAAAAGACAAACGGAAATATAAAGGTTGGATGCGAGAGAAATATTATCATGTTGCTTTTGCAGTCGGCAAGCCTTTATGATTATTATTATTATTAATAGTAGTAGTAATATTAGTAGTAGTATAAGTAGTAGTAGTAGTAGTACGCGTGAAATCATAATTTTTAATCTGATAATTGAATAAGCTCCATCCGAGTTCCACGACCTTAAAATGTCCTCGATTGCATAATTAAATATTTCAGCTTAACAATTTTAAGTAAATATTGCAATGAGTATAGGTACCTCTATTAGATCGCTGAGAAAAGAGCATAACATGATGAAAAAGACGCCAAACTTGACGAAAACAAAATGTTATCGTCTAAATGTTTATGTTATTATTAAGAGGAAAGATCAAATACATGATTTGCTTTCCTCAAAGCTTTGTGCTTTTAACTAAGATAATCACTAAACTGAATGCTATTGAATTTCTAGAGTTTTCATAAAATTAGTGGGGGGGAGGGTAATAAATATAAAAAAATATTTTTGTCATGACTTAAAAAAACGAAAAGATATTTATAATTTTCATCATTTGTGAATAGTTTCTGAAAGTTTCATTAACATCCGACAATTATTTTTATTTTTGAAAGATTTTCCAAATTAATGTCTGTCATACAAAAAAAAAAAGTGCTAAAAATTTATTTACTTGTTCCGCTGATACAAAGAGAAACAAGGTTTCTTTTTAATCAAAATTTAGAATGTTCTAAAAAGAAGGAAATTTTTTTAAAAATAATTTAAAAAATACTTTGATCTTTACTCTTAATAATAACATAAACATTTCGACGATAAAATTTTGTTTTCGTCAAGTTTGGCGTCTTTTTCATCATGCTATGCTCTTTTTTTTAGCGATCTCATGGAGGTACCTAAATAAGTATAAATGCAGGTCATAATTTAAAGAAGTAAGAGGGTACAAATGAAAAGACTTAAAATTGACAAGGTTGACCATTTTACTGAAGCCGACGTTAAACGTAGCTTTTCTTTCTTTCTTTCTTTCTTTTTTTCTCTCTGATATGACTTTTCTGATTTTCTTCGCGATCAAAACAGAATAGCCCATTATTTATTTAGACTATTATATATTGGCAGGACTTAATGAACGCATTAACCAATGAACTAACTAACGACAGAAGGAACAAACAGAATTATTATTATTATTATGATGATGATGATGATGATGATGATGATGATGATGATGATGATGATGATTGAGTGAATGAGAAAGCAGCTTACAAAGTGATGCTGGGGTAAAAATATACGAAGCCCATTGTACCCATCATGGCACCCAACCTGATATTGGTATACGAGGCACATGCAGCACAGTCAAATCTACGTGATGTGATGAGAGATTTTGATAAAAGTAATGCATAAATTTACAGCTGAGCCCTTTTAGAAATACGTTCTGGTTGGGTAAACCACTCCGCTCGGGTGATCTCCGATTGATGGTATTCGCAAATATTTAGATGTGACACCCAAGTTGCCTTGGCTTGTGCCTCTCATCCTAGAAACATAAGAGAACAACCAGCCATGATGCTTCCCCACTACTCTTGCTCACAAACACATACACAATTCGTCAGTCCCGAGGAGATATGTTTAACTGATTATGGTGAGGCAACTAGGCAACCAATTTTGTAATACTGAACGAGATATTTACTGTAGCTCATCCTAATTCATCCAGATAAAACAAGTACCTTTTAAATGGTAATGGTAATATTAGCCATTTCCTAATAAGGAAACATTTGGCATTCATTGACTGAGCAGCCAGTACTGCTCTCGTTGAAATTTATAAAATCTTTGTCTTAAAACATTTTTCAGGATAATAGGTATCTCAAATATACTAACTGTTATGGCTCTTTCCAGTATTGATAAAGGTTTTCTTCCTAACCTTTTGTTTGAAGTCGTGTGGAATATCAACATCTTGATTAGGTCATTATTTTCTCATCGAATTACATGTGCTTTCCATTTTAATTGTTGTTGCTGTTGTAAGTCCTCAAGTGGCGTGGTTTCTCTTATTTGTTTCTCTTCTTTCTTTGTGATTCTGTAGCGCCAGTCAGCATATTTCAAAGAAGGATGGTCTTCGTCAAAATTCACTGGCTTCTCTCGCCCAAAGCCATTTTTAACCATTGATCTTAGTAAGTGATTGTATCCAGCTGAAAGTTTCGATATTTCTAAACGGGTTTGGCGCCCATGCATGGAATGGATGACGAGGCTATTTAAGAACATGACTCGAGCTTTCAGGTTAATATTTTGGATTTGTAGCAATTTGCGGTGTTTCGGGAGGGGGACTATCTCGAGTGGAGCCTATTCTATGATTAATTTCCTTATTTCCTATATTAAATTTCTTATAACTGATCTATACATGTCTGAGCTATTTGTTTGTTATTTAATAATTTCACATGCTGAAATCTCCAAATTCTATTCAAACCAGAAGGCATGAGAGCGAGATTTTTAAAAAAGAAAATAAAGAAAAGACATATACTGTTTGACAATATGTTGACAGTATATCTATCTTATTCGAGTTACGTCTGAAAATTGCATTAAGTGTAAAAATATATATAAAAATAATACAAGCTACAAATATTGTTTGTCTTGAGAGAAACTGTTGTAGTGGTAATGAACGCAACGAAGCGAATGAAAAGCAGGTTATTGTGAATGGAATGTAAATAAATGTGAGGAACATGATGGGGACCGGGCTTATCTTGAAATTTTCCGTTAGTTGATTAGTTAGAGTAATTAAACAAAATAATTTTTCTAGATATTTTTTTCAGAATGTGTATCTTAAAATGTTCGTTGTAATTACAGTCGTTTGTGATAAAATGTTCGGCAAATTCTGTTGATGTCACATTTTGTTGTGTAGGACATCGTACCTGTGGCCATTAAATCTGTTCATTTTCATTTACATTTTTCTTTTAATTTCCTTTTTCAAAGTGACTGATGCTAATCTCCCGGAGAGCAACACATTTTTCTGGTCTCACGCTTTCCACTGACATAAAGTGGGGAATTTTATTGAATCAATTGCTAGGTCTGCCGCTGGAAAACTTGCTTCACTGTGTTGTGCCAGACACTTTTTTCTCGCTAGAATCCATTCGTCCGTGCATTGAATAGTTTTTCAATATCTGGTCTGGTGCCCCAGCTATATATCTTGGAATCTCTGTCTATAAAAGGCAGGATGTGTGTGTGTGTGTGTGTGTGTGTGTGTGTGTGTGTGTGTGTGTGTGTGTGTGTGTAACGAATGCACGGCCGCAATTTTCGACGGATTTGCACCAAAATTTACATGCACATGCTCTGAGTTATTAAGAAGGCCAAGACCGACTTTGCATTTCCCAACTCCAATCGATAGTGGAAATAATCGATTTTTTCATGCTTCTATGGCAGTTTTCATGTAGTTTGCTTTCATTTTCTACTGGCCAGAGAGAGAGCCTATAGTTGGCTGCCACGAATAGGTAGGAATATTCTATTGGCCAGCGTGAGAGTCAACAGCTGACTGACACGAATGTCAACTAGCATGCTAGCATGCAAAAAAAATCGATAGCTGCATTCGTCACAAGTGGGAAAAATTTAAATCTGCATGGCACTTTACTCCAATTGGCTCATTCACTTGCTTAAACTCAACGTTGATTCTGATTCCGCAGAACTGGGTTGAGTGTGAAAAAGTATTTGTTGTTAACATTCTTTTTTCATTCGTTTTTTTCCAGTTACGAGTCCTATTTTAAAGCTGATCGTTTTGTATTCATTTTGTTTAGTTCTTTTTTCGTAACAGATTTAATGTTTAGTATAGAGCTTAGAAAAAAATTCGCCGGGTGAGATAGGCAAGAAGTAAGGCGTGTAACAACATCAGCACGGCAAAGGGCACTCCTTTAAAGGCAAGGAAGGGCAAACATATTTTAAGTCAAGTGATAGCGATTGCTGTATGAGTCGTACGATTTTTGAATCAAGCCCGGGCAACGCCGGGTCATGCTGCTAGTTCTTGATAAAATCCAAATAAGGTTCTTTAATGCTATCAGTCCCGACCTGGCATCTCAACTTCAGTCACTTTCCCGTCGCCGTGACGTGGCTTCCCTCTGTCTTTTCTATAAATATTTTCATGGCATTTAATTCTAATGAGATCTACTCTGTGGTACCTCGGTCACCTGAATTTAAACGTAGGTTCGTGACTAGGTTTCATCGTTTTATTGTCGAAATAGCTAGATGTAGCCGTAAGTTCTATTTTAATAATTTAATTTCTCACACCACGCTCCTGTGAAACCATCTTCCAGATTCTTGCTTCCCTGCCACCTTCTTCTATGTTCCGTGTCTCATCAGAATGTTGGCGATCGTGACTCTCCAAAATATCCTGTCCTTTGTAGCTCTTAATAAATGTTGGCCTTTTGTTATTTCTCCTAAACCTTGTTCCACCATCCATTTACTCATCCTCTTTCCTTCAATCTGTCTTGTGAGTATCAGATTTTTCAAGCCCTCTTTCCTCGTTATGTGCCTTAGAAATCTCAACTGTCTCTTCCTGATGTTAAATATAAGTTTGCTTTTTGTTTCCATTTTCTCTAAAACATCGTCGTTGTTCACATGTTCCGTCAGTGGTATCCTCATTATCCTCCTGTAGAACTAACTTTCCCACTTTCATTCACTGCCATACAGAGTGACTGATAATACATAATTTCTATTTCTACCTACGATATTCAAAAAATTAAATGCCTCTTCTGTCTTCCTGAACTCTGTTCTTTTATTGTCCTTCCCCCCCCCCCATAAAGTCTCCTCATTCCCTTTCTCTCTCTACCCCTTTTCTCTCCCTACCCATTTTCTTTCTCTACACCTTGTGTCTTAGTGGCATTATAGCCTTCTTTGGAGTGAAATGATTTTTAAAAATGCTTTAAATGCTGCATAAATATTAAATTTTATATTAAGCTGGTTCCCACACAATAGAGATACTGTATTTCTTTTTAATCGATTTCTCCCCGAGCAAGGCAGTAAAGCCACTAAGACGCAAGAGGTCACTGGATGTGGGAGGGTTAGAAAACAAGAAACTTTACTAAAGAGAGAGAACAAAGGAAGAGTAATCAGGAGGACAGTAGATAGCGATTGATACTGCATTTAAATTTTTGCAGATTAAAGTTGACTGGAAAGCATGGAGTCGGAAGAGAGTTCCACAAGCGAGAAGTGCGAGAAAAGAAACTGTTAGCGTAGAATTTACGATTACATCTAGCCAACTGAACTGTAGGCTGGTGAGACCTCGTCGCCATAAAGTCTAGGTACCCTGTCGAAGATCTCACCAAAACAGTTGCCATGGAAGTATCTAAAGAAAAGGAACATAAAGGCAACTTTACGGCGGCGAGAAAATGACTGAAGCCGAGATGCTAGATCAGCACCAATAATATTGTTGATTTTTCTTTGGATTATATCAAGGATCTCTAGATATATAGCGGGAGCACCAGACCATATCTGGCAGCAATATTCTTGTTATGGAACCTTACCTATAACGACAGAATGAACTCTTCCTGACACTATGAATACTGCGCCTCTCAAGACGAGAGGGGCGAGACGGAATCGAGTCATGTGCAGTCTCTGACTCTTTGTGACATGTCGAACTCTCTGCTTTGGCAGAGAGGAACTCGGACGAGCGAGGCTTTGCCGAAGGGCAAAGTTTCGTCCGGGGAGGTAGACAGTCCCTGAACCCGTTTATACGGGTTCTAATGGGCATATTTTTGGCCTAGCCTACGGGCTCGGGGAGCCCACATTAAACCGGCCTTGTGCCACATTCGACCCACGTGGTAGCGTTGTTAAATATCGAGACGGAATCGAGTCGAGCCGATAGTAGTTCACTCCAACCCAGACTGACAGTCATACTAACACCTTTCACATCTTGTATTATTATTCTGTTTAATATATCTTTGTTATTTCTACTCTTGTGTTCGTGTTGTTCTTCTTTGGTCCTAACCTTGGACCATAACAATTCTAATATGCACGAATGGTATTTTAATAATTTTTATTTTTTCTCAAGCTGATTGATTAATAGAATATATTCTGATAATGTATTCCGCTATAATCTGAATTTGTTTTAATTGTTCATTTTATCAAATCTTAATTTGAACAGATTTTTAAAGCTCTCTCTTCCTCACAAATACTACAAACCAGTCACACCAGTTTCTTAAGTAGATTGCAACATATCGTACGCTGCACAAAGGAAGACAATTTGTAATGCAAACGTTTTCTTGTCAGTGACCTTGATCTGTGAACTTTTGGGGATCGGATTTATTCTAGGAAAGGATTTTTTTAAATATTTTCAATATTTAATTTGATACTAAAGGAATCTGTTCCTATCGTAAAAAAATAAGGGGAAAAACATTTTTGACAATTTTTCTTTTTTAATATTCATTAGACCTTCAATAAACGGTATCTCTCCGAAACGAAAATTATTGATTTTTTAAAAAATCTTTTTCGTAAATTTGAATTATCTTAAGACAATGTCAATGGGATACCTGATCCTTTATAGAGGTATTGGGATGTAGTTTTTATTTACAAATGCCAAGTTTAAAACTATGATTACGACAGAGATAATTGCGGCTTATTCAGGTATTTTTTCCCAATTCGGAGTTTAAGGATTTCCTTCCTCCCCCAATTCTTAATAAATGTAGGATCTGGTGAAATAGAGTTCTTCTTTTTATATTTTTTTTTAAATAAAGAATAAAGGCATAATATTGCACGGCTCTTCGGCAAAATTGAGTCACTGTCAGTCACTGTGCGTTTATCTAAATCTAAAAATAAAACACGCTAAAATTCACCTTCATCCCTGACCGTGCGCTGACGGCTTAGTGGGAGAAGTCCCGACTGACGCAAATTCAGTCGGGTTTCGATCCTAGCTGAGGCAACCGGACGTCTAGCCACACTGATAAGCTGTGAAACAGCGAAACAGTCTGTCTGTGGATGACAAATATATATATATATATATATATATATATATATATATATATATATATCAATCCTAAATCGTGTGTGTGTGTATAATTATATTATATAGCCATACATACATATACTAAAACTTTAATGGTTAGAGTTGAATTAGACCAGGAAACAGCAGTATTTAAAAGTGCTCAATAGAGGGATAAAAAATTTAACATGTAGAGCGCGTTTAAGTATAAAACATCATGAGATCAACCGATTCCGCTACTTTAGTTTCAACCTTTCGGTATCTTCATGCGATTTCCGTCAATTGATTTCATAATATTTTATATTTAAAAAAAATCAATAATAATAATTTTTGAAAAATAAATACACACACACACACACACACACACACACACACACATATATATATATATATATATATATATATATATATATATATATATATATATATATATATATATATATATATATAAATTCTAACCTTCACAGCATAAATCCAAAAGTGGGCTCGATACCGATAATCGTGCGATGATTATTTATTATAATTTTATCATATAGACAAAACCAGTTTACTCACTACAAAGATGCAACTTCGTTTCGGTGCATTTCAATTGCACCTCGACGGGTGAGAACCAAAATGTTTACCTGTCGAGGTGCAACTGAAATGCACCGAAAAGAAGTTGCATCTTTGTAGTGAGTAATGTGTTTTTGTCTATATAGTAAAATTATAACACACACACACACACACACACACACACACACACACACATATATATATATATATATATATATATATATATATATATGAAGAAATATAGTCTTAAAGTGTGCTATATTTATGGGATAAAGTGCTCAATATCAGAGATAGAGCGTGTGTAAATATAAAAGTGAACATAGAAGTCAACACTTAGCGGCGACAGTCTGTTTCATGCTAGATGCAATGAAACAAACTAGCATGAAACAGACTGTCGCCTCTAAGTGTTGACTTCTATGTTCACTCATATATATATATATATATATATATATATATATATATATATATATATATATATATATAGTTGGATTGGTGTGAGTTTGTTAACTAAAATCTCTAAATGTGTTAGCTCTATCACTGATATTGGGCGCTTCTCCAATAAGTACTGCGCATAATATAATATATAAATAATATATATAAAATTACATATATATATATATATATTTATATGCACACACATTTTACATATATATATAAATATATATATATATTATATATTTACTAGACATCAATATATATATATATATATATTTACTAGATATATTACATATACATCAATATATATATATATATATATATTTACTAGATATATTACATATACATCAATATATATATATATATATATATATATATTGTGATCTGTGTTTAAAAACTATTTATTTTCTAAAAATAAAATTGATTATAGTTATTTTAACATTTTAAAATTCAGAACAAATAAATAGCCCTTAATACACATTTGAATGAGAATTCATTATATGTAGAAGGGACAATTTATTATGTTCAAATATATAAACGCACACATAAACGCACGCATACATATACATACACGCACACACACCTATATTTGTGTGTGTGTGTGTGTGTGTGTGTTTGTGTGTGAAGATGATGAGACAAAGTGGATTTTTTTTATTCCTACACACAAACACACACATACACATATATATCTATTCACCCCAAGCATATATATATATATATATATATATATATATATATATATATATATATATATATATATATTCACTTCAAGCAAGGCAATAAAGTAACTAAGAAGCGATGGCTTGCTGGGTGTGAATCAATAGGAGAAAACGAAACCATTATTAAGGAGAGAGAGAGAGAGAAGAGAGAGAGAGAGAGAGAGAGAGAGAGAGAGAGAAAACAGGAATTAAGGAGACCGAGGATACTGACTGACATTGCATTGAAACTTTTAAAGAGAGTTCCACAAGCGAGAAGTTCGAGAGAAGAAATTATTAGCATAGAACCTACGGTCACATCTCGGTTACATTTCACGTGGAAAATGTTGTAACCTTGCTGCCGGTCTTGTACTGCATTTAAATTCATAATGTCATACCTATTGATACGCATAGAATTATAATTTAACGTAAGTCAAAGTAAACAGAATTTTGTCATTAAGATACTCAATGCATACCTAGAGTAATAATTATTGTAATAAAAATTTCGCGACTTTAAGTTGCCCGCAGAGACGACTTAAAGAAATGTAGTGAAGATCTTTCAGTATTCGAAATTCGGTGAAACGAGAGAAAAAAATCAACAAAATATTTACATCCGTTTATGCAAACAGAGCAGCAAGATAAAGTAAAAAACATTCAGCTACACCCACACTGGATGCCTCATCGTAAAGCAATGGTTTGTTTAACAATTCGATTTGCGATTTTTATCCACCCTGAGTACCCAATATTTGTATCCATCCGGAGTACCCAATATTTGTATCCACCCGGAGTACCCAATATTTGTATCCACCCTGAGTACCCAATATTTGTATCCACCCGGGGTACCCAATATTTGTATCCACCCGGGGTACCCAATATTTGTATCCATCCGGAGTACCCAATATTTGTATCCACCCGGAGTACCCAATATTTGTATCCACCCGGAGTACCCAATATTTGTATCAAGCTAGTCTTGCGGACGATTTAGTTCGATTCACTTTCAGTACACCATTTTTATTTACAGACGTAACATTAACAATTAGCACCATAACAGATTTTTTTTTTTGTCTATTAAGTAAAACTAATCCGGGAAAAATAAGTTTAAATTAAAATTTGGATCTGGTCGAGTAAATTTATTTTGGAAAATCGCCCACAATAAATTCCATCAGTTTAAGTGCAACCACTCATACTTAACTGGCACAGGGCTCCGTCCCTGTGCTGGTGGTATCACAGCTATGACTAGCTTAGACTGGCTATGACCAGCTTGGACAAGCTATGACTAGCTAAGACCAGCTTGGACTAGCGGCCCGGGTGAAAACACTCGGGGTCCCCACGTTAAAAACTGACCTTGTGTCACAACCTGACTCAGTGGTGGGGTCAAGTAAATCTCACTTAATTGCGATCATATGATACACGCCTCGGTGAACATGTCTTTCGATTCACGGCTGACTCGGTAGAAGGTAGGTTGTCGTTTCTTTCTATGGTAGACTGGTTACCAACCAAAGCTATAGAATCCAGTCTGCCCTGCTATTCAACTCGTTGCTGGTGTGAGAACATAGGATTAATATCATAAGTAACTAATATTTGTTTCAAATCAAATTAAACTTTAAATCGGCTAATCTTTCTCAAATATAGTTTTCAGAAAAGTGTATTTTATTTTTGATCAAGTATTAGGTTGGTGCAAAAATAATGTCGTTTTATATATATAAGTTGAACGTCAAAAAACGACATTATTTTTGCACCAACCTAATACTGTTGTTTTGGTTGAGCAGTCACCAAATATTAAATGTAAGGGTTCACTTACTTTTGCACATCTTAATTTTTAATTTTGAATCAATATTTTTATTCCAGCTTGATCAATTTTTTGAAAGCGGATGTAATTGATTTAATAATGGCTTTTCTTAATAAATATGTAGTTTAATTAAGATTTGTTGATTATCTCGAAAAAAGAGACAATTATTTTAAATATGATCATAGGGGTTGATTTACTTTTATGCTTGTAGTAATTCTTGACCGATATCTTCCTTTCAATGAATTTCTATAGTAAAAAAATTAGTAACATGTTTACATTATATTTATATATATAATTTATAGCCTATGTCTGTCTGTTTGTTTGTTATGAAACTCTTACTCGAGTTTTGGAGAGAGACCCCCATAACCATATATATTCTGAAAGTATATCACCCAGCGTATAAGTATATTTCATTTTGATCAAAGGAGGTCCCTGAGGGGCACAAACCCTCAACTGATAATTTTTTCCCCTTTAATATAAATTAAATTTAGATTTGATCAAGGGAAAGACTCTTAGGATACTTCGATAAATATATTTTATTTTGATCAAAGGATATATAGAAGGAGAAAGCCAGAAGATGGAGGTCACATCGGCAAGATCAAAATGGGACAATATGGATGTCAAGTTGAGCAAGAAATCCCCAATCAGCGGGTAGTGCCTTACAATACATATTTGTTGCGACAATTCAATTGTCTTATCAATGTTGAAATCTGCTCATCAATTCATTCAATCAAGTATTGCATGAAATATATATCAAAGGGGCAGATCAAGTTGTTTTTGCACCTCCGCCTACTGAGAATTTTTTCCATTTGATATAAATTAAATATAAATTAGAACAATATAGAAGGAGAAAGCCAGAAGATGGAGGTCATATTGGCAAGATCATTGAGTAATATTGAAATGCATCATTTTTCTCCACAAATTATAACAATGATTTAAAATTAATCATCATTTTCTTACAAAAAATGTGACACGCAGCAAGGAGCGGGTAATTCAGCTACTATATAATAACCATATTTTATGATTAATGCTTGTAGTAATTCTTGATCAATATCCTCTTATAACACTTAACCCGGCAGTCGATTCTGGGTCAGCCTGGTCAGCAGTGACCAAATGTTCTGATCCTTGCCCACACGCCACATTTACTAGATGTCTTGATCGTAGGACGACGAATTGATTGCAGGGTCAATCCTATGCTGTTCGATACTGTCACGGTTGAACGGTCATTTGTTGCTGTCCACTTCAGGCACCACCATACTCTACCCACGCTGTGTTTCTTGATCACAAAGCTGGTAAGGACCGATTAATCATCAGTATCGTAGTGCTGATTCAAACCACAGTGAACTGGAAAAAATAGAAATATCTTTTTTGCAGACGTAATAAAAATAAAATGATGTTCGGTTCAATTTTGATTCGTTTTACGTAGTTCTTGGTATAACAAAAAAATTAACCCTTCCCGCTGAAATCTGACACTTTTGACTTTCGGCACGAATTTCAAGGAACAGGACCCCAAATCGGAATTCTCTCGGTAGTAGGTCACGTGGGTTTTAGCAGCTACTTCGCCGCTGTCTCGTATCGCCTGGGCTTCAATCTGCAACTCTAAATGCGCTTATATTGATATCTGTCTTATATTGAATGGGGTCTGACAGTGTTTGAGAATTTGTAGTTTACCCAGGTTTATGTAACGATTACAACAAAGATCCTTTGTTGTCTGTTTTGTAATATTAATTATCTCTCCAAATTTGGGCGATCCCCTCTTGTAGTGGCTGAAGGCATTGGCCTGCCCGTATAACTAATTCCTTCTCTTATCTATGCCTCACATCATTTCTCGGTTTCTCATCTAAGCTCGCCACCTCAGATGTTTCTTTGACGACTTCAACTTTCAAACTGCGTGGGTAGAAAGTCGATCTCAACTTTTAGTCATTAATTGTACTCGTGAATTGTACTATTTTAATTTGTATTATTTTCAATAATAATGCCAATGAACACCACAAGTGCATTCCCTATCTGAATTCCTTTAACGCAGGATAAAATCCTACGGTCGTCGAGGTCATTTCCGCCTGCTGACAGACAAGCATAGGCCAGTCTTTTGATTCTGCGTTCGTCCCCAAAATTATCAAATATTATACTCAATTGACCCTTTCTTTCTCCCTGGTAATCATGAGACATGATCTCGTCTCTTGCCTAAAAGGCAAGCGGACATATGATATGTCATCTCGTGCTTTTAACGCTTTTTGTCTCTTCCAAGTAATATTCCAAATTAACCCTTTCTTTTCCCTTTCAGCAGTGTCATATAGTGTCACACCTTTCTCAATATATTTCTACAGTAAAACATTAGTAACATGTTTATTTTATATATATATATATAATAACCCTATTTTATGATTAATAATTGTAGTAATTCTTGACCGATACCTTACTTTCAATGTATTTCCATAATAAAAACATTAGTAACATGACAAAAACGACAACGACAAAGCCTATTTCAAAACCAAGTTAAAGCAAGACGATTACTGAATAGAGAAAGGTATCTGAATGGCTCACATGAAAGACTTGAACAAATAAGACTGCAATCTAACAAACTTGTGAGTAAAGGAATTAATGACACTGTTCATTTTGATCTGGAAGTACTTTTGTCTAAATGCACATAAATATTTTATTTGTATAGATTATTAAAACGCCTAATGGAAGTATTCAATGATAAATTTACTAATTTAACTTGATTTACCTCCCTTTCCACTCCGGCTGGTACATACATAAATACACATTGATAATTATTGTATGGTTTGATTATTATTATTATTATTATTATTATTATTATTATTAAATTGAATAGACAACGAATATTTTTTGTGCCTGGGTGGGTGAAGTTTCAATTGTTTTCGTACAAAGAAACATGATTGATTGATTGATTAAGCTTCTACGGGTTATCCATCCTTTGCAGGTTATTTAAAGGCAAAAAATATTTTAGATTGTACGCATTTTTTTAGATGATAATTGTTTTTAGTGATACACGTTTTACCTATAACTGGGGGAGAAGAGGTGAATTCATACCTTTCCCAAGGGTATTTGCGAGAAAGTGAATATAACGAACCCAACTGGAATTAGAACTCGACTCTCCGATTAACAATTTCAAGTCGTTATGCATTACACCACTCGCACATCCAAGCTTACAGCAGCTAGAATTCGCAAGGAGTTTTATATATATATATATATATATATATATATATATATATATATATATATATACAAGTTTAGGATTGGTATATAAGGAATGAAATCCAATAACCAACAATTAATATTCTTTAAAGAGTGCTCAATACAGAGTAGAGCAGATATAATTATTTATTTGAATATTACAACATAAATATGTTATAAAATCACGACAAAAGTAGCCATTTTGTTTCAACACTTCTTGTGTCTTGTCAAGTGATAATATAGAATATAGAATAAATGGTTTTAAAAGTTTCAAATTAATCAACGATCCTTAGCTAAGAGTAAACGCTGTTACGTAAGCTAGAGTGGCCAATCAAAAAACAAGTATAGGATGATTCGAAAAATTTGACAACTAAGCAAGGTTAACTAGATATTAAAAGATTTATAAAATTTGAAATTAAAATTAAAAGTAAAAAATTAAAATTACCTATTTAGAAATCTAAATCAGATCTCTATTAAGTTTTAAATTGTAGAATTACCAAGGAGAAAAAAAAAAATAAATATAAAAATAAAAATAAAAGATATATGCTATTTAATTTATATTTTCATTGAAATTAAGTTGAAAGTTGTATTTAGAATCCCAGACATAGATGTATACATTTTTCGTTACATTTCAGCATGTTAGTCGCCTCTCACGTGAAATCATTCGAACAACGGCATGTTAAACGCTCGGACGTATTTAGATATATACACACACATACAAAAAAGCAAACCACACATAGGCAAATGCACTATACTTACACATACACATCGATACACACAGGCACATACATCTACATTCAATATGATCTAGACGGTCAAATGTTTAATGTTATTAAACGAATTTAAACTTGAAAAATTTAAACAAATAACTATACATATATATATATATATATATATATATATATATATATATATATATATATATATGTATACATATACATATATATATATATACATATATATACATATACATATACACACACATACATATACATATATACATTTTTGAAAACATATAGTTTTCGACACATTTACAGACAAAAGTAAATAACCACCTCCACATATAATTGAACACTCGCACATCCGCATATAAATTAATACATGCACCCGCATAGACACATATAAGGATAATAGGTACGCATACACAGACCTACGT
>OZ038493.1:2422424-2539924 GCA_964036315.1 Acanthosepion esculentum
AATTAAGCACGTAAAAAAAAGAAAAAAGGATTAGACTAAAAATTAAAAAAGAAAATTACTTGACGAACAACAGGCGCGTCAAAAAATAAAAAAGGAACAAATTAGAAATAAAAACGAATTAAAGTCGTGGGTGTGGGGGGGTGGCCAAAACATCAAAAATGAAATATACTGAAGAAAAATAAAATTTAGTTAACAAAAAGTGGACAAAAAGAAAAGAAAAAAAGAAAAAGAAAGACACAAAGAGAAAAGGGAAAGAAAACTGAGAAATGCAAAAATTCAAAATGTTTTACAGATAATAGAAAAATAAAATGATAAGCTTCTTAACAGTTGTTAAAAAAGAAACGACATTCTCGTCAGGGCAACTTAGGCTGGACTAGAAACAAAAACATGCGCATCTATAAAAACAGGAAGTCATTCCAAAGAAAGATGAAAGATTCCAAGAAGAAAGATGAAAGATTAATTAAGGGTAGATCGAAGTATATTTATGGTAGGTATATAAGTTATATTAAATGTAGATCAGTAATTAAGGACAAAGTGACATAAGTAAAGATGAAAGACTTAATGAGCCTCTTTTACCATTTGTGCAAAATAACATATAATTAAAAATAATCCAAGTAAGGTCAATATGATAAAACGCTTCTTACACACAGTGGTGGATTACACGGTTCATCTCTGGGTCCTGAGTGGTGATGAATGAGTAAAAATATATAATATTGTATTGGCGTGTTTGGAGTTGCGGGTAGTAAACTTGGAATTGGTCGAAGACACAACCGTCCATTCTTTTTTTTTTTATGGCAGTCATGCGATTCACCAACATTTATGGCATACCCTATCATATCATGCACCTCACTCTGCCAGAAACCGCTGGGAAGTAAGTACACATTTACTTTTTCTGACAGACTTTCATCTCAATACACAAAAAATATATCAGCTATTTAAGGTCAGAGTGATTTTTTCTTCTTTTTTTTCCAAACCAACTTAGAAGAACAACAATAATGTATCTCAATATAAAATGTAAATTTCAAAGCGATGTATTTAAAATTCAGAAGTAAAAATTAAACAATAAACAATAACAATAAAAATGTAAATTATCACGATTTCACCCACACAAATTCCAGAGGCAGTCTGCCTAGGTTGGTTTGGGGCATGTTCCCTTAGCTCAATAAATAGTCCTGATACCAGACACTTCTGAAGCTTTTCAACGATTCATCTCTGGAAGTCAAAGAGTCTACAAGTTGTCTTCTGGAGGGAGGTTTGACTTGATAGATACTCCACTTGTTCAACCTCAATATTAGTCTGGGGTTCACAGTCGTGTGTAAAAAATGATTGGGGTTATGATCTCCAGATCGGTATCTGATGACCTCCTCTATGTCAATTGGCGGTCGTTGATAGCATTTTGGATATCAGAGAGGATAGACAAAATGTCAAAATAGGTGTCTTAATTAGTCGTTCCCAAACGCTACCATACCAGGGCGAGTGTAAAGGTACTCTAATGTGTTCAATTACACAAGCACCCAAACTCTCCTTAAACTCACTGGACGAGAATGTATAATGAAGCAAATCCCATCTTGCCACGAAGGACTTGGCATTATCACACTGTAAACATGATAGGGTACGCCATAAAAAAGAAAAGAATGGACGGTTGTGTCTTCGACCAATTCCAAGTGTACTACCCGCAACTCCAAACACCTCAATACAATATTATATATTTTTACTCATTCATCACCACTCAGGACCCAGAGATGACCCGTGTAATCCACCACTGTGTGTAAGAAGCGTTTTATCATATTGACCCCGTGCTTGGGTAAATCGGTCATTTTTGGGTAGGTAAATTAAATTTCCGCCACAAGGATCATCCAGATAAGACTTTCTTCATAGCTTGTCTACCTGGGGTGTCCAATATCTGTATAACCTCACCTTATTCAAGGTAGTTTGCAGGTTTTGTGGCAGTCCACTAGAATGAGGCTGATCAACTGGTGGTCCTTAGATATTAGGATGAGATTAATAACTTCGTACTCCTAGATTAAGGCCTTGTCAATCCCCCCACACGCCTGAACGAATTACTCCATCCTTGTCCAAAAACAGATTCAATCCACCCACCCTCTGTGGTACTGCCTTTCCGGAAGGATTCCTCAAATACTCTAATTCCTCCAAGAAGGATTGTCGTTGCATTTCCCTTATTAGGTGTGTTCGAGCTGCTGTAATGGAATCTATTTTCTTCTTCAGTTTATTGCAAACCGGAACACACAGGCTGACACGCCCACCAGCCTTCACAATTCCGAGTATCTTTCAAAGGGGACATCTTGGCCACCATCCGTTGTGCAAAATACTGAGGACACCTTTTTTTATTTTCAGGACTCAGGCAGTTTAGGGCACTCTGAGACCAAGAAGTTGTTGGTCTCCAATCCAAGAAGGCCCGGAAGTCCAAGATTCTAAATTAGTCTTCAGTTTAGTGGTGGATAGACCTCTGGTAATAAAATCAGTAGAGTTTTGTCCAGTAGGCAAGAATTTATACTGAATGAACATATTGAATTCTGATGTTAATTCGGCTTTCATTTGATCACTGTCTTTCAGCCGATTTTTGGCATAAACATTCTTGTCGTTGGTTTGCCTTCTAAGTAACCACGACAGCAAAATCTGCGCATTTACCGCAATGTATAGGTTTTTAAAGGGTACTCCAGAATATAACTTCAATAATGTTAAAGACACTTTAAGGCAAAGAAGGCTGCTACTGCTATAGCGTGGGTAATGTTGTTGATTTGAGTGGTGCTACCTTGGCTTTGGAAAAAAAAACACCTTCCTGTGTAGCATAGGCTGCAAATCTATATGCCCTTTTAGAGGCATCGCGCAAAAGAAAGAAATCATTTTCTTTGCCTTCGCCGAGATTTTTGTCTCCGAAAGCTGATGGTATTAAATTCTGATAATTCTTTTGCAAGAGCAGCCCATCGGGAGTGAAATTTCTTTTGGGATGATCTCATCCCAACCTAGAGCCAACTTCCACAACTCGCTGATGAGAGTACGAGCCTGTATGGCCACTGGTAGACACAAAGAAAGAGGGTCAAATACTTTGGATGCACTGGACAGAATGCGTCTTTTAGTTCTTATTTGGGGGTCACAGGTGCGGCGGGCAACGTTGATGGTATTGGTTTGGGGGTTATATCGATAATCCAGCACATTCTCCCACTAGCATCCGTGATTTACAAGAGTGCCTTTCCCCTCATCAATTCCTGTAATTTTGTATCGTTGGAGTTGCGGAATTGTAGTGTGATTCCTCCTTCCTGAAAGTCTCTCAACTGCTTGTGAATACAATGTAGTTAACTCACTGGATGAGTTGCTGGTCTTTATCAAAAGTTGTTCACATCGGAACTGGATTACAGCATTTCGTTGCAGGTGTCCAGCGGAAAACGTCCAGCATTGTTATTTTAATATACAATTCAAAATGAATGGACTAGCATTAAAACCGAAAATGATAATTGTATTGTAACATTTCAAACAATTGTTCTTCAAAAAGAAGTAAAATTTATTTTTGTCCGAATTGCTTGCCAGACGGATCACCAGGAATGCCCTCCTAATATATGCCAGAAGAACAAACTTATTTGTCCTAATAAGTAGAATCGAATTGAGCATATCTCCCGTCAAATTGACTCCAGGGTAAAGAAGTGTCGTTGAGGGAGACATAATTGCCAGTTTTGATCGAGCAGTTGAACACTGGACGGATCTTGGCTGCATTGGTGTGTCTTCGTTTTTAAAAAACGGGTCTATGATACATAATCCTTTTATCTCTCGAGACGGGGCATTCTAAGGGTTCGATTATTCCTTCCTTCTATTGATCTTCAAATACCTTTACGTACTCTTGATAGAGGTTTTTTTCATAGTCCATCTCACCAAGTTCATATTGAATATGGGAGAGATATTCCTTTATTTGTTCGTAGGATCTGTCAAATTTGGGTGTATGCTGCTTCGAAAATCTCCCCTGGAAAGGCCTCTCTGACCCAGTACTCCTCCTTTAGTATGTTTATAGCAATGCCATAGTTTTGGTTGCTTTCGGATAAATGGTGAATTTAATGGTATGGCCGGCCCATTACATGGGCCTTGATGCATAGTAACCGTTCCTTGTCGGTCGGTACTCCAGATGTACAAAATTTGAAACGAGTCAAAAAATCCCGCAGGGATTGGTCTTATCAAGACCAGTAAAGGTGGGACAGGTTATCTTCGGTGTGGCCAATTCAATTCCAAATCGAGATGGGGATGGTAGAATTAGAGAGGGAGTTAAGGCCATTACAGAGGGGAGTGAATCTCCAGACTTGGTGTGGAGGCATCCATTTCTGATGGGGTTCTACTTACACCAGTTTTGTAAGAGAAACTGTCAGTTAAGCGGTCTCTCACCTCTTCTGGTGGGGTGCCCCTGGTTAGATCATTATTCAGACGTAGAAGCTCCTGAAACCATCTATCATTGTACGCGTTACCCTATGATCTTTCAGTAAAGATGATTGTTGCATTGACTTTATCTGGTAACGTGAGGTCATTTGAGCACAAGTTTTTTTTCTTCAATTTTGTTTTTAATATAGGCCTCTGGGACTATAATTTGTTAGTCCACTTGATAGCCAATGTTTGAGATTTCAGTTTATCTCTATCGTCAACTGCCTCCATTGAAACTTGCCGGCTCGAAAGCTTCCTGGTCAGAGACTATTGTCTTCTGTAGGTGCCAGTTTGATTTGCCAGGGGATTCGAGCACGCCGTTCACTTTCGCTTGTGTTTTTTGCGATGTGTGTCGTCGATATAAAAATTGAATTCCAGTGAGTAAATACTTTATTAATAATTATCTTTAATTTTTTTTTTTTTTTTACCTGGTTCTTGCTAAAAACTAATGCCTGCTAACCTTATTTTCCTCAGTTTATTTTTACTTTTTTTTTTTTTTTTCTTCAATTTTGTTTTTAATATAGGCCTCTGGGACTTATACTAAGTTAAAACTTAGTACCATATGTCTTTCCTATTCCCCAGTACCCTCAACTTGTATAAGCCCTGCAACTATCCCAACTTCATCCCCCCCACTGTTTGTTCTGTCATCGTTGTATATGTTTTATGTAATTGGAGAAGGTAGGCTTTCCTACCGCCCGGTCAACACTCCTCCCTCTTCTATTGGACGCGAGTAGAGGCCCAAACCTTGTTTCGTGTTTAGGAAGGGGTTCCAGGATCTCTTTCTCTCTCTCACTGGCCTCTGTACTGGTGCCGCTGTGTTTCTCCCATGATGCGCGCAGTCTGTGGCATTGCCTGTTCATTCTGAGGGTACACGGTTGACAGTTACCTGGTTGCTGTTTCCGACTGGTAGTTAGGAGCCCTAACTCTTGCGTAGCGTCTTGAGCGGCCGCTCTGATCAACAGTTGCATAATATCGGGGTGTCTGTAGTGCCATGTCGCGCATGGATAGGTGTCCCTGCAGTCATTTCCGGTGGGCAACCCTGAGGCCACATTATGAATCTTGCTGTGCCAAACCCCCTCCCTGTTCGCGTCATGGGTATCAACCGTCGGCTTCCTTTAACTTAGGCCTTCTCTCTCTTTCCAAAACCAATTACCAACATGAATAACAAAAAACTGAAATACAAACCTAAACCAGCCTTCCAAAAATCACCCAAACCTCTAAATATCTCCTTCTCTAACATCCGCGGCATTAGAACCAACTTCTGCAGCGTTGAGTCTTTCCTCATAGCTAAGTGCCTGGATATACTCGCCCTGTGTGAGACCAATCTTGACTCCTCTATCCCTTCCTCTGATCTCTCTATCCCTGGATACCTCCCACTCCTCAGAAAAGACTCTCTAACCCACATGCATGGCCTCGGTGTCTACGTCAAGGACCCTCTCCCTCTGGCTAGAGAGACCTCTCTCGAATCGCCGGATCATTCCTACTTGTGTCTCCGCCTATCTCTTCTCAATGCTGTAAGCTATCTTTTCTTCCTCTACCGCTCTCCATCCTCTCAGGACTGCGGGATACTCGATGTCATTTCTGACAGCATAGATAAGACCCTCTCTGTCCATCCGTCCGCTCACATATTTGTGTTTGGTGATTTTAACGCCCATCACAACCAGTGGCTACAGAACGCTACCACTGACCTCGCTGGCGTACATACTCTCAACTTTTCAATCTCTCAATCCCTCACCCAGATAATCGATTTCCCCACGCGTTTTTCCTACAATCGTGACTGTAAGCCCTCACTCCTCGACTTGTGTTTTACCTCCATCCCTGAGTCGTGTAGTGCCACGCAGCTCTGTCCTATCGGTAACTCCGATCATGCTGTCGTGTCTGTTAGTATCTCCTTCAGCCCCACCCACTGCAAAAAACCTCCTACCACCAGAACCACTTTCTACTACCAGCGGGCTGACTGGGACTCGTTTCGGGACTTCCTCCGCGATGTCCCCTGGGATGCTGTATTTAAGCTCCCCACTCATGAGTGTGCTTCTGAGTTCTCTTCCTGGATCAAAGCCGGTATCGAAGCTTTCATCCCCTCCAGGAAATTCAAGGTCAAACCGCGCTCCTCCCCCTGGTTCACAGCTGCTTGCTCAGCCGCCATTGCCCATAGGAACCACTTCTTCCACCGTTTTCGTAGTGACATGTCCGACTCCAACAGACGTCTATTTACCTCTGCACGCAATGAGTGTAAGCGTACCCTCGACAATGCCAAGGCACTATTTGCAGCTCGGATGAAGGAACGTATTGCATCCCGCAAATTTGGCTCCAAGGACTATTGGCGCCTCTGCAAGAGCGTTCTGAATAGTAACAAACCCTCCATTCCTCCACTGTTCAATCAGTTTGAGGTCCTGACCACCTCTGCCGACAAGGCCGAATGCTTCGCTCGAAAGTTTTCTTCCAATTCTATGCTTGACTCCTCTGGGGTACCCTTGCCCGACTTCCCTCCCAGAACTGAGGCCCTACTGGACGGCTTGCACATAACCCCGTCGTCGGTTCTGGGCATTATTTCTAACTTAGATCTCCACAAGGCTACCGGAGGTGACGGAATACCAGCCATTGTCCTGAAGAAATGCGTACCTGAACTGGCACCTGCCCTCTCTAAATTGTACAACCGCTGCCCCAAGGACTCCTGTCTTCCTGACTGCTGGAAGTCCTCTACCATTGTTCCTGTCTTTAAGAACTCTGGCGACCCCTCCAACCCTTCTAATTACCGTCCTATCAGTCTCCTTCCCATCTTCGGCAAAGTCTTCGAGGCCATTATCAACACCGTAGTGATTACTCACCTGATATCCCACGATCTGCTCTCAGACAAGCAGTATGGTTTCCGCTTTGCCCGGTCTACTGCCGATGTGCTTACGGCCATCACTGAATTTGTCTACCAAGCTATCCATAGTAACGGCGAAGCCCGTGCCGTGGCCCTTGACATCTCCAAAGCATTCGATAGGGTTTGGCATGCCGGCCTTCTTCGCAAGCTCCGGGGTTATGGTATCACAGGTCGATTGTTTGACCTAATTCAATCGTTCCTATCAAACCGGGATTTGAAGGTTGTTCTCAGTGGATTCTTCTCCAACTCCTATCCCACTACCGCTGCTGTTCCTCAAGGCTCCATCCTTGGCCCTACTCTGTTCCTCATATTTATAAATGACCTTCCAGACGCCATAGACTCCCAAGTCGGTATCTACGCTGACGACACTACTATTTACTCCTGCCTCAAGCACAAATCTACTGAGGCGGACAAAATTAACCTGGCAGCTCAAATTGAAAAGGACTCCAATCGGTTGTGGACTGGGGAGAGAAATGGATGGTCAACTTTAATGCCTCTAAAACAAAACTGCTCTCCATTAACCACCACAAGGACCCATCCCTGCATCCCATCAGAATGTCTGAGGACCAACTTCTCGAGAGCTCCTCTCTGCGGCTGCTCGGTCTCACGCTGTCCGCTGATCTGAGATGGAACAAATACATCGAGTCAATTGCATCATCCACCGCAAGAAAAGTTGGTTCCCTGTGCCGAGCCAGGAAATTCTTCTCCCCGGAATCGATCCTCCAAGTCTATAAGTCTACCATTCGCCCTTGCATGGAGTATTGCTGCCATTTATGGTCTGGGGCCCCTGCGTGTTGCCTCAGGGTTCTTGATAAGATCCAGAGACGGATATGCAATGTGATTGGCCCTGATCTGTCATCTCGTCTGCAGTCGCTCTGTCACAGACGCGATGTTGCATCTCTCTGCCTTTTCTACAAGTACTTCCACGGTAATTGCTCTGAGGAGTTGCTTTCGCTTGTCCCTAAGCCTCGTGAATTTAAGCGTCCTACGAGGCTGGCATCCCGTTCCCACCCCTTCACCGTTGAAACTGTTAGATGTAGACGTCTTTTCTACTTCAATAGCTTCATGTCTCGCATATCTCGCCTATGGAACTCCCTTCCCTATTACTGTTTCCCTGACAAATACAATCTCCAACGGTTTAAGTGTAGCGTCAATCATCATCTACAATTGCCTTGATCTATCCACTTCCTGACATCTTTCATTCCTATCTGCTCTCGCTCTATATCTTTCGTAACCCCCCTGCCTCGATCGACCCTCCGTCCTTCTCTTTCTCCACATCCCTTCCTTTACCACTCCTATCTGCTCTTCCTCCAACCCTTCTGTAACCCCATGCGTGATAGTGGCCACCGGCCTTGCTTGGGGTGATACGCTTAAAAAAAAAAAAAATTAGATGAATTTAATACAAAAAGGGAGGGTGCTTGTAGTAAAAATGAGAAACGAATCTGTTGCAGGCTGTAACGAATTCCCTCGAAAAGTAACGCTACGAGTGGTGGGGGTGACCTTAGTAAAAAAAGGGGGAAATAGAAGAAAAAATTACCCCCAAACGAAACAACGGCAACTGACAGAATGAGAAGAAAAACATCTTACCTCTTATATATGGATTTGGTAGAAATCGGTTTGCAACAGATTGCCGGTGTTGCGAACTTGGTTTAGAAATCTCAGTCTTAACGTCTGATCGTCAAATAATTAAGGGTAGATCGAAGTATATCTATGGTAGGTATATAAGCTATATCAAATGTAGATCAGTAATTAAGAACAAAGTGACATAAGTAAAGATGAAAGACTTATCTACAGCAAAAAAATGAGCCTCTTTTAACAGGCGAAATGTGACATGTCGCCATTTATGCAAAATAACATATAAATAAAAATAATCCAAGTAAGGCAGGTGTTTCTTCGTCCACACCCCACTCAGTCACAAACCGCTGGAAGGTAAGTACCCAGTACATTTTCTGACACCCAAGCTTGTGGATACTATTTTCGCAGAATGTTTGTATTTTTTGTTGGAAGAAGGAGGATGTGAGGTAATTTTCGACTGACTATATAGAGTTAATCTTTTTGTCATTTAAATTGTTCTGCAGAGACCGAAACAAATGAAAATCCGAAGGAGCCAAATCAGGAGAATACGGTGGGTGCTGGAGGGTGAGGTCCCATTTCGATTCTTTAAGCTGCTACAAAATCTGTTTTTGCAACACGCGGTATTGCGTTGTCGTGACTGAAAATGGCACCTTTGCCCAAATCGGCGATTTTCCTTAAATAGTCGCATTAAAATTGGTGAGTTGGTTGCAATACTTTTTCGCAGTTATTGTTTAAATGACTGGAAGAGGCTCAAAGTGAATAATCCCTCTGTAAACCTAGAAAAACGTATAGCATCAGCTTCATTGGATGCAAGGCCGCTTTAGCCATTGGGGTTCTGCACACCCACAGGTCCATTTGCGTCGAGCATTACCATAAACAATCCATTTTTCATCGCCTGTAACAATTATGTCCAAGAGAGACTCAGTTTCGTAGCGTAACAGCAAAGAAATCGTTACAGAAACACGTTCGAGCTTGTTCCACCAGAGAATGTGGTACCCACGTGTCGATTTTGGAAACTAACCCAAATTTTTTTTAAATACAAAAGGCAGTTGATATATCGATTTTCAAACTCTTAGCAATCTCTTCCGTCGAAATCTTCAGTTTATTCTACCACGATGGGAAGCAGAGTGTCTTCGTCAAGCTTGGAAGTTCGGCCGGAGCGTGGTTGATCGTTTAGGCTAAAATCAGCCTGACGAAACCTGCCAAATAAACCTTCTGACTGTTTTTTGTTTTCGTTTTTTTTTTTTTTTGTCGTAGTTCCGACGCTTATTGCTTTCGTGAATAGATTTTAACGTCACGAAGCTAAAATGACTTTCTTGGCTGTTGGGCACTATGACACCTACACGCCAAAGCTGAAAAGAATTTTATAGTTGGCGCTTTGCTGTCTTTTGATCGTAAAGGTCTTCCAAAATGCTTATTTCTATTTTGTTCCATTTATTTCTAGTTTGATTGGCACAGCACTGAGATGTATTATCCATCATAATCTGTGGATTTGTTAAATGTTCATATATGACATTCTTCTCGAAGAGAATATGTACCCACACGCACACGCACAAACATACGCACAAACACACACATATATATATACACACGGGCGCATACACACGCATATACATATATAGACACAAAGACATAGATATACACATACACGCAAACATACATATATACATACATACATATATATATATATATATACACACACACGGGCGCATACACACACGCATATACACACAAACATATATAGACACAAAGATATACACACACACATACACACACGCATATAAACTTAAACATATATAGACACAAAGATATACACACACATACACACACACGCATATACACATACACATACACATATATAGACACAAAGACATACACACACACATACACACACGCACACAGGTGATTACACAATTGAAAAAAAACTTTTTTTTCATATATAACACACATACATTCACAATGGAGATTTTCACACAAACAAAATAGTGAACCATTACAAATTCTTCTGTGAGGGACACCAAAATGTGACTTTTCTACACTCTAGATCTGTCCCTGAATCTAAGAATCTACACACACACACACACACACACACACACACACACACACACACACACACACACACACACACACACATATATATATATATATATATATATATATATATATATCTCAAAAGAAAGATAATAAATACTATCCTTGCTTTCGATCTGGTATTTATTCAGCTTACCAAAGTACGGCACAAGTCAAAATCGGGGTAAGTGGGTTATTCGCTTCCCCACGAAAGCAAATATAACACCAAGTCGGTTTTAATGCAAGCATTAACACATTTTTGCATACACGAGTGTGTGTAGAAATATCCCAGACCCGCCCGCTTTTGTCGTAGGCGTAAGGGCGTGTCACTGACCTTACCCTGTCAGTGCAAATTTGGGTGGTAATCGGTACCGGAGTCTCTAAGAATTAGGTCTGTACTAAGTAGTTTCTGACCACGATGAAACTGCACTGTGCATCTATCTTCCAAGTTGAGAGGGTTTGCCTCCCTAGAAAATCACCATTCGACTTTTGACGTAAGAAATAAGGTAAGAAATAAGTCACAAGGATTTTTTGATTTTTGATTTTTTCCTAAGATCTGCAGACTTAGAGGGAAATCATTGCTAGGCGTGAATGTTCTTTAAAATAGGTTATATTCGGTTGAGTCAGAAATAATTTCCGCTTATCAATTTCATTTTTAAAAATAAAATACAATTGCATTCTATTCAATTCTATATTCCCCGTTGTGTGTGATGACTTCTTGCATCTCTTCGATATTTGTTCAGTAAAGTTCAGCATTATTCACATTATTCGGACTATTGTCCTCATCTTTGTTGTCATATTTATTACAACGTTTCGGCCTTTCAGTATCTGTCTATATTTCTGAGATGAGGTATTATGTACACTATTTACATTATTCGGAATATTGTCCTCATCTTTGTCGCCATATTTATTACAACGTTTCGGCCTTTCAGTATCTGTCTATATTTCTGAGATGAGGTATTATGTACATTATTTACATTATTCGAACTATTGTCCTCATCTTTGTTGCCATATTTATTACGTTTTGGACTTTCAGTATCTGTCTATATTTCTGAGATGAGGTATTATGTACACTATTTACATTATTCGGACTATTGTCCTCATCTTTGTTGCCATATTTATTACAACGTTTTGGCCTTTCAGTATCTGTCTATATTTCTGAGATGAGGTATTATGTACATTATTTACATTATTCGAACTATTGTCCTCATCTTTGTTGCCATATTTATTACAACGTTTTGGACTTTCAGTATCTGTCTATATTTCTGAGATGAGGTATTATGTACACTATTTACATTATTCGGACTATTGTCCTCATTTTTGTTGCCATATTTATTACAACGTTTCGGCCTTTCAGTATCTGTCTATATTTCTGAGATGAGGTATTATGTACACTATTTACATTATTCGGACTATAGTCCTCATCTTTGTTGCCATATTTATTACAACGTTTTGGCCTTTCAGTATCTGTCTATATTTCTGAGATGAGGTATTATGTACATTATTTACATTATTCGGACTATTGTCCTCATCTTTGTTGCCGTATTTATCACAACGTTTCGGCCGTTGTTCACTCCGGCCTTCTTCAGGTTTTTGGAATGTCGAACTGAACCCTTTATTTCGCTCACTGGGTTAGACTGTTCTAGTTCCACTTGCCATGTCTAATGGATGTCAGTTATCAGTTATCTCCTGTTAATTCCCCTCTCCAAATTCTCCACCGCCTTAACCAAGTATTGAACTCACACTCTTTGGTCCTGTCACTGGATCTAACTAACGCCTTTATCCACTGTGCCATGTGTCTTTGATAAATATGGCAACAAAAATGAGGACAATAGCCCGAATAATGTAAATAGTGTACATAATACCTCATCTCAGAAATATAGACAGATACTAAAGTTCAGCGTGTTTTGACGTGAAGAAGTTTATCGACGAGTCCCTGAATCTTGTTTTCCCCATTAAAGTGTTTCGCAATGATCGAAAAACGTAATAATCGGTTGCTGCAGGGTCAGGTGAATATGCCGAGTGGAGCAGAGCAGACTAAACGAGTTCCAAAATATTTTCCTGTGTTATCCTTATTGGATCAACAGTTTTCCTGAAATCCACTGTGTACGCTGCTACTGACGTGAAAAATCTGACGAATGTTATGCATCCAAATTTATTCTTAACTACCATCTATGCTTAGTAGTTCGGGTGATACATTCGTCATTCCAATTGGTTCCCAAGGACATAAATTAAGACTAACATTTATCGCGTGTCGAAAGTGGGATTTTAACATTTTTTTTCTCATGACAGTGTAGTTTTTATTAAGATAAATTTGTAATATGAAGAAAGGTAATAAATAATGACCTTATTTTCTTTCGTCTTCCAAGTGCATTTTTTAGTGACTAGCCTGGGACAATAGATACACAACAAGCAAGTTAAGGTCTTTTTTTTATTTTCTCTTTCTTTTCTTTGGTTGAGAAACTTTGTTTGTCTCACAAGTCGGCGATTTGTTCAAAGCGAATATAAATAAATAAATAAATAGAATCCTGAGTCATGACAAACACAACGAGGAAAGGCAAAAAGAAGAAAGAAGACGTAAAGGAAGACGTGAAGAGAAAGAGACAGTGAGAGAGAGAGTGAGAGAGACAGCCAGAGAGCGAGAGAGAGAAGAAAATTTTGAAGGCGACAATGAAGAAGAAAAGAAGATAATGAAGAAAAAGAAAGAAATGAAGACAGTGAAGAAGAAAGCGAAGAACACAGTGAAGAAGAAAGCGAAGAACTCACAGAAGAAGAAAAGAAAAATATAATGAAGAAGGCGAAGAAGGAAAGAAGGAAATGAGGAACACGCTGATGAACAAGAGAAAAATATAATGAAGATCAAGGAAAAGAAGAAGAAGAAATGATTGGTAGTTTTTGTTTAGCGGTATACCAACCTCTATGGTTCATTTAATACTGAAATCTAAATATTTTGTACGCAAATTGTTTTTGAGATAATAATGGTTTTAGTGGTGCAAGTCTTACTAATTAACCCATAACTGGGAGAGAGATGTGGATCCACATCTTTATCAAGGGTATTTGCGTGTAAGTGAATATAACGAACCCAACTGGGATTTGAACTCGGATTCCCGAGCCATTATCCATTGCACCAAACGCACATCCAATCTTACAACGCCTGGTAGTAGTAGTAGTAGTAGTAGTAGTAGTAGTAGGAAGAAGAAGAAGAAGAAGAAGAAGAAGAAGAAGAAGAAGAAGAAGAAGAAGAAGAAGAAGAAGAAGAAGAAGAAGAAGAAGAAGAAGAAGAAGAAGAAGAAGAAGAAGAAGAAGAAGAAATAATAACACTCTACACGATATACTGTTTGTGATTTGAAAACATTGACCATCAAAGGTTTGTTTGTTTCTTTCTTTTGTTTAACGACACATCAACTCCTTATGGGTCATTTAATGATGAAATTTAATTTTCATGGGAACTTTGAAGTAATAAAAATATGATATATGTTATTCTGCTTTCACAAATGAATCCATGCTATATTATATTCAGCTTTTGTGCCTATACATGTTTGCGTGGACAGAATCACTAGAGGCGGTGATGTGTGTGTTTTATGTTGTAGTTTGGTTCAAGTATACAGTCAGTATACAGTTTGATTTTTTAACAAATTGTCGGATATTATATGGATTAATGTCATGAAAGAGTTCTTTCATGTTCGTTGTTTGGTTGATTTTGTTTACCGCCATATCAAACTCTGTGGGTCATTTAATGCTGAAAATGCTCAACACAATCGTATGGCTTCAACTACAGATAAAATGTATTGTTGGTCATTTTACTATAACTATGTATGTTTGGTTTTTTATATATATGAAAAATATATTGCTAGTATTTTTATACTTTCATATTGTTTTTGTTTGAGGGTTCGCTATTTGTCCATAGCTGGGACCCTAACAGGTGCTACTCCACGAGGTCAGCAATTAAGAGGTGGTCCCACGCTCCTCAAAAACCTCCCAATCAGAGGTCTTGCTGCCGGATGCAGTTTATCGTCATACCAATGAGTAAAATCAAAAGTAAAGTTTGGTTTTAAACATAGGTAATGAAATTATTGACTTTGGAGTATTCGAAGAAGATACTTTGATGAAGAGCGTGTAAAGGACAAGAACAAAGGTAAGTATAAATACTTACAAAGGTAAGTATAAATAAATCGACAAGAAATTAACATAGTATGTCAGATTTTATGACGCAACTCAGTCTTTCATATTTTTTTATCTTATTATAAGTACCATGTCTCTTCAGGACGTAGGCCAGTGTTTCCAAAACGGCACAGTGCGCTTCATAGGTGCGGCGAAAGAGAATAACAGGTGAGGCGGAAGAGGATAGCAGGTGAGGCGGAAGAAGATAGCAGGTGAGGTGGAATGATTCAAAGACAATCAAAGATTTAGAAACAGTTTCAAAAAATTCATATGCCAAAAATAAATATGATTTCAAAATTTAAAATATTATTATGGATTACTTGTAAATGCATGCATGAATCCCAGTATAACTAGTTATAAATAATTATTGACCAATTTTATCATTGTGATATTTTTGCATTATATCAAGTATTAAGAATATAGTAACTAGGGTCTGCAAATTGGAGGAGAGAGTTATCAACTATAATATTCTGATTTCGAATCCACGGTTATCTCCCTTTAACCCTCTCTCTGTATTATTTTAATTTTTTTATCACATGAGCAAAATTTAATTCCGAAAATGCATCCCAGAGAAAAACAAATGTGGGAACCACTGACGTAGGCGATAGTGGCTCTTCACAGCGGCCTTTGTTATGCGTGAATTGCCATGGATTATTTGGAAAGATAGTGAAGTGGTTTTCCGTTGCCTTCTCCATAGTTTTGAATTTAGTTGTCCTTCTCCTAAGTCTAGAGAATCCTATCTATCAGTTCATTTAACTTACAGCTGCGAGGGTGGCGGAGCTGGGGGATTGATTTGGACATTTGTGTGAAAATTTACGCAAATGACAAGGTCGCAATTTGAACTCGGTTTGGCGATTCTATTTTCCACGCCTATCTCCATCATACTAGATACACATTCTATTTTTCGCAATAACATTGATATTAACCAACCGATGCTGCTAAAAATGTTATCTTTGAAACCTTCATTTTTTATTAGGGGGGGGCAAGATGTGAAGTAAACAAATTTGCATATTGTGTATATAGACTTGAACTCGGGCACCTCGAGGCGGTGTAATGGTTAGCAAGCTTGTCTCACTAAAACGATTACGACTGAGTAGTGAGTTCCATCCTCACTGGGTGCCCCCTACTTTCGGCCTTGTGCCACATCTAAGCTACGCTTGGAAAATCACTATAGACTTGAACTTAAAATATTCTTGTTATTAATTTTAACACTCCAAATTTATTGTCTAAAAACTTACAATAATTCTCTGCAATTATCTCGACACCATCATCAGCTTTGAAAATAATAATAATAATAATAATACTATGCCAAACGTTACTCCACCTCCTCTAAGTTGTGTTGGTTGATTGTTTCTGTGAAAGATCTAAATCAGGCATGGGCAAGAATTTCCGCTCAGGTTTTAGTTTTTCAATTATTAAATATAATTTTCTATATTAATAAATATATAATAAAATATTGAAAAATTTCACTTGATTATGAAGAAGGCATGGGTAAGATTTTCCGACCAGTCGGCCGCTTGAGATATGGTTCATCATAAGGTTGACTGGACTAATAAAAAAATTCAAAGTAATTTTTCGTTGAAAATAAAGGCGCCGCCATTTTGACTACAGAAGATCATACGCGTAAGCATCTGCCTTAGAAATGGCGAAAAAGTTGATCTCTTTTATTTAGAGAAAATATTTTTCGCAATTTAAAGATTGAACATTTCGTATAATATTATCACTGATAACACTGTGATTAACACATACTGTTGCGTGCAATTTGTTTCGAATTTATTCATTTGAAAATATAATTTTAAAATAAAAAAATATATTTATTCTGCAGAGAAAAAATAATTTGAACGTTTTTCGTTTCTAAAACAAAATATTTTTACACGTCTGACCTTCCTTAATGAAAATCGCCAATGGTTTAAAATGCTAACAACGTTACTTTCAACGAAAAGCTAAAAAATTCATGAGATCTCGGACCTCATCATTGTTATGTGAGTGGTTGCATTAATAAGTAAGGGAGATTACTCTGGGATTTACTAGTTATTTCCCTTTGACACCAGCTTCTCTCAATCTCTTTGCGTGAGAGAGAATGTGAGTGAATAAGTGAGAATGAAACAAAACACAACATTCTAATAAACGTTATTTTTCTTCATTAAATTAAGCGTACCATTCAGAAGGCGACATCCGGTCGCATGTGGTCCACAGGCCGCAGTTTGTCCATGGCTGATCTAAATGATCAGCCAGCCATAGGGTCCGTCTAATATAGCGCTACATTCATCACTTCGGGGGTTTTGTAGTCGCATTGGTAGAATAGAAAGAAATTAAAATCTGACAGATTTCGTCCACCACATTCCTCTATATGTTGGATAAGGGATATTTTTCTGCTGTCAGGATCAATAATTATGTATGTAAATATATATATATATATATATATATATATATATATATATATATATATGAGGGTCATTCAATAAATAAGGTGAATGTTTCGCTATAAGGACTTCTAATACAGATAGAAGCTTACTTTTTTAAAATTTTTCAACGTAGTCTCCCAGCACTGTCACACACTTTTCCCATCTGTGCACAAGCTTCCGTATTCCCCCAGCGTAAAAATCTTTGGACTGATGTTTCAGCCAGTCGCTCACAACACTTTTGACTTCATCGTCACTTTTAAACTTCGTGCCTCTCGTGAATGCTTTCAAGGGACCAAACAGGTGAAAGTCTGAAGGGGCAGGGTCTGGGCTGTAAGGGGGATGAGGGAGCAGTTCCCAGCCCAGCTCGTTGATGGTCTGCACCGTTTGGGCTGCTGTGCTGTTTGTGCTCTGCAGTAAGCATCTTTGGCACCCACCGGCAGCTGACCTTGTGTGCTGTCCCAACAGATAAGCTCAAAGTCCTTGCAATGTCATCCACTGTCACACTTCTGTCAGACTGAATGAGGTCATTGACTGATTCGCTCACCTCAGGAGACCTCACTTCTGTAGGCCTCCCAGGCCTGTCTCCATCCGCAACACTGCTCCGCCCTCCTTTAAACAATTTAGCCCACTTGTAGACATTTTTTTGGCTGAAACATGTGGCCCCATACACAGTTGACATTCTCCTATGAATTTCAACTGGTTTTCAGCAACCAAAAACTTGATAACTGACCGCTGTTCAATCCTGGAGCATTCTTCTTGGTCGGCCATCTTTGTTAATAGCCAAAACTCTGTTTTTTTAATCTGCAAAAGAAATTAAATCCATGTGAAAAAGAAGTAAAACAAAAAAAAATAAAATAAAAAAGTAAGCTTCTATCTGTATTAGAAGTCCTTATACCGAAAAATTCACCTTATTTATTGAATGCTTATAAATAAGCAGGTGTTATGAGAGTCGTGATTTGGACGACACGTCAGAAGGGATTCTATGGAGGCGAGAAGTTTACCTCTTCCCAACTGATCTTGTACTTTGAGCATCAGCTTAAAGTCAAGATTAGGTCGGAAAGGCGGCGACCCTCTTCATCTGAATTCAGCAAAAGGTGGGTGAATCTTGCGCGCTTGTGTCGTGTGAAAGGGGCTGACCTGGAGTGGCATTTTGATGCCGGTTAGGCATCAGAATATTGCTTTAGCTGGGTTGAACACGGGCAACCCATCCCAAAATTAGGTTAGCTTAGGTTTTTTTTTTTATTCTTTAGTTTCATTTTCCAGTAAACTTAGCTAGGGTATGTATGCTCATTGCCCCCTTTTATTTCTGTCCCTATTTTTCTTTAAGTTTAAATCCCCATCCCCTCCCACGTTAGGTGGTCAGTGACGTCAGTTCTCTGGTGGATGCGGGGCGTTTTTCGTTTCGGGTGTGATTTTTCGTATCTGTTGTTGTGTCTGAATGAGTGCATGTCTGTGTGAGTGCTTGGGATGAATGAATGGTTTTAATTTTTATAGTCCCACATTAATTTCGTCCGGTTAACTGATGTTTCTGCCACATTTAGTGATTGTGGGGGTTTTATTACTAACACGATTTTGTTTAGTTTCTTGTAAATAGTTATTTGTCTCATATTGTAATTACTCATTGGGGTTATTTTTAAAAAAAATTTAAATTGTTATTTTATTCCCCTCCCCGCCACAAACGATAAATTGTACATATGGGGTCTAGTTAGTATTTTCATAGAGTCATTGAGGTATTATGGTGGGTGTGGTAAGAAAGATAACTAAGAATGTGTTGTTTTGGGGCAAGAAATATTGTTAGGATGACTGGGTCAGCGTTTGTGGCTAGCTAAGTTTAAAAGTTAAGACAGAAGACCGACCTTTTCCCCATTCCCCACTTCGGCCTTGTGCCACATTTTCTGTTAATACAGAAATAAATAATCTTTAGCATGCCGTAGAAGTAACACTAGAATGGGATCTTGTCTCCGGCACGGGGGGGGGGGTCTCTGTCTCCTCTGGGGGATTTAACTTTTACACACACACACACGCGCGCGCACAATTCCTAATTATTAAATTCTAATGTCTTTCTTTTCAGCGATATTTGCATGACCTGCTAGTGTCTTTCCCCTTCTTTGTTAATTTCTTATATAAAAACACATGGAAATATCACCTGGTTGAAATCTATCCCATTTTCTTTCACATCTACTCACAATGACGACCCGTCATTTGCATGTCGAAATGTTGTTTGCAATAATTATGCAGTCTAAATAGACAGAGTGTCGCCTACAAATTATTCTTGTTCAGTTGACCGATCGTATGTGTCTGTTCAACACATTTGTGCTTGTTTACCACCCACAGAGCCCACCTGTGGTTTATACCGCAACTATACTGAGCAGAACTTAGTTACTGTTTCTGGGAAAGAGCGCATTATCTGGCGTGATTAACAGTCTGAACAAGGTCGGTACATTAAAACCCTCAATCACGATGACTTGCGACTTCGTGCTAGCCCAATCATTGATGGCTCCCCACGGGTTCTGTCTACTCAATTTCACTCACAACACTGACACCCTTTGACCACCTCCAGGCCAATAACATCAAGAAGTCACAAATCGGCTACGAAGAGATTCGAACCCGGGTTTCATGGTCAGAAAACGAACGTCCTAATCAATCAGATACACGCCCATAAACTGTGCTTCTCAAACTATCTGATGTGGTGCACCCCACTTTTTTATTTTTATTTTTTTCTTAATGTGCGAGTGAAGATTTAAAATCTAGCTGGCGGGGGCGGGTAGTCGAAGGTGCGCCAATTTCTTTTAAGATATGTCCTATTTCAGGGTCATATTGACACTATCTGTACTAAACATGGGGACATAATGTATTATTCATTCTAAGGCCAGTCAGTATGTAACATGTAACATATCTTCTCAGTGTGCCGGGGGGGGGGGTACCATAATTGTGCCATTGAATTATATAATAATGACCCGAGCAAATATGTGAACAGCCATAGTGTTAATCATTTATACTAGAAAAATACAAATGAATAGAATAAAAGTTGCTTCAATTTTTAAAATTTTTTACTTTATGTAAACAAATAATTCTAGAAACTAAAATGAAAATGTTAAAAAAAACAAAAAACGAGTCAGATATCCCACCAGTCTCTCGTGTCGTTGAATGTGACTATTTCTTTGTTTCCTGGAAACTCTTCGCGTACCGACAGACAATGGTTTGCGTAGTGGCACCGGTACACTTTGAGTCGCACTGCTCTAGAATATACCTAATTTGTTTATAATAAATTGTGATCTGAAAACTGTACACACAAAACACTAGGGGTCAATCAGAAAAATGACTACTCATCAATCATTTTGACCCAAATCAATAGGTATCCAGAATTTTGGCTTGTCAATATGCAAACCAATGAATTGGGTTAAAATTGAGAGCTGCAGAATGCGCACCAGAAATCTATGTGGTTCATGGCGCTACATGATCCACGGTATCGTCGACTATCACCTGTGGATAAAATAATTCACATCTTATTACATGGGGAAAAAGAAAGAGTATGTTCTGGGATGTGTGTGTGTGTGTGTGGGGGGTATATTTTAGCCCCTCCTATTTTATATCGGGGGGGGGGGGTGTAAATTGGCCTAGCTCGAATATAAAACAAGCCTAAAGTCATCCTGGGTTTTATTCTGGGCAGTTGGGCACAATTTGATCACTTTTCAGTACCGAATGTGTGACACAAGGTCAATTTAAAGTTGTTTTCCAAAAGGCAAATATCATGGAAACATTTCTTACTAGTGTTAATAAGCTTGTCTCGCCAGATCAATTCCTACTGAGTCGTGATTTCGGTTCTCACTAGGTGCTCCTTACTTTCTGGCCTTGTGCCACATGTAAGCTTAGTAAATTACTATATTCTGGGCTGTTACAGCGGACCTCTAGAAGACGAGCAAAAATGACCAACAATACATTTTATCATCTGTCTCTATTTCTGAGATGAAGTATTGTAAGTATTTACACTATTTAGTTTGTTCAGACTGTTATCCCTATCTTTATTGTCATATTTACGAAGTTTCGGTCGCTGTACTCTCCGGCTTTCTTCAGGTGATATACGTTGAAATTTCGAACCGATGCCTTTTCTGAATATTTCAGCTTCAGTTAATTCCCTTTTAGTAACTCAACTCTCTGGTCCCTTGTGTTGTGGCCAGGTATTGAACTCATAACTCTTTGGGTCAAGTCACTGGATTACTTCAACCAGTGCTTTTATCCACTGTGACGAATGAAGAAGGCCGGAGCATACATCGACCGAAACGTCGTGAATATGACAATAAAGATGAGGACAACAGTCCGAATAATGTAAATAATACGTTTTATCTGTAGTTGAAGGTATACAAATGCGTTCATATTTAGTTGAAGCCATAAAATTGTGTTCGGCATTAAATAGCCCATCGAGGTGTTGATATATCGCTGAAAAAAAAACAACAACCAATCAGTCGATTCGCGACTGACAAGGCAGAAGATTTTCTCGCTGTAGGTTGCCAACCAAGGCTATAAAAGCCTTCTATGCAAAAAGCTCTATAGGTCTAATTTTAGAAAATAAATATTAGGTTGTTACAAATGTTGGTGGCGTTTTTTTAAGCGAAATTCAACGACAATATTTAGATCTATGTACATAGATTTATTCAACCACACATGGATAATTTTGTTCCACTATCATTCGCCATCTTTGAAGCAGCTTCATGATTCCATCCTCCCAAAACTTGGCATCTCTTTGGGTAATGAATTGGTCTATGTAGTTTTTGCAGTCTTCCAGGGAATTTTGTTGGGATATAAGTAAGGTACAAGATTAGGTGAGCACAGTGTGCGTAGTAGAGCATACCAGTCACGCTGTACCAATTTCTAGTGGGTTTGCAAAGAGGTATGAGGTCTGACATTGGCCTGATAGTTGGCATCGCCGTTCCGATTGACCAATTCCAGATGCTTTTAATTGGGAACAGTACTTGTTTGAATTCAACGTTTTATTTTCCAGAAGGAGTTCGTAATACACAATGTTATTTCAGTGCAACCAGATAAATAGCATCAACTTCTCTTATTGATCCATACTCATATCTATCTCAGTCTTCTCTGGATAAAGACCGGCATTTCGTTTACTTTTACAAGTAATAATTGTAACATACTTTATTTAAAAAAGAAAAAAAAGATAAAGATGGGGAAGACTAAACAGTTTCAAAATATGACTTCAGAACAGATTATATAAATAAGGATTTTTTTAAAAATTTGTCGTGCCTCTTACATTTTTCTTCACAAACCGGATGTTGACCGCTCGCCGACCCAAAGCAGACAGCCTAAATACGTTTTCTGTGCATAGGCTCCACGCATGCATCCGCTTTAACCAAAATAAAATGAACAATATATTGACCAGTCGGAGCCACTCCCGCTCCAAAAAACAAAACCTTAATTTGGAGCCGATTGACGGCTATATATTCTCAAATCCAAATAGACCCAAAACAGGCCAGCGTTTGATGTCAACACCAGAGAGAGAGAGAGAGAGAGAGAGAGAGAGAGAGAGAGAGAGAGAGAGAGAGAGAGACACACACACAGACACAATCCAGCGGTTCATGTCAACACCGACGCACCGAGAGAGAAACGCCACCGACAATAACAGCCACCACCAATGTTTATTTCACTTCTAATTTCAGCAACAGATAAAATTTACTAGTTTTGTATATACGTAAATAAATGATACATTTATTATTTACCCATACTAAATGTATTCGTGAAAACTTGAATTTACGTTTGCCGGGGCGGAGAAGGAATTAATCTCCACAACAGTAAGAACAACAACAACATCAAGGTTCTGTCTTCCAGATTACCAATTTCCGCCCCCGCAACAGATTAAACAAATATAGTCAGTGGCGGATCTACTACGAAACTAATGATGCTCGAATCTATTGTTGCTGGTTGCGAGAGTGGGGGGCTCTTATATCTGTTCATGTTCCAGGGTTCCAAAAATATAGGTCCAAAATCTAAAATGTTCTCAGTTCCTCGGGATTCCTGGACTTCATTTATAAACAAGGTATGGAATCCCATTTCATTCTGGCACAGAAAATTTTATTGCTGCTGTAAGTACTCATGAAAAAAAAAAAGAAACATTTTTTTGCATAGGACTTTTTATAAAGTTAAAGAAAAACGTTGTGTATTGATGTTCAATATTAATAAATAATAATAAATATGCATTGATGCGAAATGCAGTGGCGGATTTGCTATGAAACTAATGAAGCTTAAACCTCGGGTCGCCTAATCCCAGAGCGGGCCCTGAAGCAACTATTTTTAATCAGTTAATATTTCAACAAAATCGATGTTTATTTTATTTTTTTATTTAATAAAATAAGGCCAATTTTAATGATAGAATCATAAGCCAATTTGTTGAAGTATCTAATGTTGGCCTTAGAATCTGCTCTAATACCCATTTCATATGTCCTCAAAATTACCCTGTAATTGGTCAAATTTCAAGATTTTTTTGGGGTTCGGGGGCTGTGCTGGCAGCGCCCAAAACCACAGCTGTATGGGATGTTGAATCTATTCATACTCTACATTTTGACAGCTGAAATCCCGAATCTATTGTTGCTGGTTGCGAAGGGACTCCCATATCTGTTCAAGCTTCAGAGCCCCTTAAAATGTAGGGGCCCACCACTGAATATAGTAGATAGTGTATTTTCTCACTTGTCTTTCGTGTAAAACTCTTTTTCTGGTTATTCCAATACTTCGCTTATGTGTAAACCATAAGATTTATTTCTGTTATAAAAAATGTAGTTTTATTTCTTTATCATAATAATCATTTTTATCAAAAAATATTTTATTACTTGAGACCAAAAATATTAAAAGTATTTGAGATTTTCTTACATTTTTACATGTGTTCCAGGATTAACTGTTTAAAAGTAAAAATCGTTCACTTAAAAAAAAAAAATCCTGATGATCAACAACAACAACAAAAAATACATAAAAATAATTAGCTTACAGCAAATCAAATATTGATTTTTATTACGGGTCACCATACTTAAAAACGGAAGCAATTCAGTTTCGAATTGTCAACTCGAATTTGTGTCGCTTACGGTCAGCGAAAATATCACGTCACCCATCAAAATTAACCTTTGAATCGTACAGACTAATGCGAGCCACCCAGGTTATAAAAATATATTTTATAATTTAAAAAAATATAATTTAAAAAAAAATAAAATTTGGGGCGTCGTAGAATCAATTAAAGATTAAAGTAACTATTTATCATAAAATTTTCTTGGTGTTACGACTGTTTTAATTTTAAATATATTTATTTGTTTATAATATTGAGTTTTGTATCAATCCTTTTTTTGATTTTTGCCAATTTGGGGGAAACTTTATTTTGTAGCCATTTAATAATTCAATGAAGTGAGAAGATGGAGTAAACCTCAATAAAAGACTGCATGATTGTCAGCAAGTGGAACAACCCAACATGCATATTAAAAATTGGAGGCGCGAAAATCAGACAATTACAACAATTTAAATATCTTGGTAGGTATTTTAACTGACGACGGAACGTACAACACTGGAATCTGAAAGCGCATTCAGATAACGAAAGATGCCTTCCACAAGCTAAGTAAAGTATTAAGAAACAGGAAAATTACGTTAGAAACGAAGAAAAGAATACTGAACTGTTATCATTCTTCCTATATGGTAGTGAATACTGAACAATCTCATTACAGATGAAGAGGAGACTTGAGGCAACAGAAATGTGGTTCTACAGAAGGATGCTGAGAGTACCATGGACTGAACATATGAGCAATTAAAATTTTTTAGAGAAAGTGTCAACAAAAAAGACACTTATACTTAACATCAGAAAGAGGTCGTTAAAATTTTAGGGCCCATATTGATGAAAGAGAGCTTAGGAAATCTGAGATTCACAAGACATATCGAAGGAAAGAATGAGAGAGGAAAACAACCATTGCATAAAGCTAAAAAGTAGAGGAAATTGTGGAGAGCCATGATCACCAATATGCTGAAAGGACATGGCACAGAGAAGAAGAATTTTTTTTTTTTTGCAAGACGTAAATTTGGTCTCTTCTACTTGAGATAACGATATGTTAATTTTTATTTATCAAGAGCAATAGTGGGGGAAAATATATGACAAAGTGGCAAAAAGTTTTCGTGTAACACGTTTCCTCCTTTAGGACTTCATTTGTAATAGAAGAAAAATCGTAAGAAGTCTCTCTCTCTCTCTCTATATATATATATATATATATATATATATATATATATATTTATTTATTCTCGACTCGACCCACTTCTCAAAATCAATATTTCAATGATCAAGCATGAGATATAATAATGCTAATTTGTAGAAAGTGAGTCGGGCCGAAAATGTTTCACCCGCCGTCGTACATTTATATGTGTATGTGTGCGTTTAAGTGCGACTCTCTCCTCTCACCCACCGAAAAAGATGCTGGAGGCGAGATGAACAATTCTTATTTGAGGAAAGATAAACAGAATCAATAGAAAATGTTCTTCTAATTTCGATAATCGACGAATAATCAGAATTACTTTTTTAGTCTCTGAACCAGATTCAGTTTTGACACATACACAAAATGATATTCACACACACACACACACACAAATTCTAAGACACATCTCACTTTCATACACGCATTCATCTCTTAGGTGGTTCATAGCTAAATGCAAAAAAAAAAAAAAAAAAAAAAATTGTCAATGCACTTAATTTATTGAAGAATATTAAGTAGATCAAACATTATGTAGTGAAAAATTCCGAGCAAATTTCAATTTATAACTCAGCCATTTAATTCAATTAATTTTTTGAGGCGATTCTGCGAGAATTAAAAGTCCTACAAGGATTGGTGACAATCCACAAACTTATTGATCCACACTCACATCTATCTCAGTCTCTTCATGATCTATCTATCTATGTCAGTCTATCTATCTATCTATCTCAGTTTATTCACTATCTATCTCAGTTTATCTCTAAAGTTTCCGTTACTTAAAAAACATGTTGCTCTGTTATTTGACCGATTTTTGATGACTGGCAATTCAGATGACATTTATTTCGGGACCTGAAACAACTCACGGAATGTATAAAAAAAAAAAAAAAAAAAAAAAATAAATAAAAAATCCTACGTTGGTATCTCATGTTAGGAACCAGTCTTCTTAACTGATAAACTATGCGAGTGAAACGAGTAAGCCACACACACACACACCCACACGCGCGCGCGCGTATTTCCCTCGCCGCTACTCAAAGATTCATGCATCGTGATTTATTATTACTAACATCTCATTCATAGTGCGCTATTTTATATCTATAATTACGTATATCCTTTTGTTACCACTCCAAATGTTCTACACACTTTGAGTAGACGTCCTCTTGTTATTATTTATATATATATATATATATATATATATATTAAATAGTATGAACTACCCTTATCAGCGTTCGCATTGAAGTGGCTTAATAAAGAAAACGTATCCTCCAGCAGAGTTCGAATGTTAGCACCGCTTTGAAAGTTTGAAAGAGAAACCATCATCTGATCTGACAGAGTGTCATATAGAAGAGAAAATGATATATCAAATTCTATTTATCTGAACAATGTTAGGCAAGTGGAAACATTTTGTATAACGCGTTTCTTTCTATAAAAGGAATTTTCATCGGACTAAAAAAAAAAAAAAGGAGATGGAAATTTTCTAAATTTTAAAATTATGGAAAAAAAAAAAAAAAAAAATTAAAACTAGATTTTTTTTAATTTAGCGTTCTTAAGTATTGAGCGTTTCCCCTCGGTGCCTAATTTACATAACCGAACTTTTTTTTTTTTTTTTTTTAAACGTTTCATTGCCTCATCCCCTCACCCACTAAATAATTCTATCCGAGAAGGAAACCCGTGACACAGAAATGTTCCATGTTGTCATTCAATTCCCAGGAGTACGTAAGAAATGACAAGCTTAAAGAAAGAAGTATCAGCATATCACCCTCTCGGAATAGGGGAGCCTGATCTGGGTGGGGGGGACAGTGCTTTGTGACCCTCGCTATCTTATTAACATTTGGTTTTTCTAACTACATTTATAATTATATTCGTAACAAATTAAACTAAACACAACTGAGTAAGGGATGAAAAAATTTCGCGGATTTTGATGTCATTCTGCGGTCTTTTTTACGCCCAAATCCGTGAATTTTTTGTTTATGCTAAAAATAAATCTCGGAAAAAAAAAACAAAAAAAAAAAAACGATATAAAATTATTTTTATCTATAATGTTGAATGTGCTAAATTATTCAACTTTTTAACAAGAAAAAATCTCGAGTTGATGTTAAAAATTACCGCAAAAGTCAAAACATTGTTGAGTTATTTAGACTGGAATGATCTATGACATGTCTGTAATTTGGATTTTAAATACATTGTATTTTCAATTTTTCTTGTTGAATTGTTCACCTATAATTGCATTTTCAATGTATATGAATAAATGATTCATTATTGTACACAGGTTACAATAAAATTTGTATTTTATGAGAATACTAAAACTTATGAAAATTGAAATGGAGTAGAATGGGGAGCCCTGTATCATAGATTCGGAGGAGGGGGGCACGAAAACCTTCCACCGGCCTTGTTAATATACTTTAAGGAAATTAAATAAAAAATACTCGTGTTTTGTTTAGGCGAGTAAAAAAAGCGGTAGTTGAACTAACGAACCAGTAAAATTAAAATTTTGTTAATTTAGGACAGAAGACCAACAAAGTATGTGGTCTTGTAATAAAATTATGCTATGGTTAAAAAAAATATTTTTATTCTTTATAGAAGCATTTTTTTTAAAATTTTAAATTGATAATAAATTATACATATTTTTTTAAAAAAAAGGAACAAAAATGCTTTCACGTCTACGATCGTGTGTTTAGTTTATCCGTTTGTTGGCTTGTACACTACTTTGAATCCTTTTTTTTTATGCATGTCATGTCATGTAAATAAATGGGAGAATAACTTTCGTACTTGAGACTCCACGAGGAAGGATCGAACTCGATACAATAGTAAGAATTTTTTTACAAAATTAGTTTGCAACCCACTACTCCATAGCAAAAAGTGAACTAATTAGTCTGGCATAAGACTACTTAAACAGAGCACTCATGATTGAAGAGAAAGGGAATTACTGGTCGAGTAATGCTAAAAAAACAAACAAAAAAAACATTGCATTGCCCGATAATCAACATCTCTAAACTAATTTTTCAATAAAGTATAATACAATAACATACATTTTTTTAGTTCACTGCAAGACAGTTTGTTTATCTCTCTATCTCGATTTACTGTGCAGCTTAGGTGTGGCACAAGGCCGAGAGTATGGTGGATCCAGTGAAGCTCGAAGTCACTACTAAGTCGTAAATGATCTAGCGAGACAAGCTTGCTAATCATTAAAGCACAAAAAAGTATCTAATTCGGTATACTACAGTGAACAGGAATAAAAAGTGAATGTACAGTTAATCTTAGTAATAATCCTTCACACCCCTATGCAATCCATCAATATTAGATTCATCCAGCAAGAATAGAGTGTGGACTTCATTCTGATTGGTCGAATCTACACGGTTGCATGACGTCACATCAGTAGCAATGGATGATGCTATGTGAAGAGAAAAATGGACCACAGGTTGCGGCATGGAAATCTTTGATGTCTAAACAGGAAAAAACAAACACACGTCCAAAACCAAACTAAAACAAAAAAACATTATAACAACTCTTTAGAAGTGTATTTTTTTTCTTTTTGACATATTTTATTTTTCTTTGTAAAAACTGACTTTCAAAAGGTTTTCTTTTAATTTTTGTTACGATTGGATCTCGTCAGCACTAAAGATATTTAATTATTTTTTTAAGTAGTAGTTACTAACTGAGGATTTTTAGAAGAATGAATTCCAACACATTTGTCTAAAGTTTGCTTTACAGCTGAAATTAACGTTGACTCAAGAAAATTCAGTTTTTACTTACCGAAAAGTGTGTATCTTTCGTTAAAGTGAGGCACATGATAATCCGTCATACTCATACCAAATTTTACAAGAACTGAAAATAAAATTCCCTCGAAGAAAGATGGAATTTTATTCTTGTAAAATGTTTGTAAATTAAATTTGAAATACGATCAAATGAATTCAAAACGTAAAAAAATTAATAACCTCTTTGCCTTCTGTCCCCTGATTTGTCACTGAATACAAAGTGTCCCACGAGCGTGTTTATACACACAAGTGTTATTAAAAAGAGAATTATAATTGAATTTTGATTGTTAATGCTTTTAAACAAAACAGTTGGATCAAGTTAGCTTGGTTAAGTCAAAATCTTATTTTAGCAGACTTTTTAAAAAATTTCCTCTGTGCTTTGGTACGCTTAGTGTTGAAAAGTTATTGGCTTGACCTTCTAAAAATATGACCAATTCCAAATATCAAAATTGCTACTTTGTCTGTCCGAGAACATTTCGGCGTACGCCGTAGCGTGTATAAAATCCAAATTTGGTATAAAATATGAAATAAAAATAATTATATTATTAAATATACTATCAATTTGACCCGTAAAAAGCAAAAACAACACGTGTTTGGTGTTTTTTTTTATCCATATGAACCATAAAACCTGTTCCTAGTTTAAAATATAAGAATAAAATTTAAAAAATCGTAAAATATTTCATGTTGGCAAAACCCCCCCAAAAAAACAACCCCCACCTCCCGAAAAAGAAAAGAAAAACACAACAACAAAAAAATAGTCTTTCTACACCCCCGCCTGTATTTCTGTTTTATTTATCAATTGCTGGTAAAAGTTAACTTAACCTGATACAAAGTCAAAAGTGTGGGGCGCCACTGTACACGGAATTTCGTAATGCTCAAGTAGACGAATTGCTAACCCTTGTTGCTCCAAGACGATATGTTTGAGTTTGATATTGTTACTTTCTAAATTTAGTTTGGCACAAGACCACAAGTATGAGGATCAAGTTCACTACTCAGTAGAATTGGTCGAACCGACTAGAGATCGTTAACCATTACCCAACCTTAAGACACCCGGATGTTTGATACTGTTATTTTTTAAGATTAGTTTGACTCGGTAGTAGTGGTTAAAAAAACTAGATTAGCTCGGTAACCATTACCCCACCCTAAGGTGGTCGGACGTTAGTATTGTTTTATTTAAAGCTTGTTTTGGCAAAGGGCTACATTTAGTAATACTAATAGACTAGTCAACCAAACTAGCTCGTTAACCATTACCGCAACACTGGGCGCCCTGATCTTTGATATTGTTATTTTCTAAGCTTAGTTTGGCGCCAAGCCCTAAATACTGAGTGAGGATAATAAGCCTCACTAGTAATAATAATGGTCAACCTGAGCAGCTCAGAACGTATCCTTAGGTGCCCCTGGTGTTTGGTATTTGTTCCACACAACACAGATTAACGAACTGAACTTGGTTATGTTTGTCACAAGGACGCAGTTGTTAAGGCACCCAATGAGGCAGTAATTAGTAAAAATGGAACAAAGGAATAACATTTATTCCGCTTTCAAATCCATTGTTGTTAAGAATTCAACATTAAGACTGCTTAAAAAGAATTGATAGCCAAACTTTTTTTTTTTTTTTTTTTTATACAAAAAAGTCAAATTTGGGGCAGGTGGAAAAAGAAAAAACATCTTTGATCAGGAGGATAAATCTTTTTAAAATTCCTTTTCAGTGGAGTCTGGAAATCTTAGAACTTTTTCATAAGTGTAAAAAACCTAAGGTTTGAAATGTATGGCATTCACTCGTCATAAGACAAATATTTATTTACTCATTTAGCTGGCTTACAATGAGGATCGAACTCGCTCGTCTGGTTTGTTAAGCCACACCACGCGGTTGTTTTCGCAAGGCACTCCCCCTCCCCCTTTTCATCGTCTTTGACTTTTGTAGTCTATTATTATTATTATTTTTGCATCTTTACTATTTCTTTTCAGCGTGTTACATTCACCCTTTCGCATCGGTTAAAAAAAAGGGGGATCAGTCGGTGCGAACAATTATGAAGAACAGAAGATATTTTTTGTTTTTAATAAAATTGTTTGTCGTGTTGTCATTAATGAGAAGAAGAAAAAACATTTTCTTTTCTCTCGTTTTTTGAGTCAATCTTTTCTTCTTTCAACTGTGCGATACTATTATTGGCTGTCTCCCTCCTTCCCGACACACAGATTCGTTCATTCATTTCTTGTTTGTTGTGTAGTCAACAAACATTTCGACCTCGTGCACTTGCTACTTTCATCGGTAATCTCCAATAATACTTAGACTTAAGAAGACAAGCAAGCTTAAAAGTACTGATCTCTCTCTCTATCATCAATTTCATTCTTTTTCGCGAGGAACAGATACGATGTGTGAATGAAATAACTTTTGTTTTGTGTGTCAGTATATAAATACACACTCTCTCTATATATATCTACATACACACACATTATAAAATCTACTAACTCACCCACACGTACGAGCATTATAGTGTGGAAAGCGGAGGACGTGGTGATGGTAGATAGTGAAGGGGGAAGAAGTCAATCTAAAAAGCTAAGGTAGTGGGGCTTTTGATAGTAGAAGGCAAGCAATTGTTTTGTTCACATGCATACAATCGGCTTGGTGTCAGAGACCTGTTCACTTCGCATTTTCTGGATTTACCAACCAACTAGTGAAATATGGATACAAGTCGAATTAACACGGAACATACCAAAGAGCTTCTTATAGCCACCAAATGTGACCATTAACATCAACAGACATAAAAAGGCACTTATTTTTTTTTTTAACTATTGGTAACTCAACACTACTTTTGTAAATACGACTATATCACAATTTACTACTTTTCGTTTTAGATTTGATGTTTTTAAATTTTTAAATTAAAAATTTTAATTTATAATATTTTTAAAATGAGTGTTGCTTCTTTATGTCACTTTAAAGACAAAAATGTGATGTCTATTTATTTTGAAAGCAGATTCATTTATTTGTAGAAGTGTCATTGAAGAAATATGCTTTTATCGTTTCTGGGGAATTCTTACCTGGTTTCTAAAATTGTGTGTAGTACTTTAATACGACAAATTGATACTACTTCTTGTAGTAAAAATTACCAACAACTTGAAAAGATATATTCTTCTTTCTTCTGGACATTTTACCATGGACAAACAACTTATTAGTAGAAAAAGTAAGTAAAATTTACAATATACTTAATTTAAATTTTATATTTTTATTTATATTCTTTTAGCATTCTTAAATAATTATGTTGGTTCTTGGATTATTCACTTTGAATATTGGTAAAAAGAAAAAAAATTGAAACCACACATAAACCTAGTTTATTGTTTTAAAAAAAAAAAAAAAAAAAAAAAAAAAAAAATACACCTGGCACAAAATATTGCGAAAAAATTATTTTTAGTGACTTTCTTAAAGACTGCTTCCTTAAAGTTTTTGCTTTTCATAGTTTTCCCTTTAAGTTCATTTACTGCATAGGTTTTAAATTTAATAATTTGAATTTGGTTGTTTTAAAAACGATGTCCTTTTAAAAACAAGATTCGAATAAGCTTGAGCATTCTTTCACGGTGTCCTTAATAAATTTATCTCGTTGTCAGTGCTTCTGATTCAGCATCATAATCATCGACCGGCTTAGCCAAGTTAATTTTCAAAAGAAGCCACATTATTCCAATCATTGTCTTACCCCCCCCCCCTCTTTCCATTACTCTTCTTCCAACTTCATACAAATTCTCTCTCTCTCTCATAAATAATTTAATCAATCGAGACAAAAGGAATTTTTAATTTTAAGTCCAACTTAATTTTTTAAAATTTTTTATTGAAGTTCAGAACTTACGACTAAGAAGATCAGTTTGAAGAAGTTACACGACCTTAAAAAAAAAAAAGCGGCGAGAACCTTTTTCTTGGGGTTTGAAATTTGGATTTGCCCTCCCCACCTTTAAAATTTAGCCAATTCTTTTATTTCAGAATAAAACATTTTACCTTAATCTGATATTATAAAAGCTGACATTAAGAAAATTTTTTTATTTTTTTTTATACAAAAATAGTTTGGTTTTGCTATTTATTTGGAGTTCAATTTATTTGTCCTTACAAATAATAAAAAAAATGTCGGTGGGTATTTAAATTCTTGACTTAATTTAAATGGCATTTTTCCACTTCGGGGTCAAAGGATTAAAAAAAAAATTGACAACACTATTTATAAAACGATCTAAAAGCAGGAAATTGACATTGTGACATTCATTATTAAATGCAAAGTTTTTTTTTTTTTGTTTTTTTTTCTTTAGTTCATAAGCCGGTTTTTTTCCAATCCATCTTTTGTTGGATTTTTTTTTCTTAAATAGCGAAAAAATATTTTACTCTTATTTTTCTTTTAACTCTTAAACAAAATGAATGATTAAAAATACGGAACAGTTTTTTAAAAAAACTTGTCCTCCTCGCTTGTGTGCAATTTATTTGAATGTTATTCTTCGCCTTTTTTTTTTTTTTTTTTTTTAAATACCTGGAAAAACTTTGTAAAACAAAAAAAAAAACAAACAGAATCCAGTTTGAGTTTGTATCTAGTTTCTCTCCACACAGGTAAAAAGAGAACTAATAATGTCGCTTAGTCTGTAACACTTAAAAAGCCTACCTCGTTTAGTGCATAAAAAAATTGTTCGTCCAGAAATAACTTTTCAAATCTTTTATTTTATTTACGACGTCATCCTTAAAAAGAAAGTTTGACTTTCAATCAAAACTTCGTTAAGTTTTAGTTTTCAACATTTAATGACATATGTTGTTTTTTTTTTTGTTTTCTAAACAACAAATATTCTATTTTCTTACGTTGGCTATACACCAAAAATTAGACGATGTAAATATAGCAACAACAAATGCAAAAGTAGGTACAATGTATTTATACTATTCAACAGCTTTTACTTACAGCAGTCCAATTGACTAGTGCCAAACGGTGTCGACCTAAAAAATAGTTCCTACGCTAAAAAAAAGGCCATCGTTGGAATTTTTAATAATGAATACTCGGACTGTCCCAAAGCAACTAACCCCCACCCACCCACAAAATAGATTTTTTGAAAAATAAAAAAATAAAACTTCAGCACTAACGATTATTTTTATCAATAAAATTAAGACAATAAGCAGTTATTTTGTAAAGATGATTTCAGCAAATTGCTTGTGTGTGTGTGCCTGAGTGATAAGCAAGCAACAATCGGGCAATCCACGTGTTTATCGTTAAAATTGCACTAAATTCTTTCAATGCCGTTCTGTAAAGTAAATTGGTAGCTAAATAGTAGGTTGTAATGTACTTTTTGGAAATGTACTTTATGATTGTCATCCTTATACCTTAGGAAACTAAACGATGATAATTGCTACATCCTCTCACTACTCCATATCCCTCTTCCTTCATCCGTTTTTTTTTTAATATTGTTTCACTTCATGCTCTGTTATTATCGAATATTGGGATTTTTAAGATCGCAGCAACTTTAGAGCAAGAAATAAATTTAAAATCGACATTTTACTTTACTATTTCAAATTGAAAGAAATTTTAATGTAAAAAATCTAAAAAATAATTCTGGAATCTTTTCTTGCAATTATTTGTGTTCATTTCAAGTGAAGATGATGCGAAAAATAATGTAAAGAAAAAATTGTTTTAAAACAAAGCTTTTGATTGCATTCATTTTCTACATTTGTAAGCTGGAAAAATTACACGAACTACAAAAACAAAATTCTTTAGACTTCATGTTTTAGATAAATAAATGATTTCATTAATGAAATGCTCTCTGATGTCTGTATACAAAGAAATCATCAGAGTATTGAAAATAAATTATGTAAAGATAAAAGTAACTCCGAATAACATAGCCAGGTGGCTTATTTTTTGTGTCGCAAATATGTCTAAAAACATCAATTAGCTTATGCTCAGATCCGGTTTGAAATGTTTATCATTATTTTGAGGTTATAAGAGATTTATTTTTACGGACTTTTATCAAACCTGGATTAAAATTGGATAGAATAGAGAACAAATAGCAAACGTTTATAAATTCAAATAGTTTTATTTTTTATTTTAATAAATGCAGGATTGAGATTTTTAAAACTTAAAAATCCGAAATCGCTTTTCTTTAAACAAACCACCCCAACTTCCAAGAGGGTGAGGAAAGGACACTTAGTAAAAATATAATTTTTTTTTTTTTTTTTAATCTCTTCTCACAATGTTGAACCTTATGAAAGTTCAGTTTCTTGTAAAAATCAAATCTGTATCCTTTTATATATTCGATAAATGTTTAAATATTTTTAAAACTTCATTTAGACTTGAAATGAAGTTTGTTTTTGTTTTATCTGGTTGAGACTAAAAAAAATAAAAGCATCGACCAAACCATCGATCTTTTACCTCCAATCAGTACCTTTTGCTTTTAGAAATTTTTCCCCTCTCTTCAGTTTCCCAGTTCTATTCCTCGAAATTAATTGTATTGGAAGTTACACAAGTTTTTGGTTTATTTAATTCAGCTCTGTTCAGTTTTAGTTTAAAAAAAATTGTCTTGTAGGCAATTAGGAGGCTGTAAGACTTTGTTGCCGTAGGATACCAAGTCGAAATGTGTCCTACAAATTACAAATAAATACCACCTGTCTTTTTTTTTCTTGATTTCTTACGGCTATAAGACTAAAAAGAAAGAAATAATCAAGGGAATGAAAGATTGAAAATATCTCAATTACTTTTTACTTTGTTTTCAAGAGGTTGCTCTTCTTACACTACAGAGAAAAAAATGGAGTTAAATATTTTAACTAAGAGTTTAAACGAAAAAATCTTTAAAAATAACATAATTACAGTGCAATTAGTTTGTAACAGAATTACACCTAAAAAATATTAACGTACAGTACACTTACACATACTTAAAAAAATACTTAAAGAAATCGATTATTAAGAAACTTAAGTAGCAACTAATTCGAGGTTCTGATCAGCTGTAAACGATACAAAAGATCCAATTCTTTTATGGGCAAAACTTAAGAGTAACTTTTAGTTTTTAAACTAAAGACTGGTTATCTAAAATAATTTTTTTTTGCTTTGTTTACGATATACAAAAAAGGTACGTTTGTTAATGTGGTCATTTTGTGGCTATGTTGACAAAGATCTATTGTTTCCAATTTTCATTATCTGACATTTTATTTAGGCCATTATTATTATTATTATTATTATTTAATAATAATAATAAAGTTTAGCAGCATTTGTGAAACGGCAATCATTGCACTTTCTCTTCCATCTCGTTCTTTTCCTTCACAGTACACACTTTTTTCAGTGTTTGTCTTAAAAATCCAAATCTTTTTGTGTGTAACACACACACACACGCGAGGCTTAAAAATATTGAGCTGTAAAATATCCTTTTTAATCTTTAGAAATTTAAATTTTAATTCGTACGGGAAAGCAATCTCCTTTTTTTTCTTTTCTTTTTTTAGGGCAAACTTGCTTATAACAAGAGTCACCCGTTCTCATTTTTAGACATAAATACACAAATATTCATTCCTCTTCATATTCTTCCCATAGTATTTTTTTAACGTCATTTTACTCGAAATTGATGGTCGCAAAAAGGGTTCCCAGCAACAAAAGATTAAAAAAAAAAAAATACTCCAACTAGTAGTGCAACATCAGGAGCCTTGATTTATAGGTCGTAACTCTTGCTGGAGGTTGTTTGTACAAATAAATAAAAATGTAATGTCAGTTAAGTTATGGACAGTTTGGTTCAAAACTTCATTAACGAATTTCAGGGTTTGGCGTTGTGTACAATACATGCACTTGTAAAATCGACATTAACCACGTGACACATCCGTCATTTCACGTTAGAGCAACCGATAATGAACTGACAGCTAGCTTCTTGAGGCTGAACAGTTACTTTGGTAGTTTAGTAGACTCAGGAAATAATTCCTTGAGATTTTCATTTTAGGTATTAATTTCGGCAATTACAAACCATAATCGCCTTATCTTTCTATAGTTTAGTAACAGTTATCATTTTGCGAGGTTTTTAAGACGTAGAAAATGACAATTTAGTTTGAGTACCGTTTCCCGGACACGCGGTCTTGGAGGATAACAATGACTTAGGTTTAAAGTAAACTGTTTGTTCATTTTGTCAACTGTTCTACTTTTTAAGTCGTTGTCTACCTCCAGGACCAGGACAATAATCACGCCAAGAATGTTTTGCTGCTTTTGCACCTTCAATTTTTGTAACTAGGAAGTGTGACTAAAATTGATTGTTTATTAAACTCCTTTAATAAAGTTCATCAAATCTTTTATTGAAGATGATTGACAAGGAACTGCGATTAAGTTTTTTTTTTTTTTTTTTTTTTTTTTTTTTTGCATACTGACTGACAAGAGATTACTTTTAGTTTGGGATATAGTGAGTGTGTAAAAAAGGGATCTTTAGATCCGAGCGCACCAATGTACCTTGAACGCCCCAAATTAACTGAGTAATTTATTAATTATTTTTATATTTAAAAAAAAAAATTATTTTTAAAAAGCTTGAGACGCCAACAAGCACATGTCTAAGTCAAGTCTTTATCATTTGATAATTTAAACTGGATGTTAAATTCATTCATCTTTTAAGGAGTGGATAATCCATTCCCTTTGCCTTCCACAAGGGATGTAAATCGGTCATTATCGGCTTATTTAAAAAAAAATCCCCATGAATCCCTTTTTAGTTTAAATTTTTAAATGAAAACTGTACCGCTTGTTTTTGGAAATGCTAAAAATCAAAATGTCTTAATTTAAAGCTTCATGAATAATTAAAATTAATTCCTTTATTAAAATTTAAAGTACACTTCGGAGTTTCAGTTATTCGGTAATAAAGTCACAGAAAACAAGTCTCGATATTTTTGTCTATGAATTATAAGTCACAATTTATGGTGGCCGGTAATAGTTCTGTCGGCTACTTTTACGAGTTTATGGCTCCTCTCTGTTTGCAACAGAAATTCATAGTAAAAAAAAAAATCGATCTCACTACCTTTTCTAACAATGCTACGGTCATTCGATATATTTGATTTGAATGAATATATTTTCTGTGAAGATTTTTTTTTTTTCATAGTTAGGGAATCTTAGTATCCTATTGAAGAAAGTCTCACTTTGACTTCTAAATAAGTTCCTTGAATTTTCAATTCATTTATGAGACTGGGATTTTATCCTCTCTGTGCTAAAACCTTGTCCTGTGAGTTTTCCTGGATTCAATCGATTAGCACTCTGTCCCAAAGATCATTTGGACTTACAAACTCTGCCCCCCCCCAAATCCCTTGTAGACACGCAAAAAATATGAAAACTTTAAAAACATAATCGCAGTGCCTTGTCAATTATGAAACCTGCATAGAAGATTGCTACCAAAATGCTATAAATAGATTCGTGTATTTTTTGAGTCTTTCTTTCTTTACATTATGTGCTGTAGAGTATTTTGGTAATATTTATATTTGAGTTGTTTAATGTGATGATCGATACAACTTGCGTTCAGTTTTTATCCAACGTAGCTAGTAATAAGTCAGGAATAAAGTCAAATTTGGTGGGTACTTCACAAGTTTATAGGTCGCTCTGTTTGCAACAGAAATTCATAAATCAAATCTATTCGGCCTCTAAGATACCTTCTTTTTTTTTTTTTTTTTAAAAAAAACACTGTTACGGTAACTGGTAAACATATTTCTTATTTCATTAAGCCTTAAGGAGTCTTAGTATATGATAAGAAGACCCTATGTGAAGACCGTCTCAATTTTTGATATTTGAATTAGAAGTTCTTTGAATTTTTGATTTCCACTATTGAGATAAAAGCCTGGATTATTTTTGTCCGTTGTGTGCTAACTAACACTTTCCTGTGACTTTATCTTACTTGGATTCGTTATCCTACACGACTGAACAATGAGAATTATTGAAAATAATGCAGGATGCAATTTCCCAAAGTACACAAGAAATCATAAACAGCGACACACACACATACATATTTAGGCAGCAATCCTTCTTTCATGCACACTTCATTAAAAACGACTGACAAGGTGCTTTTGTTTAGTTTTTTATATAATTTCTCGTGCGATCTAATAAAGTTTTTCTTTTCAGAGGAAAAATGATATAAAAACTGTCCGAATGTTCTTTTTATCCGAGCGCTTTCGGCTATACATAGCCATTTTCAAGGATTATATTTCAACTGTTAGAATTAGAAATATATATATATATATAATATATATATATATATATATATATATATATATATATAGGAGGGTGATATTTAAAAATGTATATTATCTAGGTTCTCTAACAATAACCTAGCCTGGAGATTTTTTTTAGTTTTCCCCTCTTCTGCTTTGGTAGAGGAGACAGTCGTACAGTGCCTTATTGACATAAAACTGGAATGGTAATATACAAAATTGGGGTGTCGTGTACAGTTTTTTGGGGTGAGAAAACTTTTTGAAAACAAAAATAATTTTTAAAAGTATATTTTTTTTAACATATGCAAGTCAATAAGTTTGTGTAGCATAAAAACCTTTTTTTTTTTTTTTTTTTTTTTAAGGAAACAAAATTTTTTATATTTCAATATTATCTTCTTTACCGAACGGGCCACATTCTAAAATTTTTAGATCAAACAAAATTAAGTTTATGCTCAACTTTTCTTGATTATTTTTTTTACGATGGAAAGATTTAGTTTGTGGAAAAAAAAAAAAATAACTTATGGGATTATTCCCCGCCTCCACTTTATTTTTTTTTGTAAAGGGATTTCTTTGTATTGAATATTTTCTTTTGTTCATTTTTTTTTAACGTACAAAAAACGCACAACTCTACTATTAGTCGTGTATTATACTTTTTACTGAATAGAATGACACGCTTAGTAACCAGTTTTTTTTTTTTTTTTTTGTTATATCGTATTAAAATTTTAAAATATTCTAACTTTTAGTTTTTTCGTGTATGTATGACCTTAAGCCACACAGATATGCCAGCTTAATGTGCTTTTGTTTGTAATAAATGAAAACTTCCATAGGTTCAATGTGCTTTGAAATCGAAGAAGCTTCGTACTACAAAGGATCGAATTTGTCTATACCCCCCCCCAAATAACAGAACCAGTTAAAAATAGCTTTCCTTTAGTTTTCTTTTTTTTTTTTTTTTAGTCAGTGTGATAATCATGTCCGGATATCCAACCTGGTAAGGCTCTCATCAAACTTACTTGCGGGCTATGTTGCTGATCAGTCTGACAAAAAAAGACAATCAAATAGATATTTATTCTTACTATCCTGGGATATGTATGGAGGGTTAGTTTTTGGGACAATGACAATCGTTCATTGATTATCAACACAATATTTATTTGGATTCCATTAAGGGAACGTAAATTTTGGACTAATTTTCGGAACGGAATTGCTTGCTGGAGTCTATAGAATAGACAGTTGTAATGGTGGTGGGGGGCGAAGGTCTAAAAAGAGAATAATTTGAAAGAGGTACTAGTCAGGAATCTCAATAGTTTTTGTATACACAACGATAGACGCTTTTCTACTTGAGGATCAGCTATGTATTCGCCCGATCCCCAGCCTTTCTGAGCTGGAATCAGTTACGCCTTCTCACCGGGATAAGGGGGGGAAGGTGTGAAGAAAGCAATCTAGAGAGAAGCGTAAAGAAAACAGTGAAAGAAAGGAGTGTGTACTTATATATATATATATATATATATATATGAGAGAGAGAAAAACGTTGGGCTACTGAAAAGAAAAAAAGTTATCGGCACGTCCCACTTCCCAAAATCAGTATTTGGTCATTAGAAACACTGATTTTTGGAAAGTAGGTCAAAGCGAAAACTTTTCGGTATCAGTTCGTATAAGTGAGCCGGGGCGGGGGATGGAAACGAAGGCGACAGGCAAAATGCTTGCTAGCTGGAGTTAATAGGCAATGTGATGGGGGGAAAATGGAAAGATGTAAAAATTGCGATAGGCTCCGTTTCTATGGAAAAAAAAAATGGATTCACGTTTTCCTGAGGGAATTAATTGGAAGTGAAACTAAAACAGCATCGGCTTGGATTCGAACTCTCTCTGCTGGTTCCGTTTCCCGTACCACTAACCGTCACGACACCCTGCATCCTCTTTTAGGATCTCGTTGATATTTGACCACCGATAATCTCTTATTTTCATTTCACGTTTACTGAATTTTTTTTTTTTTTTTGCACTGGTACGTACATTGATGCTCTTCTTCAGCTTCTTATCGGTCTGATTTTAATTACGCTACCCAAGCCTCTTCCGCTGTATCAGTGTGGGCTAGACATCCGATTGCTTCAAGCCGGGATCGAAACCAGAGGGATTTAGCATCAGTTAGTCTTACTTGGTATTTTATTTCTTTCAGTCAAGTGTTTCGGTTGTATGGGAAAAATTGTAATAATTTTGGCTTCTGCTTATACTAAAATTAGTAATATTTTATATTTTTATGTATTTAAAAAAAAAATTATGCCTATATAAATTAACTTAGAGAAAAAATACTTTAAGTAAGCACACCTTGACTAACTTGGTTACGTGTAACTCCACGAAATCGGTGAAAAAAAAAAAAGAAAATGGCACAGCATGATGAAAAAGACGGCAAACTTTACGAAAACAAAATTTTATCGTCTAGTTTATTATTTATTTTTCATATAACTTTAAGTTGTCATTTGGAAAAATAAAGTAATCGTTTTATATTGATTCTAAAAAGTAAACGCGTGATTGACTTCATTTTTGCCACAAAATTAAGTAATGTATCTACCCCCCCCCCTCCAATGTTCTTAGCTCAGTGCATCTGTTCTTTGTAAAACAACAAAAATGGTTTTGGTCTGCAAATTTAAAAACCAGTCATTCTATTCTCATTTTCTCTGACCCCTACACTTAAAGCAGTTTATTTGCTGACCTTCCATACAAATTATTCGGAGAGCTGTAAAAAAATTTTTTTGATCGTCTTATTTGTAGAGTGTTGGTGGTGTTTAACAGAACTCTTCAAGGAACAATAGAATTTATGACTAATGCAGTAAATTCTTTAAAAGCAAAAACTTGGAAGATCGCAACACTGGCAAATTTCCTTCGTGACGTCTGTCGAAAGATTTTATTTTGATTGTCAACATTATCACTAAAAATTTAAATGAAATTTATGATTATGACTCTGTGTCTCTCATCACCCCTCAAAGGCGCCAATGAAAATTCTGACTTTTCCGTTCACGATTCTTTGTATACAAAGTGCGGTAAATTGGTATTGCTTTCATTTTCTAAAGGTGTATTGGTGTTGGCGCGAAAAATAGAATTGGCAGGCAGCGTTCAATTCCTGCCAAGTCCGTTTTTCGTCGACTTCTCATTGGCGCCTTTCTCAAAAAAAGGCACCAGTCTATAGTAGGGGCGGACAAGGTTCTGTAACTTTAATTTTTATTAAACCAGTTTATCTTGATGAATTAAAATTTTTTATCGTAGCTTACTTTTTTTTAAAGAAAATCTGCCCCCCCCCCATTTAAATACTGAAGAATGAAGATTGTCCTGGAAGGAAAGGCAAAGTCACTCTTTCTTTTGTTAGGCCATGAAGCTTAGAAAAAGGTGAGGAAATATTTTGAGTTTTAATATTGGAATTTATTTAACTTAATAAAAAAGTAATATTTCAACGAATTTAAAAATCGATAATACTTATTTTATTGATTTTTCCCTCTTCCTACCCTGACGTTTTGTTTCGCGTTCTTTCTTTTTTATGCATTTTCTTTGTTGTAATTCTGAATACAACAACAAGCATAAATTAAAAATACCCCCCCCCCCAGTTTCCTCATTCTCAAAAGTATGAATGAGTTTCACTTTACAATCGAAGGGCTATATTTCTTAAGACCTGGCAGAAAAAAAAACGGAATATTTATGTATGAGGATGATAAAAAAAGAAATGCTTCCTTAGGGAAGCATTTTTTATTTTTTTTCTTAATGGAAAGTTCCATTTTTAACTCAATTCGAGGGTCCATTTTCACAATAATTTAGACTTCCTCTCAAACATTTTTTATAATTTAAACATTTTTTCAGTTTCCCTAAACAGCCTGTCTTGTATCTGGGTTTCACAGATCTTTCCTTGAAGAGACCCCCCCCTTTTTTTCTGAAAAAGAAAAAACTAACAATAGACTTATTTTTATTTATTTTTTTTTAATTAATTTTAAATTATTTTATCAGAAAAAAAGAAAATGCGAATAAATTTCTTTTTGGTTTGCATACAAAAACAAGGACTTAAAAAAAAAAAAAAAAAAAAAATCTTCCGTTCCTCATTTGAATTTGCCATCAAGTTCACTTCACAGTTCAAAACCCGCACCACATTTAACAACAGGACACTCCATAATTCTTTCCATGACCAGTACGGACTTGTTTTAATTTTATATATATATATATATATATATATTAAATGTCTTAGAAGTTAAATTTTGGTTTTATTTGAAAGATAGCCTAGGTGCCACCAAAATAGAAACTTTGTTTCCGCAATGAAAACAAAAAATCGCCCCCCCCTGTTTGTGTGTGTGTTTTTATTTTAAGATTTTTTTTTAAATCGAACGTTTCAAGACTTATATAAATTTTATTTTATTGAATAGGTTAATTTATTAAAATTTTTAAAGGGGGGGGGGGGGTCTGGGATATCCCCCCCCCATTTCGATATCACCTGTTTACTTTTGAGAGCTCATCCCAATGTTTTTTTTTTTTTCTAAATTTATAAAATCCCTGAGTGAAGATATATCAATAAAAAATATTAGGCAATATTGCGTGTGGCTACACTGAAAAAAAAAATTCCGCTTGTATCTTGCAAAAAAAACAATTCAATAAAAAAGTATGAAACTAAAAAAATTTTTTTTTTTTTTTTTTTTTTTGATAAAACTTTATTTTCTTTTAGATTCTGCAGAAAAAAAAAATCTAAATTTAATATTTATTTAAAAAAGAATTAGTTGCAATTTTGAAATTAATCGCTTTTTCAACAAGCATTTTTTCCCTTTTAGCAACTGTTATATTTTTGGTATGGATGTGCAAAAAGGAAAATAATTCTGATATCTCGTGTTGACTAACTGCTATTTGGTATCGGAGGTGTTTAATTTCATATCTCTTATTTCATTCAGTGTAATAAAAAATAAAAAAATCCTTGATTATTACATTGCTGGTATACCCCCCACCTCCGTTTTTTTTTTTATATATTTACCCCCCCCCCAACTAATTTATGAAAACTCTAGAAATTCGATCGCATCGGGTTTAGTGAGTACATTAGTTAAAAGCACAAGGCTTTGAGGAATGCAAATCATGTTTTTTTTTTTTTTTTGTTTTTTTATTGGACCCCACCTACCTGAAAATCAGCTCTGAATTGTAACACAAAACTCAATAAAACAAAGATATTATTTAATTTCAAATGCTTTTATTTGCTTTTAGTTGTTTTTATGAATATGAACAATATTTTATGAAAGCAAAAATTTTTTTTGATGAAAAATGATTTTTTAATACAATTATTTGTTAATTCTTTAATTATAATAAATATTTACATTTAAGTTGTGGCTTTTAATTTTATAATATTTTAACATCAGGTTTCATAAGTGTCCTTATGCGATAGATCTTTTTTTAGCGCGTTGTAAACTGTATCGTTTTGACGGATCAAAAGATCCGCAGTAATTAAGAAATGTAATTTTGTGTTTATAATCGGGCTCTAATTATAAAGTACGGAAGACCAACCAGAATGCAATTAAGTTGCATTATTTGAGTTAAGCATTATTTTTGCGAAACACGTGTGGAGAAGTTAATTTGATTTTTTTTCAATTTCAACAAAAAAAAAATTAGAGCACTGAAAGTTCTTTAAAAATAACGAGGTAAATAATTTGTTCACTTAAATCTAAATAATTTCACTTATCTCCATCCGTAGAAAGAATTATCCTCACGTAAGCTATCTAAGCATCATGAAAATGTCTTTCATCACCTGTCAAGTGACGCGAAAGGTTATGACCTGCTTTGTTTTATTTTGAAATTACATCTTTTCGGTGCAGAAACCAAGTTAAGCTTGGTTCAAAATATTTTAAATAAACATAATTTCTGATTTTAAAATAAGTTTTGAAAAAATAATTGATTTTTAAAAGAATTTCAAGTGACATTTTCATCTTTTTTATAAAATGGAAAAAAAATGATTGATTATCTGTCAGTTTTGATCACAAAAAAAAAAAAAATTTTTAACGAAAATTCTGGACGTGCTAGGAAAGATTAAAAAATGTAAAAAAATACCCCAAAAATACTTTGATCTTTCCTCTTTAATAACATGAACATTTAGATGATAAAATTTTGTTTTCGTCAAGTTTGGCATCTTAATCATCATGCTATGCTCTTTTTTAGCGATCTCATGGAGGTACCTAAATAGCCTTATGGCTTATCCATGAAAAAGAAGTGATACATCTAAATTAATTATTTAGGAATTTTTAAAAAGATTGATGCACTCGCTCATTGACTCTCTACAGTTTACATTATTCATGAAAATAAAAACAACAAATTTAAAATCAAATATTTCTCCAAGAGATTTGCTTCAAAGCAATTTACTAAAATTAAGGAGTAAGTAACTGGATGTATGCAAAAGTGATGCATGCACCCCCCCTTTTTTTTTTTTTTTTTTAACCTAGAGAAAATAACACATGGTTACCCATGAGCTGTCATCAAGGTCATAGGTCAACAACAGTAGTCATCCACTGTCACACCCATACTTTCAAAAGCATGTGAAAAATGAAATCAATATGATGGACTGACAATACAACAGTCAAGAAACTGGTGTTTGTGTAAAAATAAATGCACTTTTATGAAACCGACTTGAATATTTTGAATATTAGATTTGAAGTATTAAAAAAAAAAAAAATTTTAAAACAATACTTTTGAATTGAATTCATTGTTTTTTTTTCTTTCCTGTTTGAGGTCCTAAAATATTTAATTTCATCCATTAAGGTTACATATGGCCCAAAAATGCTTTGGTAGATTGATCCAAAAGGGACTTGACCCAAGGAGTTGTGAGTTCAATTGCTGGCCACAGCAGAGAGAAAAAAAATTGTATAGTTAACTAGAGGAATTACCTAAAACTGAGATATCCAAAGGCATGGCATGTGGAATTAGAACAATTTATCCCCCCCCCCCCGACTAAATAATGGTTGAAATGTGAGTATGGCAATAAAAATGAGAACAATGGTTTGAAAAAATTAAGTAGTGTAAATACCCAATAAGGCCTCTTTTAAATTATTTTAATCTTTATTAAACTAAAAGTTTGACTAACGGAAATTGATCATAATTGTCTTATTAAATTATGCAAGCCTCAACTCTCAACAAAAATTTTTTGAGTTTCATTAAATTATTTTCGGTTAGGTTCGGTACAAGTTGTATGTTCATACTTAATATTGCATTTTTTCTTTTTCTCTTAAAGAAATATCTTAGAGTTTCTCTTTTTTTTCATATAAGTGTAAAAAAAAAAAAGAAAAAAATTATTTCACAATCCCACCACCAAGTACATGAGATATATAAAAAACTGGGAGGGAAACTGACCTTCAAAAATATTTCCAAGTTTCCTAAGAAAAGCAGCCTATTCAGCGAACAATTCATTAAGTAATAAGTGCTGAAAAATTTGTTTAAATCGGATAATTATCTCTTTATTTTTTTCATTTTGGAAAAAAATGCATTGATTTTTGTGTTTTGAATCCAGTTATCCTTCTCTTAGAGTGGTTGCTAATCACAGCTAGAGAGCCCAGTTTACCCTGCTATTTAACACATATTTATCAATGATGACAGTAACTGAGAACAGACTAGCATGGCTAAGCAAGTCCAGATTTGGTTTCTTTTTTTTAAAAAGGAAAAAAATTGTTTTTTCTTCCCGGTTTTATTTTTATTTATTTATTTTTTGTTTTTGTTTACAAGGATTGCTCTTCTATTACTTGATCACTGACTTCAGAGGTGGATGTAGTTAGCATGTTAGTACAGGCAGAAGCGTCCCACCAATAAGCCATACTTTTTTCCCCACCTTGATACAGGGAGCAGCTGAGCAGCAGTTTGGAAAACTATGATCTGACATGAAAGTGCTTACAAAGCAGTGTTGCATCATTGAATTCCCCCATGTGAAAATAAAATAAAATAAAAAAAAAAAAAATGTCCCCTACTAACATTCATCAACACTTGCTGAACATTTACAGACCCCAAATGGTGGATCTGAGTACAGTTAGGAAGTGAGTAATGTGCTTCAGCAGTGGCAACACCAAGGCAGTCATGTTCTGAGCAGCCTAGCAATCAAACCACTAGAAAATTCATAGTGAATAGTGGTAACTATTTTTTATGGTGGTAGGAGTGTTTTGTAATTGAATCTTAACTTTTGTATTTTTGTTCCCATGGAAATAGATAGGAAGCAATACTTTCAGAGCATCCCTCATAATTTTCATTGAGCAATGATTGTATTCTATTCAACATGCAGAGACAAATTAGAAATATCTTTCAAGCTTTCAGTTTTGTTCTCTCATCGTCTTGAGACTTTGGCAATCTGTAAGAATTTTCATTCATTTATTTTCCTCTCTTTTCTTTTGACGGTCAATTTACGTGTTTGATCACTAGATTGAAAAAGCTTGGACATTTCTCCATCTAATTTAGTAATGTTATATTTTATTCACACACACACACAGTCTTAATTTTGTTTTTGAGCCAAGCCACTGATGAGGAAGCTAGTGATCGAAGCTTCTTTATCTCTCTCTATTCAGTTGTTAAGGACTGCCTGGTGTCAGTCAAAGATGACAACATAAAAATTACTAATACAACTGGGTCAGATGTATAGGAATTTAACAGAAAAGACAATATTTGTTCTTTCCTTATTTGGAATGCCCCCCCCCCCCCCATCTGATTATCTACTTGATTGTGGATAAATGGCCAGTATGAAATTTTGCATACCACTTTGGACATGTTTAATAATTCCGACGACTTTCTCCACAAATTGCACCAAATTTTATTTCCATTTAAATTGTGCTTAAAAGGAGAAAATCTTAAAAATTCTAAGGCAGCATTTTACCTGAACCTGGTTGATTTAAAATAAGTACATAACTTTTCAATCAGTATATTCATTAGGAAGTTGGGGGGGGGGAATATTGTGTTCATATTTACAGCTGAATTCTCTTATGCGTGTGACACGTCCTGTCGCACCACAAAGTTTTGTTACTTTTTCAGTTGCCACATTTCTCTTCAAATCGAATTTTGTAGGTTTTAAAAACTTATTAAATGGTGTTATTCACTTATAAAACTTTTAACCTGTAAAAATATGTAAACTATAAAACATCAACCTTGTACTGAATATTTAAAGAGCAGAGATGAATTGCTGTGTTATATACACACACACACACACACATACAGGGTGTCCATAAAGTTCATGTGCACTTTAAAAAAATGTATAACTTTATTTGTATTTGCGATAGAAATAATCTGTAAAAAATGTTATAAAGTTTAATGTACCTAGTTTTAAGTATAGCTAAAATAACTAATGTGATTTCAGGCTTTACTGTAAATCAGTTGGTAAATGTTTTCCGTGAACTGCAAAATTGTATTACTCTTTGTATTGCTAATGATGGAGGACATGTGGAAACTTAAATAAAATTTCAATAAAACCTTAACAAATATAGATTTACTTCTTTCCAATCCTTTTTACAAATTATTTCTATCGCAAATACAAATAAAGTTATAAATTTTTTAAAGTGCACACAAACTTTATGTACACCCTGTATATATTATAGCCATTCTCCATAAAGTTGTACACCCTCACAGATCACCATTCACTGAATATTTACAAACTTCTGAAGCAATGTGATACTAAGCTTTATTCCAACTTTTGGAATGTAGGACTTTGTTCAGTAGTATACATTCCAATGCCATAATAACCTAAACACATAACATTCTGGCAGTTTCAAACCAGAGGTCAGTTAGTTTATTTCTTTACAATGGCTATTTCTTAGCCCTTCCTGATGACTATAGTATCAGGGCAATGTCGATCAGTAAGAGGATTATTATTTTGAGGGAGCAACACAACAAAGTGATGCTGGTGTACATAGAAATTTCAATCTGCCCATCCATGACATCTAGTCTAATAAGCATATACCAGGCACATGCATCAGTGCCAAATGTGTGTGCAGTATACTGAGAGGTTTTGATGAAAACAATGCATAACCTTGCAGGTGGGTTCCACTTAGGAAATCTTTCAGGTTGGGTAAATTGGTCCACTCCGATTGAGTGCTCACAGGTTTCTTAATGTGATTCCCTCTGTTGGCTGCATCATCCCTCAGATTTAATATAATGCCTCTCTCGACACATGACCCACTACTTGTTCCAAATAGACATGCACACAGTGTCATTAAATTAAGTTCAGGAAAGTGACAAGTAAATGTGTGGGACTGAATGAGATATTTATAGTTGCCCATCTTAATTCCCCAAGTCACAAAGTGTACATGTTAATGTCACGTAATGCATTGTCTACTCTATTGGGGTTGTAGCGGCACAATGTTGTTTTGAGGGCAAGATAGCCTGACAGAGCCCTCTTCAGGTTGGTTTTAAATTCAGTTTTTCTTCTCTTAGACTGGTTCTTACCTCAAAGGTAAGAGAACCCACTCTGCCTTGCTATTTAACTGATATGTGGGGTGGGAGGAGATGGGTTCATACTTTTCTCAATGGTATCTGTGCAAAAGTGACTGTAACTCTGCCAGAATTTGAACTCTACTTCTCTCCAGTCACGTAAGATCAGAAACCATAAAAGCTATCCATGTACAGTGTAACCCGGATATAAGAGAAACCCGGATATAAGAGAGATTTCCTCTGGTCCCAAATTGGAGTCTGTGTTAATGTATATATAATAGACCAAACCCGGATATAAGAGAAACCCGGATATAAGAGACTTCATCTCCTGTCCCGGCAACTCTCTTATATCCGGGTTACACTGTATATAGCATCCAATATATTTCTTTCTTTAGTCATCATAGTCAGTCCTATGACCAGGTTTGTTTGTCGCTGAGCACCTCACCAGCTCCCTTCATATATCTCAGGTGTGTGTCAGTGTTCATGTCTCTGTAAATGATCTTCCAGTCAAGTCAGTGACAGTGTTATTTCATTTTTTTTTTTTTTCCTCCTGGGTTCAATCTATTCTGATGTATTTTGGTAAAATACTTAATAGTGCAAGGAAGATTATGTATTGCATCAACTTCCTGCATGCTTTGTTTGTTTTTTTTTTTTTTTGTTTTTTTTAAATACTATTTATTGCCCAATATAAGACCCAAGAGCCACTCAAGGTAGAAACCAACTGAATGAGGTAGTTGTAAGGGTGTAAAAGGGAGTAATTAAGAAATAAATATTATTAGATTATGTATGATTGAAAAACAGTTGACCCTAGATTTCAAGTCAAGATTGCAGTAATCGGGCAAGCATCCTCTTGGGAGGGAATTAAGATGAATCGATCCTGTATACATAGCATGGTTGTAAAGATCTGAATTGGTATAGCTATGGGTCAGGGATCACTTTGCAAGTTAACCATTTTAACCCCCATTCATCATGGGGTAAATTGTCTGGACTTGCTAGCCCTAAGTCTTGGAGGAGAAATCTGGATTCAAAATTGTTAATACAATGAAACCATTCCCACTTACCATAGATATAGCAATTCACAGAATATGTAGAGATCCATGATCGCCTATGGTCTGAAAGTTATATATATATAACTGAGTGTAACAGAATAATTCTCCATCTTACAAAATATTTTAATATCTAAAAAAAAAAAAACCCTGCTAAACTACTGTATTTGACAGTGTATAAGACGCACCCCAATTTCAACAGAGAAAATCAAGAAAAAAATTAGTAATTAGTAAAATTAGCAAACCTAAGACACAGGGAAATTTTAAAAGATATTTATAGTAAAAAAAAAAAAAAAAAAGCCTTATATGCTGTCAAATATAGTAATTGAATATTTTATTTTATTTATTTATTTATTTTTTTTTTTTTTTTTAGTTTTTCAGATAAAACGTTTGGCCATCTTCACAACATTTATCGTAAGATACACTGAAAAACCCTTTGCGTTATTCAGCTAGAAAGAACAGTTTAAAATCATTTTGTGTCAGCTCCACTGTCTTCCCAACTGAGAAATGGTGAGAGGAAAAAGATCATTGAGGCCTTCCGTAATGGTACCAACTTTCATACTCTGGCTTCCATCTTCAAAGTCCATTCAAGAACCATCAAGAGAATGCTGAATAAGTTTAAAAAAGAGGAAACTGTAGAGAGGAAAACTAGATCAGGAGGTCACAACAGGAAGAGGGATCATCATTTCTACTTAGAGCTAAAGAGATCAATTAGAAAAGATCCAACTTAATTCATAGGACATTTGGCACATGAGCGAGGAGTTTTAGCTATGACAGTCCAAAGAGCAGTGAAAAAAAAACTTGAAAGTTAAATTGGACATGAAACCTGAGATATCTTGTTACTCTGGGACAGAACAGAAGGTGAAGATAATCTTGAATAAACTAGAAAATGATTTTGGAATTATAGATATATATACCCCCCCCCCCTTCCCGGGTGCAACAGCAGCAAAAGTGTTCAGTTGTTAGATTAAGCTTTGGACCATTGTATCTTAGAGAGGATGAAAGATCTTACTGGAGTTCTACAAGTTTTTTTGTTTTTTTTAATAACATTTTTGAACTGAGCAATATAAGTGTATAATTACTAAGCTTAACAAAAGAATCGTAACAAAATCAGTCATGGAATTTTATTTTTCTTTGACCATTTTTTTTTTTTTTTTTTTTTTTTTTTTTTTTTTCCTCCTCCATTGAAATTGTCAAACTTCTTTGATTTCACTTTTCTTCTTTCCTTCAGTCACCCTTATTCAGTTTGGACAGGTGCGTATAGATTTTGACATAAGCACTTTCTTCTGCATGCATTTTTTTCTTCTGTGTTTGTTTTACTATTTTTTTTTTTTTTTTGTTTTGCATGCAGTGTCAACTTGCCAAAAAACAAATTAGTCACCAACACCCACAAAAACACACACACACTCTCTCTTTTATTTCCCATGATTATTATTTTTATACTATTTGCCAACAATTCTTCTGATGAGATGTTGGCTGAAAAAAAAAAAGTGATATTTTTAAAGGGTAAATATGCGGTTTTATCTGTTTGAAATATATTGAGAGATCTATCATGTATTTCCTGTCAAAGGAACTATGCAATTATAAATACGCTGTTCTTTTATATATGAATAAATTTAGGGCCTAAGTAATATCATCGTGTTTATCAAGTTTTAAATAGCAAAAAATTCTATTTGTATTACATCATCAGAATATTTCACTACATGGAGAATTCACCTGTAGAATAAACACTACCTGGCGGTATCCAAACTGTTACCTCTCTCTCTCTCTCTCTCTCTCTCGTTGTTAGGATAGGCAGGAGCAGAAATATATTTGAGTAACAATTCATATCTTAACCCTTTGTCAATGAGTATGGAGTATTTTGTTTGATTTAGACAGAAACGATATCTATTTAAAAAAGAAAAAATGCTAAGAGTGTGAAGATGTTTCTCCTATTGATGGGGGCGGGGGGGGGGCTCTCGGTCATTGTCTGTAATGTTACTTTTCACTCTGTTCTTTCTAGTTTCTGTATCCTTTTTCCATTGTCTACATTGCATGCATGTTGGTGTCTTTTAGGAATTCATTTTATATTCGCTTAATTTGATGTCGTACTGGCGTGCAAGATTGTTTGGTATTATTAAAATCAAGTTCTCGAGTTTTCGGGCTGGAATCAAAGTGTTGTATCTGTCCTTGAACTATCTGCTTTGTTTCTGGTTTTGGACAATTCATGGGGGAAAAACTTTGAGAGATGCCTTGCCCCAGTGTTCCAACCCTGCAGAAGCACTCGTCTCATATACTAAGGAGGGAGGGTTGGTGGATACAAAAACCTGTGTTACAGTGGGTGCAGAGATTGGGCAATCAATTTCTGTCCTTTTTATGGAAAACTCGCATTAAAAACGACCTTGTGTCACATCCTACCTTTTTGTAGGAAGGCAAATAAATACAAAATCCAATTTGTTCCGTTCATCCTCTGACGGAAACTTGTTCTTGGAATTTCCAAATCTGCAGCAGCACCTCCTCCTTTGCACTTTAAAATTTTTTTTTTTTTTAATTCCTTGACTAAGTTTTAAATAGCTTATTTGGTAGTAATTGGAGGGTTGGGGATTGTCAGCATTCCCAGTAAACTAAGGCTAGAATATCTATCTATATTTCCGAGATGAGGTCTTATGTACATTATTTACATTATTCGGACTATTGTCCTCATCTTTGTTGCCATATTTATTATAACATTTCGGCCGTTGTATGCTTCGGCCTTCTTCAGGTGGTTGGAATGTCGAACTGAACCCTTTATTTCGCTCACTGGGGTAGACTGTTCTAGTTCCACGTGCCATCTTTAATGGATGTCAGTTATCAGTTAATTTTCCCTCTGAAAGTTCTCCACTGCCTTAACTGGGTATTGAACTCGCACTCTTTGGGTCCTGTCACTGGATCTAACCAACACCTTTATCCACTGTGCCATGTGTACTTGAGGACAGTCTACTCCAGTGAGCGAAATAAAGGGTTCAGTTCGACATTCTAACCACCTGAAGAAGGCTGGAGTGCACAATGGCCGAAATGTTGTAATAAATATGGCGACAAAGATGAGGACAATAGTCCGAATAATGTATGGAAGAAAATGCTGTTGGACTTCTTTTTTCCTTGTCCTGGGAAATCCTACTCTAGTTTTATTAAAGTGGAAACATTGGACTACTGTTTGATAATGGTTGCTGAGACTGGTCATTTTTTTTTCTTCTTTTTGCCCACATTTAGATGCACCTCCCTGAAATAATTGCATGGCAAAGTAAGGTAAATAGATGATTTTGGTCTTAGATTAATGTGTAATATCTGATCATTTCTGCCTTTGAGCAGTCTATGGTGAAGTGAGCGCTGTCCAGGGGGATCTTAACACTGGCAGCACCCTTCTCATTATATTGATGAGAAAGGGTTGGAGAATGTCATCGCATGAAACTGACCCTGTGTTGGTGAATAGGAATAAAAGTGCTGTATCTATTCCCATACAACTAAATGATAAGGGGAATTTGGTTTTGGTGATACTAACCCTGCCCCAGCACCTCCACTCTTATATCGAAGAGAACTGGGAAAGTTTTGCTCTTGTCCTTATGGACACTCCACATGAAACCGACCGTATGTCAACTGTGTGAATGTAGTTAAATATCGAATTTTAATTTTACCAAAGCACTGAAGTCTGATGGTTGAAAACTCTGACCAGGTTCATTTCTTTATTTGCTTACTTTAGGATATGTAGATGGTGTAGTGGCTGCAGGCAAAGAAAGTGAAATCTGCAAAATGGTTCAAATCCTGACACTGTTACATTTGTATAAGTAACTTTGGAAAAGGCGTAAGTCATCTCCCACTCCCCCCTGCAATGATGTGGTAAAAGAGCTCTAGGCTATCTAGTCTTGAGTGGCACTCAGCCTAAAAGGACTATGAATTCAAACTGTACCAGATAACAGGAACCACATCACTCAAGGACTTTCAACAACCGCAGTAGCAACTAATGTGGATAGCACATTGTGATGATAGATATTTACACTTACCTGATCCAAAGTGCCCGAGGTGTCTGGCCTGCTGAACTGTCATTTACAAGAGGTCCAAGGTGAATGTGTGATGTTGAGTTTTTTTTTTTTTTTTATATGAATGTCTGTCAGTTTCATATGAGGACGACAACCCGCATTGAAATGCAATATACAATGACGGTAAAGAGCAGAGAAAAATTGGAAGTGGAAATGAGTAGATGTGAGATTATATTTTTATTTTTTCATTTTTTTGCGCAAAGACTGAGGTACAGTGGAGCAATGGATAGTGTCTCAAACTGAGGAACCGGAGACCTGAGTTCAAATTCCTGTTAAATCTATTATATTCACTTGTGTGCTAATACCCTTGGGAAAGGTATGAATCCTCCCCTCAGCTATGGATAAATAGCAGGACAGACCAGGTTCTATAGCCTTGGATGGCAACTGATTTACTGCAGAAAGAAATGGCAATCTACTGTGGGGAAAAATCTGCCTCGTCAGTCAAGTATGGAAAGATACATGATTGCCTAAGTGTGTATCACACATGGCACATAAGTGACTGACTGTACTATTCATTAACACACATCTAACCTGAAATAATGACTTCATCAACATGTTGACTTTCCACACCTACTTCAAACAAAAGGTTAGGAAGGGCCCCTCACCCCCACCATCAATACTGGAAATAGTGATAACAGTGAACTTGAGGAACCCTTTTTTCTGAAGAATTCTTTTAATAGAAAGATTTTATAAATTTCAACTGGCAGTAGCACTATCAGTTTAGTCAATGAATGCCGAATGTTTCCTTATAAGGGAATCGCCAATCTTATTGTTTTAGAAGCCTTAAAATAATTTTTGTACTGAAAAAATTTTGATCAATGGAAATATACAAAGGCATGACAAGGTTCTTGGGCTGGGAACACTTCAGTACGCTTTTGTATCATATAAAAGTTACTGCCCACACCTCATAGAAAATTTCACCTATACAAAGAAAACGTCTATTAATACCTCTTCATATGTGCAATTAAAAAGGACTCTTAACTCAATGTGAAATTGAAACAGAAATAAATTGTTTATTAACAATGATCTTTTATGTGAAAGGGAACATCGATGTATGGGGTTGCTCAAAATATTCTTAGAGAATTTAAGCTACTGTGTCTTCTTGGGTGTAATACAAGAAATTTTGCATGAAAATACAAAGCAAAAAAGGTTGGTTGTATTCTACACATTTTCAGGAATTGTTACTCAGCTTAAAAAACCAAAAAAAAAACAACCTCTTATTTGAAATGGTAAGATAGCCCAAATTACAAATTGGAGATACCAAAATCGAACAAATACAAAACTTAAATATCTGGAAGTGTTTTAACAGAGAATGGAAAGTGTGACACTGAAATCTGAAGGCATATTCTGATAGCCAAAGATGCATTCCAAAAGTTAAGCAGAGTATTAAGAGATAGAAAAGCTTTGTTAGAAACAAAGAAAGGAGTACTGAACTGTTACACGATATCTGTCCTTCTATATAGCATTGAATGCTGGACAATTTCCTCAAAGATGAAGAGGACCTGAAGTAATAAATGTAGTTCCTCAGAAATATGATGAGAATAACATGGACTGAATATGTAAGCAATGACAAAGTTTTAGAGAAAATGGAAACAAAAAGGAAACTCGTACTTGAAATTTCTTGGTCACATAAAAGAAAGAGGGATTGTTAAAATCCGATACTCACAGGACAGAGATTGTAAAAGGAACAGAGGAAAAGAATGTATAACTTAGTGAGCTTTAGTAAATTGATGGCTGACCAAGGTTTAGGAGAAATAACTGAAAGACAAAATTTACTAAGAGCTACAAAAGAGAGGAAATTGTGTAGAGCCATGATCAGCAATGTCCTGAAGGGGCATGGCACATAAAGAAGATTGCAAATACACTCAGCACAATAGATAATAAAACCCATATTATGCAGGTATTGATAACTGATTACAAAAGGCATTTGATGTCGGTCCATAATTCTTCTTTGGGAATCCATGTAATTGAATGTCTTTTCTCTCAAAGACAGGAAATTCAGCAGAATTGATTTAAAAAAAAAAATAAAAAAATTTAACAGTGAATACACAATATCTGTCATGTTTTCATAGCATTAATCTTATAACAAAGCAGCTTTACCAAAAATTTGAAAATAAGTTTTGAAACGGAAATTAGAAGAAACATATATTTGGTTCACTTCTATTCTTGAATATTTTGTGATTCCATGAAATATTTTACTGAAATATATGTACGACATTGACATTTTACTGGATAAATATGGTACAATGTTAAAAAAAACAATAATTACATAAGGATGGCTGTACTACAGGGTCATGGTACCAAAGCATGTAATTTATTCCTTATTTCTAGTTTCAGAAACACCAGGTTGTATTATACTTAAAATATGGTTCAGTCAGTTATGTGATACACGCTTAGGCAATCATGTAACTTTCAATACATGACTGACGAGGCAGATTTTTTCCCACCGTAGGTTGCCATTTCTTTCTATTTACCCATAGCTGGAGGGAGAAGAGGATTCTTACTTTTCCCAAGGGTATTAGCACATAAGTGAATGTAATGGATTCCATTGGAATTCAAACTCTGCTCTCTGATTCCTCAGTCCAAGCCATTATCCATTACACCACTGTGCCTCTCAAAATATGACTGGTAAAGAATAATATTCATTAGAAATAGAGGAATTACAGTAGTAGATGAAGTTATAAACGTCTTTGGTAGAGAGTAAAGAAGTGTCTATTAAAGAAATTGTAGCGTTGTCAAATTTTATTGAGTCATTCTAGAATTGCTAGGTCAACATAGTTGTGGAAGTGTCCATTTGTTGAATGGATGGAATTGCAGAGTTATTGTCATTTGTGGAAACCTCTCATTGGTATTGCTCTGTAGAATTCTAATTAGAGTAGGTTGTCTTCATATTATTATCTCTGTCTGCTTGTTTCAAACCAATGTTCCAAATAATGTTTTTAGGTTTTTGTATGTTGTCTAGGATCACTTGATCTGCTGACCTCTCATCTTTCCCTGATGATTCAATCATTGAACAAAATTGTGAGGAATAGCGATTAAACTGATGGATTTCCCTTTTCTCTGTTCTGACTGGCTCAATAAACTACTTTTCAAAATTGTATCAGGTTTCAAATTGTCCTTTTGATTAGTTAGAAATAATTCTCTTCCCAAGTTTTTTTTTTTTTTTTTTTTTTTTTTTTTTTTTTTTTCAGAACATTTTTAGTGTTTGAACCAGTTGCAACAAACAAGTCCCAGGAACAAGGCTTATCAGGAAAAAAGTTCATTTAAACACTTCATTCATTGAAAATGTCTTTTCTGGTGGTGATCATTATATATTGTAAATAACTATCTTATATGAAAGTTACTTAAACTGTTTTGAAAAGCAATAAATATTAAGATTTACACAGTTGATGTTTATGTATGTTACTTATAGGAGAAAGTGCTAAAATGCTCTCAGTGCAAAAACTGATTTGAATAGTGGTTGGGCTGAGAACTTATTAGCACTCTTGGAAAAATTGCTGATAAATATGAAGACAACTATTGTATTTACTTACTCGAAGATCCTTGACATTCCCGGCTTATCTTTCAAATCCAAAGTAAAGCTGTTAAAGTGTTTGAAGACAACTTTCCAACAGTTTTACCCCTTTGTGCTCTCACTCTCTTTCTCTGTCTTGACTCTCCACTCACTTTCTTGAACCAGAAATATTTGAAGATGCTGAAAAGTTCTAGACTCTATCTATTTTTAAATCAGAATCTGACCCAATAATATTATTTTTCTTTTTTTTTTTTTTTTTTTTTTTAGGGAGATGGAAAAATTTCATACACTCTAACTTTTCTTTTTCTCCATGATTTTTTTTTTTTTTTTTTTTTTTTTTTTTTTTATAAATGTGTTATTGAATTTCTACATGTGAAAAAAATGTATCTGTTGACATTCCTTGATGCTTGTTGAACCTTTATGGAAACCAAACAATAAATGTGAGCACAGTTAGGCAGTGGTTAATGTTTGGCAACAACAATGTGAGTAACATGGCATGTTTGGGCTGATGAAAGACTGACTAAATGGGCAAAACTGCATGACATCAACTTTGCTGTTAAAAAAAAAAGTGAAGGGGGAAACTTATGAAAATTATACTGAGAGGTGCCATCCTTGGGGAACAGCTGCCTGAGGCTGCACCCTCTCATTGCACTAGAGAGAGGGATCGGTGCTTGCACTGAGGCCAGCACAACCAATAGTTGTGGGGGCTTGGGGAATTGTTGTTCCTAGCCCTGGTGTATGCGCTCAGCTTCCCCCACCTTAACTCGACCTTGTGTCACAGCATGACTTCATGGGGTGGGTGCGGGGGTGTAGAGTAAATACCAAATTACTATAAAGTAAAGCTGGAGCTTTTTAATCTCAGAATTCGTGGGAGAATTGAGGTCCAATTTTGCATTTATTCATATAGATTCTATAATCTAGGTTTTACTTAATTACTTAAGTTTCTCTGACTCTTCAAATGTTGACTTTATAACTAATTCTAATTTCTATTTTAATTTTATCTTATTTATTGTCTGCCTGTTCTGTCACCCATGAAATAAAAATAATTGTTTGTACAGAAAAATAAGGATCTATGTACATCAAATCATCTTTAAATTAAGTGGCAGCAGAAGAATTATTGAACTTTTAAAAAGTAAGCTTAAACATCAATTCAGTACTTAAATTCAGCAATCAATTTTGAGTTCTTCTGTAGTTTATTGATGCCTATCACATCTATTCCTCTTTAGCTATTGTGATGATGACCAAATAGGATCTAGCTTAAATGCCACTTGATAGGGCAGCTTTTAAGCTAGTTTATAATGAAACATGTGTTGCAATTTTGGATACAAAAGGAAAATAAGTTACTCCCCTTGAATTATGAAAGCAGCGATAATGACTAGTATAATGTATTAATATTTTTAACCTCACATAATCTGGCAACCCTGAATCTGAGCTCAACAAAAATCGTTCCCTGTACCTAACTTTTCTAGGTATTTTAAATGAGCTATGAATCATTGAAATTGGAACAGTGGGAGCAGAGGAGTTGCTTGGACGCACAAACACATACACTGTGCTTTATATATAAGATAAATCTTCCTTTATGGCAATGAATGCTGAACTATTTCCTTACAGATGAAAATGACTCTAAGTTTCAGGTGTTCTTCTAAATACAGACATTGAGGATACCAGGGATGAAATGTGAATGAAAACATTTTAAGAAAAACAGGAATTACGTGGAACTTACAATCGGAAAAAAGAGAAGTTTGGAGACATATGAGAATTTAAATGGCAAGACCTAGTGAATGTGAAAGTAGCAGTGGGAGAAACAGTGAGTAACTTATTTAACTGCTACCTGTCCATTTATCTGCCAGTGGATAGGTGAAATATATAAGATGAATGAGTATGTCTATAATGAATAAACTTATGTAAAAAGAATTGACAATTTTTTTATCTTTTCAGAAAATAGTTGCAAAAATATTAAAAACGGAATTGTAAATCAGTTTCTGCTAATGTTTACATTTCCTGGATGTTGTATTTGCATATGAGATTTCTCCAGGAGGTGTTCGGCCACAAAGTTAGCAAAAGAAATGATAATTCTTCTATGAAAATGGTGCCTTCAAAAGACTTCCCAGCAGACCCACACACTTATTCCGGCATCCCTTCCAATTTACAAGAATATCTGAAGTCCTCACTCAGTTCAGACCATTACAACTAGGGCACATCATGCTACTCCAACAGAGTTGAATCATGCTCCCCCCCCCCACCCAAATAAGGGGAAAGTTTTACATGGAGAGTCTTTCTTTCTCAAGAATTACTACTTTGTGTGACGAAATCCTGTGGGGATGCGTCCTTGAATACGACAGTCTTAAACTCTTCAAAAGAGTCGATCATCTATCCTCCTTGTATTTTGTAATTTTCACTTCTTACAACCTCCCCTTTTATTCATATCACACACCTCCTTCATTATAAACATTTTAGGCTAACCCTAACCCTCTACTTTGATTAATTCTTGTGACTGGTGAGCAGTTGAACTTAATAATTAAATATTACGCCATCAACTAACTTGGTTCCTTCTTAATCCTTAATCTCTTACTTTTCAATGGCAATTTTAGCTTTAGGAAAAGTCGGAAATCACAGGGTCCTAAATCTGTATGAAACGGCACATTGACAGACCTGGAAGATAATCCCCCCCCCCACAAGACATTATTTTGAAGGGGATAATCCTGTTGTATACAAGCATACTTGTAAGCAGAATATCCACAGTAAGCTTTCCTTTTAAGTTGCCAAGTTACATCAAGGCCACACAATCGGTTCTTGAGATATTCAAAATGTCAGCATGTTTTTCATACAAACTTTGTATATTTTGTATATGTATTGATCTTCTTTTATAATAATGATGATAAATAAATGATGATAATAAAAATAATTTTTCAGAATGACAATGCAAACCTGTCATCTTGAGGGTGGGGGGAAATGAAAATTTCACGTTGGTGACTGTGGGTTATTGTGAGAAACAGACAAGTTAGACAGAAATAAGACTGATGAATATTAACTGATATGAGTTATCTCCCCTACATATGGGAAATGGAATGATGCTGTTCAGAATAGCAAGGTATATTCTTCTTTAAAGTACTATATCTCTCTACAACATCCTATCCTCTGCAACTATAAGTAATATTTTTCTCCTTACTATCTCTCCACGTTCCTTTTCTATCTTCCATTTACATAAGCTCGTTAAGTACGTTACTTGACGTTTCCCCTCTACTGCTCTTGCCTTTTCAATGTCTTGTAAGTGTCAAATTTCCCAAGCTCTCTTTCCTCATTATGGACTCCAGAAATTTCAACTGTCACATTCTGATTCTAAATACAAGTCATTTTGTTTCTTTAAAGCTTCCTCATTGCTCATTGCTCATGTTCTCTGTCCATGGAATTCTCAGCATCCTTCTTTCGAACCACGTGTCTCTTCAGTATCTGTCTATATTTCAGAGATGAGGTATTATGTACATTATTTGGACTATTGTCCTCACCTTTGTCGCCATATTTATGATGACGTTTTGGCCGTTGTACGCGCCGGCCTTCTTCAAGTAGTAGGAATGTCGAACTGGACCCTTTATTTCGCTCACTGGGGTAGACTGTTCTAATTCCACGTGCCATGTTTAATGGATGTCAGCTATCAGTTATCTCCTGTTAATTTCCCTCTGAAAGTTCTCCACTGCCTTAACCGGGTATTGAACTCACACTCTTTGGGTCCTGTCACTGGATATAACTAACGCCTTTATCCACTGTGCCATGTGTCCTTGAGGACACATGGCACAGTGGAATTAGAACGGTCTATCCCAGTGAGCGAAATAAAGGGTTCAGTTTGACATTCTAACCACCTGAAGAATGCCAGAGCGTACAAAGGCTGAAACATAATAAATATGGCGACAAAGATGAGGACAATAGTCTGAATAATGTAAATAATGCATGTCTCTTGTCTCAAGTCACCTCTTCATTTGTGAGAAATTTGCCCAATATACAGTGCCATACAGAACAACTGAAATTGCATAGCAGTTCAGCACTTTTTTCTTTATTTTTAAAAAAATTTTTTCTTTTTTTTTTTTTTTTTTTTTTTGCATATTTCATTTTGCATATTTCATTATTCCAGTGCACTTTCAGATTTCAGTGTCTCATTTTTCATTGTCTGTTAAAACACTTCCTAGATAATTCATTTTTTTTTTTTTTTTTTTTGTACTTGCTTAATTATAACTTCTCCAATTTGTAGTTTGCATCTTGAGCTGTTCCTCTTGCAGACAGACATGCATTCTGTCTTCTTAAAATTGATAGTCGTTTCTTCTCGCGTTCATTTATCACCTCATGCAGTCTTTCTGTATCTGTCAACAATATGATGTCATCTGTGTATCTTATGTTAAGATTAAGTTTTGCCGATAATAAATCCTGGAATAAATATTAGTCCTCTTGGCAGTGACTTGCTGTAAAAGTTAAATAGCTTTGGTATGGCAAAGCAGACGGCTAATTCGGTAAATCAAATCGAGTTCTCTCAGTCACTGTGTGTTTATCTAAAAATAAATACGCTTAAATTCACATTCTTCTCTGCTGTGCGCCAACGGCTTCAGGGTAAAATTTCTGACTGACGCGAATTCAGCCAGTTTTCGATTCTAGCCAGAGGCAACCGGATGTCTAGCCACACTGATGAACTGTGATACAGCGAAACAGTCTGTCTGTGGATGACAATATATATATATATATATATATATATATATATATATATATGATAATTCCTCATCTTAAATTCTGTCAAAAATTGTTGTTGGCAGGTTATTTGTCTATTATGATTTCACACTTCTTTACTGATCAAAGGGTATTTGACGCGGAAGGTTATGATGAAAAAATGTGTAGACTTTGACCTTCATGCTTGCACAAAAAAAAAGTGTATCAAAAAGACGGTTTTTCCATTGACACTGCTATTATTTACAAATACCTTCTACTCCTTGACAACATTTGTTTTAAAAAGTGATAATTAGAATTGTAATAAAACCTAAACATATGATGAAAGTGAATTTATACATTTTTTTTTTTGTTCTTGAATTTGCAACAAAAATATTAAACACTATTTATTTGTTAGATTGTTTGTTTCCAAACATAATTTTATATTTGCAACATTCTAAAAACTATTGGAATGCCATATTTATCATTTACCAATTTATAAAGAATGTGAAAATTTTTTTTACTCATAAATTTGTAAACATGTATTTACTAAATTATTAAAATATGTGAACCAACTCTAATCCTCATTTACCATTCTATAAAGTTTCGACCATTCCAATAAATAATATAATAAATAGTGTAAATAAATAGTATTTATTTGTTTTTAATTCTAAATAACATAGAAATTATTATATAAATTCACTTTTATCGTGAGTTTAGGTTCTATTCCAATTCTAATCATCACTTTTTAAAACAATAAACCTTGCCGAGGAGTGAAGGTGGTTAAAAGAATAGCGGTGTCAAGGGAAAAAAGCATCATTTTGACATTTCATGATTTTTTTTCAGGCACAAATGCCCAAATTTGCTAAAAGAAAATAGAAAGGAATCTATTGCTGAGGAAACTCGCTAGGCTTGCTGGATTCATTTTTACCTTTTTTTTTTTTTCCCTCCATTAATTACAAAGATGGACACAGTTTAATTTAAGGTCATTGTGGTGATGCACCCGGTGAGGTTTCAATTTGTAAGACTAACAGATGAGTTAAATTTACAAATTGGTTATGAAACTATCTTCCTGTACATTGTGTGGCATCTGTGGTTGTTGTCTCTCCTATACCTGAAAACCAACTTTTTTTTTCTTTTCTGGTGGACTTGTTAAACAGACACCAGAAATATTTTTTCTTTTCACAATTTCTTTTAGATTACAATAAATTAAGCCACCCAGCTGACAATATCAAACAACATTTTCTATAGTTATTTTTCCCAGTTTTCTTTGAGTATATGCCGATATCATGTTCAAACACAGGTTCTTTTTACAGTTACTCAAGTTAAGCAACATTGAGTGTGTTTAGTTCCAAGATGGGTGACCGCTTGGGAATATCAGGTGTTGTAAACTTAGTTGTGTGTGTGGTGTAATGGATAACTGCTTAGAATTTGGAATCGAAGAGCCAATTTCAAATTCCAGTCAGGTTTGTTATGTTCACTTATGTGCAAATACCCTTGGGAAAAGTATGAATCCACTTTTTCTCTCTACCATCTAAAAGTTAATAGTAGTTGTATCAGTAAATTACTATTATTACCTAGTCCCCCCCAAAAAAAAAAGATTCTTTCAATCAATCAATTTTATTTGATGATGATTATAATAATAATTTATTTTAATTTTTTTTTTCTCTTGGCCTAGGTTGTGCATTCCACCCCCCACCGTCAATGCCATACCTTCTTAAATAATGCTCTAAGGTGATGTTTCACTTACCTGCTTATTGGATTCATTTTTGCACTTGTCTTTCTAACCATTTTTGCACCTGGCTACCTAATGATTGCCCCCCCCTTTTTTGCGCCTGCCTATCTGTCAACTGGCCCATTTAGCGTTTGTACATACAGTCCTGTTGACCTAGTTATGTCTAACTACCTGCTTTGATGGGGGTCTATTTCTGTGTCTGTTGGCTGATTTTGATGGCCTCTAATCCTATATTACTATTGTTCTGATCGTCTTGCTACCTAGGTTCCTGCCAATTTACTTATCTGCCTGCTCAACATTGCCAGTTTGACCTTTCTAACTAAGGTAGTCACTTTGTTGAGTTAGTCATAAATTCACATGAATATATCCTTAACTAAGAATTGAACCCTGCCTGCGAGCAATGCTCTTGCGATATTACTAAAGTGTGTTTTTTGTTGTGAGTTTTTTTAAAGCAACTTGTAGTTTTGACCTAATATTCAAATATCTTCAAATTCTCAAATATCTTCAAATTCTCAAATACTTGAGGTGCTCATTTTTTGTGCTTGAATTGGTTCTCAAGTTGCTTAATTTTTTTTAATACCTGGAATACATATAGTACCTTAATGTCACAAAATGGGATGAATTCTTGGATGCGGTATGCAATAAGTATTAAATAACTCTTGTATAATTTTTACATATTTTCTTGTTTAGGCCGAGGTGATATCAGTAGTGGAGTTGCTTTATCCTCTTGGTCTCATTTTAGGTGATGATTTTTCTCCCCCCACCCCTAATTCCGGTAATTATCATATAATAATTATGCTTGCAAGTTAGTTTACATGACCATTACACTCTGTCAATACCTTGTAATTAATGTACTATTCCATTTTGATTGCTTGAGAAAAAAGGTTTCAGTGAGAAAAAGAAAGATAAATGTTTAACGACTCCTGCTAATAATACCTCATAAATAATGGACTATTCCATTTTCATTACGTGAGAAGACAAAAAAGACATATCAAAGATGCGACTTGGTTTCATGGAGAAAATGAATGAATGAAAGAAAGAAAGATGGGAAGATAGAAGTCTTTAACAGTTGTTTCGTTGAAATGGAAAAAGTTGTCAATTTCACATTTTTTAAATTTGTACCCCCTTACTTAAAATAAGGACCAGTATTCAGATTTGTTGGGAAGTTTCCAAGTTTTCATCAGAGAGAGAGAGAAAAAAAAAAAAGGAAAAAATGAACTTTCAGCAAAATAGTAAAAATATATGGAAAAATAGGATAAGTTATGATTTTGTTAAATTTAAGTTCAGTTTATAAACAAAATCATTTATATTTACACTATTTACATTATACAGACTGTTGCCATGTTCACAATATTTCGTCCGTTGTACCTTCTGCCTCCTTCAGGTGACATTTGTTGGAATTTTGAACTGAACTCTTTTAGTTGACGAGTATATAATTCTAATTTCATGTAGCATGCCTTTGAATATCTGCTTTATCTAATTCCTTTTCATAACTCTCCAAGTTTCTGTCCTCTCTGCTGTGGCCAGGGATTGACCTCCCAACTTTTTGGGTTAAGTCTGTTTTGGATCAATCGACCAAAGCTTTTATCTGCTAGGCCATTTTGTTCTTACAAAACTACTGTCTGTCTCTCTCTGTGCAAAATCATCCTCATCATAGATTCTTGAAATTTCATATTTGCTCATCAGTTTCATATCCAAAAGTAAACAAAACAATTTCTAAAGAAATAATGGATTTTGTATTTATTAATCTGAGTGACTTTAATAAACTAAGCATCTACTCAAAAATGAGTAGCTCCTTCGATCTCTAATTCTCTCATCTCCCCGATCTCTCATCCTCCCATCTCTCATTCCCTCCACCTCTTTCCGCCACCGATCTCTCGGTCTCTTCCCCCCGATCTCTCGGTCTCTTCTCCCCGATCTCTCATTATCTTTTTTTTATCATTTCACCCCAAGCAAGGCAGTAATGTTACCAGTACCCGTGGAGGGGGGGTGTACAGGGAGTGAAAGTGAGAGAAAAGATTGATTATAAGGAGCATTGAGGAAAGGACAAAAGATGAAAGGGATTCAAGAATAGAGAAGATGGCGATTGATATTGCATTTAAATATTTTGAAGATTGTAGTTATCAGGGAAGCAAGTAAATGTAAGAGTTCCACAGGTGGGAAGTGCGAGAAAAGAAACTTTTGGAGTAGAAGTGTCGGTTGCATTTCAGCAGTAAAAGGGGTGGGACCTAGATGCCAATCTAGTATCACGCTTATATTCGAGATGAATGGCAGCAGTATTCAATACACGGACGAATTTGTAAATGTTCAACATTTTCTGGCACAACACAGTGACCCAATTTTCCTTGCAATGGATGCAGCTATTGATTCGATGTACTCGCTCCATTTCGAGTCAGTTGAAAACATAAAATATATATTCGTTTTTTTTTGTTTTTTTTTTGCTCATTACTTTGATTTACACGTACTACTACTACTACAACAAAAAATATGAAATTCTTAGCTTGATTTGTGTTAGATTCAATGAAGCGAATCTAAAAGGAAAATTTACAGTACGCTATTATCTTTGTATCATGTCGAGGTTGACTATGCTTTTAACAATTGTTTCTTTTTATTAACTGCTACTTACCTGGGTAAGTAAAGGTGTTCCTCACTCTTGTATACACGAGTTTGATTTCCATGATTTCGCACCCACGTAAAAACGAAAACAAAACCACTTAAGTTTTGCTTAATGGTTCCAAAGTGTAAGTCTAGTGGTGTTGGCAATTCTGATATGCCAACGAAAAGTCGTAAAAACGCTTAATTTACATGAAAAATTTACCCTAATAATGAAAAAAAAAAATCCTATACTTAGGTTTCTAAGATCTACGATAAGAGTTAATCTTTTTATCCGTTATATCGTTTTATTACTGTACTTATCTATAATTGGGAAGAGTCTATTTATTACCTTTATGGCCATCAGATTTGGTATACATGCTTATTGCAACCAGGAGAAGGTCTAATCTAAGAAAAATCTTCCTCATGAGGAAAGGACATGCTCTACTGCTTTTTCTGTTAAATAAATTAAAATTTATTTTAACAATTACCTTTTTGTAACAATTCGGTGTAAAACTACTATTTCCGTTTTTTTTTTTGTTTTTGTTTTTTTCAAACCTTAGACTTTTTTTTTTTTTTTTCGGGCATCAATAAAAAAAAAAAAATCACACCGAACATTTTTCTCCCCCAAAATATATGTTCTAGTTTTCAAATATTCCGCCACTGTAAACTTACCCGGAAGAACCCCCCCCCCCAATAAATAAATAACTTGTTATTCATTTACGCTACTAATTTTTCATGACCAGTATCGCTGACAACGAAGCTTGACTGACGTGAATAATGACAAAAACAATTGTTTTTATTGGCAATAAGGATTGTAAGAGACATTTTTAGTCATATTTCATTTGTTTCACTTTTGGCATAAAAGGTTATGCAGTGCAAATTTAATAATGCTCGTGTTTAGAGCATGACGGGAAGACTCGGGTACCGTCATTGTAAAGAGTCGGATTAGACTAAAACTAGATTATTGCTGCCATGTTTGAGCTGGAGCTTCCCAGTCCACACCTTTCAATGATGACAGTTCAGAAATAAACGTTGATCCGGCATTTCATTGTGGGTGTTGAATTATCTCCCCATCCTACATCCTATTTCGATGGGAAATGTTGCGACCCGCCATGCCACATAATACACGAGATTGAGTCCCTCCTTATTCTATTGGTAAGGTGGAAGTTCCACTCTTTGCAGAGAACTATTACTTTGGGGAAGCATCCTCTCGGGAGTGTTTAACAATCACTATGACTTTAACATCAAGTTTCGGGTCAACTGTTATCGTCATAATATGCACTTTATCCATTTGATCCTTGACAACAAACCTCATTCAGTAACGCTCTCCCTTGAGTTGCTCTTGTGCTTTGTATTGGGTGAACAATGGTATAAAAAAAATTCATCAAGCTGACCATAAGAAATTAGTCTTAATTGTCATTTATAATAAGTGTAGTGCTTTTACCCTGTGTAGACGGGCAACTCTGCTAGTATTGTTATGATTGTACTGTGTTCTTACTCATTGCAAGCTCCGTCTCCGCAAAATAAATAAATAAAAAAATAAGTTTTTTTTTTTTTTTTTTTGTCTGAATTTCTGGTATGAGTTGTTACACTATATTGCTCTAATCGTTGTTATCATAACGTTTCGGGTGTTGTGCCCTCCGACCTTCATCGGATGCTTGTCGATCCCGGCAACCTTCAGAGCATTCGATCTAGAAACCCTTCATTTAATCTACTGTTCATTACTCACCCCTTTTTCACGGAATCCGTCAGCATTGCTACTTGTATTTGACGACAGTTATTGTGAGTTCAATCTCTGGCTCGGCTAGTGCATAGAAACAAAGCAAGCAATAACTGAGCAGTACTAAATAAATTAGACAAGTTATTCTTGGAAATAATCAGCGGAGTCAAGAACAATCTATCCCTGTAGATTGAATAAAGGGTTTACTTCGAAATTCTGTAAAGAAACGTTAGCCACATCGAAAAGTTTTGATAAGAACACTGATTGATAGTAGTTCGAGGGTAAATGTTTATTTATGTATATAGAATATTAGTATAGATTAGTAGTTCTGTCTTAGTTCAAAAGATCTCTCTTGGATTTGTCACTGTTCAAACTGCAGAACGCTGGCGTAGTGGAAAGGTCACTTGTCTCTTTACTTCTAGGTTGGACGTTCGAATCACAGTAGTTTTTATTTGTGTATAACCGGCCCGCTTTTTTTTAAAAAAAAGTAATACTTTCTTAAATATAGGTGGGTTTCTCTTTCAATATATTAGCATTCAGTGAAATCGTCCGAGATTTGTAAACAAAATAATTCAAAATATAGAAAAATAATAACACGTTGAATCTTCGGATACTGTTAGTGTTAATTAATTTTAACGATCTGCTTGCCAAAAACTGAATTACCTCCCTTACATTTTTATACCTAGCCTCGTATTCTGAGCCTTCTTTTGGATTTGAAAAGTTGTGTATCATAAATGAAAGAAATAGTATCCAAAAAATAAAATACAATGTCATTTATTTTACCTATATTCCAACAACATAATCTTTGTCGACTTGAAATTAAGCCCTGCGACAGCATTTAAAATTTTTTTTTTCATATTCATAACCCCAGAACATGAATATTAAAAAAAAAAAAAATTTAAATTATAAAATTTAAAAATAGAGGGGTTCAGTTTGCTATGTAAATCCATCACCCTATGGAAGCCAAAAACAAAATATGCACTTTTTTTTTATTTTTTATTATTTACTTTCGTATGGGGGATCAATTTACAATGAATTTACATAGAAAACTGGACCCCCCCCCTTATTAACTTTTAAGACTTAATTAAAAAAAACTATTTTTGATATCTGGAGTGCTTAAATTTATATAGTAATCTGGAAAAAAACAATTTTTAATGGCAGTGCCATGTATGTGGAAAATAAAAATAACGGATGTTCGTTTCCAAAGTTTTGAATAAGGCATGTTTGAAGAAATACTTTCGGTCATACAGCACACGAATTTTCAATATAATTTTCATAAATTCTCTTGTCACCGTAAAAGCGAATAAATTATTTCGACATCTTGTCTCCTCTTCATCTTCTCCCCCCCACTCTATTTTTGTTACACAATTCAGAAGAAATTTTAATTCTTTGCTTAGCACCAACCATAATTTTTAATATGAAACCGGGTAAAAAATTTTGTAAGTTTCTGATAATTTCGTCATTTTGACAAGATCCTTTTCGTCGTTTTCGAATTTATGAATTGTACGTAAAAAAAACAAAAAAAACAAAAAAACACATTTTCTTCCCAAAACTCATAGACATCGAAAATGAATATGCTTAATTAAAATATAACGACATTGTTTAAAAAAGAAAAGAAAAAAGAAACTACCTGTTTTTTTTCCTCTTCAATTCCTGCTCTTCTTCGCAACTCTTATGATGAGAGAAAGAGAGAATTTCGTGGGCGGTTTTAAGGGTAGAATACATGTGACAATGTAGCTAAGACTAATGCTACCCAACCAGGCATGACATCCTTCCAAGCAACTTATAGTAAGAAGGGAAAAAAAAGAAATGCCGAAAGAAGTGGGGGGGGGACCGTAATGAAAGAAGGAAGAAAATGTGTTTTAATTTTCATTGTAAGGGGAGGGGGGCTCAAGCCCCTACTCCTTTTACTGGTTGCTGGCAGGCGTTAGATGAAGTATACAAGTTGTCCGACCTAACATTTAGCGCCTTTTCCGTTTCGACTAAGCTATTTGTTGAGTTCACGAACGTCTGTATAGATCTGATGAATAGAATAATAAGAAGCGTTAAAAAATACACAACCACGGATTTTACGCATAGTAGGAGACAGGAAAAGTGTAGACCTCCGCCCCACTTTTAGTTTGAAAAACAGATTTTCATTTTAGTAGACTCGTTTGTAGTAACCAGTCAGTTTAAAGGTTTCAAATTGAATTGTTTGGATTCTTTATATTTGTACCAATTACGAATGCCGTTTGGGATATTCATACCGATGGGAAATTTCCAGTTTATAAAATAGGCGTGTTGATATAACAGCTCAGTGTATATTCCTGGTTATTCTAGGCTAAGATGTTTTTAGATCCAAGATATAAATTAGGGTAGGCTATATCCCAAATATAAATTGGGTTAGGCTAGCTAGAGTATACACCATTCTTTTGCCATTCCCCACCTAAGTATCTCTAAAATCCTTATGCCCCTCCGTAACATATAATTCTTATTATTCAAAAACTGAACTCCTGTTCACGCTGAGGAAGCCTAAAAAGCCATTAACTTGGTCTAAACAAGCTTTCAAAGAATATGACATCCATAAAATAGAAAAGTAAAAGAACGAAAGGATAGTTGAAGTACTGAGGAAGAAAGTACTAAGAAAGTAATTATAAACACACACACACACAAATATTTTTACGTATGCATACTGTATATATTAACTTGTACATACTCACTATTAAAAAAAAATCACTGTTAATAGCTACTTCAGAAATTGCTCCCCCTTGCTTGGGGCGTGCTCCCCGTGTTGGGAACCTTTTTTTGCATGTAACAAGATGTTTAGATGATAATCCGGGGATAAAGTGAATCATTCAGTGTCACGCGTCTACAGCCCTAAATTGTATTTCAATTACTTGGTTTGCATATTAATAGGTCCAACTTCTGGATACCTATTGATTTGGATCAGCCAATACCTGATTAGTACAATCTACTAAGAGTCGCTTAAATGGATGGAAAACGAAGTGAGGATCGAATTCACTACTCAGACGTAATTGACCTAGCGAGACAAACTTCTTTCTATATTTCTGAAATGTATTTAAACTGTTTACATTGTTCGGACTGTTGTCCTCATCTTTATGGTCATATTTATTTTAGTGAATATGATAATAAATATGAGGACAACAGTCGGAACAATGTAAAATCGAGACAAGCTTGCTGACCAGTACGCCACTTCGAAGTGCCTCCCCCATACCTGATTAGTGTTGAATGGGTTCATATTTACCAGTTTGTAAACTGGAACCATCAAATAGCATTCCACTTAGTTGTTACTAACAAATAAAGGAGTATAAGCTAGCTTATCGGGGATATAGGAGTTTAAACCAGTCTTTTGGGCAAACTGCGACCTGTATGCTGCATGTGGAAAATAACGTAATTTTGTTTTTCTTTCATTCTCACTTGTTCACTCACACTATCTCTCAGATATACATAACAATCAAGAAGCACAATGTTTATTGATTTTTGTAACCTTTCGTTGATAATTGGCGATTTTCACTAAGATCATAAATAATCTCTTGCTTTAGACACAGGAAACATTTTTATGTAAAAAAAAAAAAAAAAAAAAAAAAAATTCTATTTTCAAATGAATAATTTAGAAACAAATTACTCACAACACACCATGTGTTAATCACATTGATTACAATCATTGATATTATAGGGAGACTTCAATTTTTAATTATAGAAAAAATAACTTTGCCCTAAAGAAAGAAAAAAAATCAACTTTTCCTTTCCCTGTTTCTAAGACAGATGTTCTTCTATAGTGAAAATCATTGAGGTACCTTCAACGGAAAGTTACCTTGAATTTATTTTTAGTAGTACAGTCCGTCTTATGCTGAATCAGCTATCATACTAGTCACTGATCGGAAAATGTTGTCCATGACAAAAATAAATAGTCTAACCCTAATCATCCCGGGAGTCATTTTGGACTAGAAACTATACCGGGTATATTCTGAAAGAGGCTTAATCTGGACTACGACACTGGTTCAAAGAAACGTTCTGCCTGGAAATGTTATCTTTTAATAAACGTGGAACAAGTAATCGTGATGTGGAAGAATTTGTAGAGTTTGGAGTTAAGTTTCATTTAAGAGGAACCGCAAATCTCGCGACTATTTCTTCATCACTGGGCCATACTCTTACTTAAGACTTGAATCCATTTTTATTTTGTAAATACCTAAGTCATGAGATAGGCTGGAGTGGTGATTCTTAGTAACGTAAACCTCTAGAATTTTACAAGTAATAAGTGACTGCACTCTTGGAAGACGAGCTCTTCTTCCTTTTCTTTAGCTTTCAAGTTATATTTTTCCAAACCAGTAAATAGAAGCAAAAAAGACATTTATACTCAGAATCAGAACAGGAATCTCTTGAACACATTATGAGGAAGGATGGCTTAGAAAATTTCACTCACAGGACATATCGAAAGCAAAATTGACAGGTTGGAGGCAACGGGCCACTGTGTGGATGGATGGCAGAATAGCGAGTGAGGGGGGGGGTTAAAAAGACGAGCATTTTGTTTATGGTAATGTGTAAAGTCAATATCTTGATTACATCATTATTTTCCTTTCTACTTCCATGTGCTACTAATTTTAATCGTCGTTGCTGTCAGGTTTTCAAGTGGGTTTTAGTTGGTAAAGTTCTTTGTCATTGATTATGTAGCGCCAGTATATAAGGTCTGCTGAAGGTTTTTTTTTTTTTTAAATACCTAAATAAAGGATTGATCCGTTTGAAGCCATTTTTAACTAATGCTTTGAGAAAACGGTTGTATAGTTTATATTTCTGAACACGTTGTACGCTATGATTGAGATCCGTATGAAAATCTACATCTGGCAAAGCTATTTAAGAATACGATTCTAGTCCTTAATAGCGTCCATAGAAAGAAATTTATATATATATATATATATATATATATATATATTCGCTTAATACAGTATTCCATATACCTGAATAAATTGTTTTATTTTCTCTATTTAATAGGAGTAGATAAGTCCGCCTATCGCCTGGTTCACACTCCTTCCCCGTCTTATTTCCTGTTTAGGATTGGGTTAACGATTCCTTAAGTCTTCTCATTTTCTTTCACTCCCAGTAACCCCTTGCTATCTTAGTGGAATGATTGCCTGGCTCTGAGTAAAATGATGAAAAGCGTTACTAAGAGCTACAAAGGTTAGGAAGTTGTGGAGAGTCATAATCGCCCACACCCTGAAGGGACATGGAAGACGATGAACGTACAGAGAAACTAATTTCAGTTCAGAAATTCCGCTACCTGCCCACTGGGACTTAACCAGCAAAAATATTTGGTAACAAGAGGCAAACAATATTTATCTCTTATCTTGTCCAGTCAACAGTCTAGCAGTCGCGATACAGTAAGTAGCAATATCCTTTTGCGTTCATCTTTTCTGGGTGTAGGTATTAACAAAGCTGAACCCGGTATAAGGTTACAATAGCGGAGCGCACAATGAGGACCAAACTCGGATTCAATTGTCCATGAGAAGCATTGCCGACTTAAGGCAATGCCATCTGTTTTTAGCGTACCTGCAAAGGGCAGCGTGTCAATTATTAGCACGGACAACGAAATCGGTTGATACGAGTTCGAATTTCGACTGAAGTGCGTGTTTTTATGCTCATTTGGCATTAATATTCCGGAAAAAAGGTGTGGGTGTGTAAGCTTACAACTATGTTACCTGACGAGGAAGTAGTAACAAACAAAGCTGTTCACTTCATATTCAACCTTGACAGAAGTTAAAATAGTGTGTTAGAAATCGTTGCCGTTCAGTAAGATCTCTAAATATTTCTTCCACTTTTTACTTTATATGAAATTTACACTTTTGTGAACTCTACAATCTACCATGTTTTCTTTTTGTTTTACGACCACCGGATCCAGTCTTCTGATCTCAATTCGCTTTTCATATGTTTTTATGCATTAAATGCTGTTTGCACAGTTTCTAGTGGAACGACGCCTTCTCTTGCACCAGCGGGAAATAAGCAAGGCCCGTGTATCGTTTTTTTTGGGGTGGGGTGGGGGGGTGAGGGGGTAATGAATATACTCCACTACCATCAATTTTCACAATAATATTAAGAGATCAAGTGATCATACTAGAGATCAAGTGACTAAAGAAAATTAGTTTACGAATCTTAAGGCCATTCAAGGCAAGCAGAGACTAGCAAATAAAGTGCTCAATATTTTAAAATATATATTCAAGAGAGATGAGGAGGAATGAATATATAGGAATAGTCTGTTACCCTATTTTTTTTCTAATTTGGAGAAGGCTTTTACCGGTGGGTAAAGCATCAGATACATTGTACGTGTGCGCGTCTGCTTTAATTATCTAACGTAACGACTACTTAAAAAATTCTATACAATATACAATTTTGACTTTTGAGGAATATCTATCGCTTGAAGTCACTTACTAAAAAGTGTTCTGCATTATTTTTGGTGCGATGTAGTTACTTCTCGATTGGATCTTTGTTTGTTAATTACATTTTATTTTCTCCAATTCTTGGCAATCAATCTATAAACGGGCGCTGGGGATGGAGGGCTGGAAACTACATCTGCGATTTCTGTCTTACTTTCGCTACTGCGCATGCGCGTTTAGGTTAGTGCGTCCCCCACCACTCCGCCACTTTTTTCTTGTTACAAGAATCAGTGTGTGTGTGTGAGAGAGAGAGAAAACAAGTGCTTTTGCTTGTTCTCTCTATCCATCCTGCTTCTCAGCGTTTTCTTTTCCTTGCCTTCACCCACTCATTCAATGTAGAGAGAATAGCTGGAGTAGACCCCGTTTTTGCAAGCTGCAGTTGGTTTTATATTTGTGTAAAAAAACAAAAAAAACCCTGATATAAAAATATATTTCCTTCATTGTTAACTAAAAATTAAATTGAATATATGTTTTTCTAAACATTACAATTTTTTTTTTTCACTCACTAACCTACTCAAACGGGAAAAAGGGCCCAAATAAGTTGCAACAATTTGGAAATGAGTTATCCGAACAAAGAAAGAAATGGGTATGTTAAAAAAAAAAAAAAAAAACGGAGCGTGGAACAGACGCGGAATATATATTTAGCTTGAACTACTTTTTATGGTGCTCCAGATTTTATTCATCTTCAAGAATGAAGAAGTTTCTTTTAAATGACACAGGTTTCGCTTTAGGAATACCACAGTCAATTTATAATCTAATCTACAATCGATCTATATTGATTATTTCGAATGCACATTTTTACATTTAAAGTATTTTTTTTTTTATTTTATTTATTTTTTTGTATAAAGACACTGAATATTGTAATTATATTTGTTAGGTACATGTGTTTAATCAGACATTTGTTTTTTTTTTTTTTTTTTTTTTTTTTTTTAGTGCCTACCAACTTAGTCAATGAGAAATTCCACTAAAGAAAATTTGAGAAGCGCGATCGGAATGGAATGTGTATTCCATTTTTTTTTTTTTTCAATGTGAAGAAAAAAACGTGAATGTCCGCTCAAACATTAAATTACTAAATATATCACCATTTCTTAAATTATAATTTTGTGTGTGTGTGTGTGTTTTAGGCAGGTGTTCCCTACAACATCCTGATTAGCATGTACTGTCCCAAGACAAGTCAAAGAAAAGATATTTGAATTTATTACTTGAAATAACTTTCACACTAACACGTGTCCCAAAATGAACGCATTTTTTATTTTCTGCGTGTATCGTATTTTTGTGTATTTCTGTATGCACACGTAATTTTGTTAGTGTGTAAATATGTATGGAACTAAAAATAACAGTAAACAGTAAACACCATAGCAATGAAAATAATATTTTTTCTTCTTCTATATTTGAATTGAGAATAGAGAATGCCGTGCTTTACAACCTTTTATGAGTTACCTGTATTCGTGTAACTGTAAAAACTAATCATTCATTCACGTTTAGAACTTTGCCTGGTATCTTTCACACGTGTATAGCTCTTTCGGTCATCCTCTGTACAAATACTCTGTTTAATCTTCTTTAAAAAATAAAGCCCAGAATGTAACTGATTTTGTGAAAATTAATTGAATCGCGGATTAGATGTATGACGTCATGAAAAATTTATTTTCAAAAATAAATTTTCTGCATTTCTCAGCAAGGTGCACTTTTGAGTAAAGACTTGCAAATGCTCTTTTAGTCTTTTAATTTATTTTTTGTGCTGGATTAAAAAAACAACAAATCTAATGATTTCATCTGAAGCTTTAGAATTCGTTTTTAGAGTCTACCAAGTAAGTTGTGTGCCGTCTTGTTTTTAAATAATGCACACGATGTTTTTGATATATAAGAAAAACGTGTATTAATTACTGCATTTATTATTGTGCATTATTTTACACACGGCTTATTTATACACAGCTTGTTAAAAAAAGAAAGAAGCGAACACGTGTACATATCTGAAGCTATTCTGTGTGTGTATGTGTGTGTGAAAGACTGTCACACTGTTTTTAATTCAGTGGTTTAATTCAGAAGATTTTAGTGCTATTCTCTGTGTAAGTCTTGTATAAGTCCATGATTGTAGGGCACCTATGAGGATCGAAACCCTGATAGTAATTTATGAGAGTGAAATTACGACTTCATGGTGAGGAGAGGTGTGTGTGTTGCTATACAATTAAGAAAATATTAGCTATGATGAGTATTTTTCTTTATGGTTGTGTGTGAGTGTGTGTAAAACTAAAAAAAATACATATAGGCATAGACGGCAATAAAACGTGTACGTATGTGTTAGTTATACAAACACGTGAAATACGATGTACTCTCTTTTCACTACTTTGTGTATGTGTTTGATGTTCGTGATTTAACAGTACGAATGAGTAACTGACAAAGCTGTGTACAATGATGCATACGTGTGTATGTATGTGTGCTCCGAAGTAGTTTGTAATGGGAAAAAAAACACAGTTGTATAGGGAAGACGAAAGAAAGAAAGGAAAAAGATCGGAGGCAAAGTTGCGCGGTGGTGGGGGTGAGAAAGGAAGGAAGAAGGGAAAAAAAGCCAAAACAAGCGAAGACAATCCAAGCAGTGGAGGCTGTTAGTTACGCCGTCACCGAAACAACAGCAGCAGCAGCAGCTGGTCGGCAGTTGGAAAACAGTAGGAAAACAGCAGCCTCCACTACTGCGCGAACGGGCTTTTCCACTGCACCTTTACCGGGTCTCCTCCTCCTTTCCCTCCTACTCTATCGCTCCCTCCTACTACCGCCGCTAAATTTGCATAAAGTTATGGCGGCATCGTGCGGTTGAATCCCTGTGACATGCCTTGCTCCCATGTCATAGTCGTTGCCGTCTCACCTTGTGCTTCAACTATCACAACAACAAACATGCCTTGGATTATCAAAATTCACCGTTTTAAATGTAAGTAGCCGCCGACATTGCGATGTTGGGGGTGAGAGCTTCTTTTTTTCTTCTTTTTTTTTTTTCTTCCATCCGTCCTTGTTTGCAGGTGAGGGGGCATCAGAAAATACTACCGTGAAAAAACGACATTGATTTTCTTTTCCTCACTCGTTTTTTTAAATTTTTTTTACATATCTTAAATAGATAATGTATATATCTCTCTCTCTCTCTTTCTCTCTATATATATCTGTAGACACATACATACATTCATATATATATATATATATGCATACGCACACACATGCGAACGCGAAGTACATACACACGTGTGTGTGTGTATATATATATATATGTGTGTGTGTTGTCTCGTAACAGAATGAAGAGAAATTATTAAAAAATAATTAGAAACGGTAGTTTGGCCCTAAACTGGGGGATCAATTTATAATAGCAGGTTTTAATTAAACTAAGCCCTCATTTTATAACCGATCTGTAAATAAGTACCCCCATCCCGCTGATTTTGACAGTACAAACACACACACACGTATATACACTCACACATAGATACGCACGCACCTACTTATATAACGTGAGCATGTTTCTGTTTTATTGAAAAACAACTGCATTTTTTTTTCATTTTGGGATTTTCATCTAAATTTTTATTTTCTCGAAATATTTTTTTTGGGGGGGGGGCAACTATTTTATTCAATGTCCGTCGGAATTTTAATTCATTTTTTTACTGTTTATTCCTGTAAAACCTATTTTTTAAACTTACATTCTTAAGTATATACATACATACGTATATACGTAGGCATATAACGTGTGTGAGAGTGTAAAAATAAAAAATAAAGATGATAATGTATGAAATTTGCATGTATCATTTAGATTCGGCTTTATTTATCTATTTGTTTGCTAAAATCAAATCAAAAAGAAATCTTCTTCCCATGTTAGTCGAAAAGATCTTTCTTTTTACTACTTTCTTTATTACTCATGAATAAAAATGATTTTTTTTCTTTACAATATAAAACTTGGTTAGACTTTTAAATGCCTTAATTATTTTATTTTTAACTGATTGTTTTCTATAATAATAATAATAATCATCATCATCATCCTGTGTGTGTGATATTATATATATATATATCTACCTTCCCAAGTTCCAGAATTCCCCCCCCCGACTCTGTGTAGTTATTTCAAACATCGATTGTTTATGACTTGATGTTCGCTTGAGTTTAATTTGCTTTATTTGGGGCCACAAGTTGTTAGCTTTATTTTTAAATATATATATATATAGATAGATATGGATTTTTAACATAAGTGAAGATTGAAAGATCGTTTTTTTTAAACATGTAAATGAATAAGTAAATAAATAAATCTACGAAACTGGCTTAAGTAGCATTTTAGAATTAGCATTGCCTTGTGTATGAAAACTGGATACAAATTGGGGGACCAGTTTTTAATAGTAGTTGGCATGTAAATTGGTCCTCGTTTTTCTGATCAATTCGTTTTCGACACTTAAAAAAATAGATGTAAAGGTGAAAAACGGGGAAGAAGGAAGGAAACAAGTTTGAGATATATTATATATATATATATATCTCAGTAATAATGTTAGTGTTATACAGTAATTTTTTTTTAATTCTAACTTTGGAATCTTCGTTCTTGCTTGGACAGTTCGAAAAAAAGATGTATTTTTTTTTTTTATTTATTTCGGTTGGGAGGGGTCGTTGTTTTTTCTTTAAAAAAAAGAAAAAGAAAACTCCCCCCTTCTTAATCACATACCACAAAAAGATTTTTACTGTTAATTTTGTCTTAAAATATTTAAAAAAATAATTTTCAGTTCATAAGGTTTCATCTCGGAGCTTGAAATGTTTTTTTTCCATGTCTCTCTCTGTCTAAGCGCTCATTTCCCCCCTTCTCAATTCCTCCCCATTTACGTGTGGGTGGGTTTTTAGGGTTTTGGATAAAATTTTGGCTGACATGTAACCCCTTTTCCGCGTTTACCTGTCACCAATTCATGGACAACAAGCTGAAGAAAGTAGTAATGGAAGCAGGAAAAACGATTTAAGTTCTTGAAATTACATTTTTATGATTGAATTTGGTATTTTGAAATTTAAAAGAAAAATGATAAAAAAAGCTTTTTTTTCTTCTAGATGTTATGTTGTCTTAATTCTGACAAAAGACCTTAAATATAGTACACCGGTGAGGATCGAACTCACTGATCTACAAGTCCAGTTTGCACCCATCTTCTCTCTGAACTTTTTTTGTTTTTTTTAATGGTAATTTTAATTTATTTATGAATTAGATTTTAGAATTATGAAACTTAATGTTGTTAACTCTCTAGGGTGATTTTATGTGTGATTCGTGTATAATAGATGATTTGGATGTAAAAAATCTAAGTGGGTGAGTTTTTGCTAAAAATATTTAAAAAAAAAAAAAAAAGTAAAAAGATGTATTCATATCTAAAGACTTTTAAAAATTAAATTTTATTTATTTTAATTATATTTTTAATGTTGGAGATTAATACCTTTTTTTCATTCATTTCTATTCAATTTTTTTTATTTTTTTTTATTTTTTAATACCTAAAAAAATAAAAATCCCATGCTTAATGTATGTGAGGTGTATTTTATGATTTCGATCCCCAGCAAATGCTTAATAATTTCGGCAGAAGGCCCAATTCAAGCTTGCTAAACAACAATTTTATGTGGATATTACCACATTCCTGAGATAGAAGCCATGTAAAAAAAAAAACAAAAAAAACTGTTCTCTCCTTCTTTTTAAACCTACCTACCTACATGTATGTCAACATACTTTCGTAGTGTTGGCTTCTTAGTGAATATCTCCCTCTTTCCTAGGGCTTTAGGGTCTTCTACGTCTACCCCTAAGAAGACTTTAGGAGAGAGGAAGCTTTTATGACCGTTGTCCCCTCTCTGCCCCTCCGACCCTCCCGCCTTTGCTCCATGCTTCAGATATTTTCTTTAACTTCCTCACCCCCAACTCTCTCTCTCTCTCTTTTTTTTTTTTTTTTTATTGTAAATAGGCGCCTACTTTTCTCTTTTTTTTTTTCTTTTTGTTTAGTCAGGCCTACCTTCCTTTGCCCGACACTGTATTTGTAGATGTGTATGTATATATGTCAATGTGGTTTGCCACAACGCAAGGTTATTGACTGACTCGTAGGAACGCGCACAGAAATATTGTTATTTATTAGGCTAGTTTGACACAAGGCCATAGTCGTGGGACGTAAGCATCTTCTAACTCTAGCAAGAGACTAGTGTAAGTTACTATCTATAACTTTCACATTTAGTCACACATCCACCAGTATTATACGAATACTGGTGTGGTGTGTTAGTTAGTAGCACATGATTAAAAACAGGTACTTTTCTCTTTCGGGCATTATTTTCTTAACATAATTTTGATTTCTGAAACTGTAGCTAGTCTTAATCTTCTTGATCAGTGATAAAAATGCTGTATTCCCAGAGTAAAATATCCCTTCTTGTTCATTTCTTTTACTTCACATATCTTTCTGTCGCATGGAGGATGAAGAAGAAAAAACAGTTATTGTGGTATCTGGTCTATAATTCACAAGTATGTATACTCGTGTTTAAATTATTGATAATGTTGATCGTAATAATATCGAAGATGCTTGTATCCTGTTTGATCAGTTAGTCGACTGTACAGACTTAAAATAAATAAAACAAACACAATACTACTAGAGATGTACGTGTGTAGGAGTGTTTCTTTTTCTCTCTAACAGCCCCCCTCCTCTCAATTGTTTTGTTGATGCTGCAAGTGCTTTTGTTTTTCAGTAAACTAGTTTTTATCTTCCTACCTACCATCGTAGTTTTGGTAGGTACAAAAAATTCAAATTACCAATTTGAAATGTTTGGTATATTTATGCGTGGATTTTTTCTCCCCCCCCCCTTAAGCCGGTCGAATATCTTTCTTCGTGTCTCTATCAAAAGTCAACAGTAAATAAAAGCTATTTAACTAAGAAATTCTCTACGAAGAAATATTAATAACAATTTTGAAGCCAGGCAAAAATATTTAAGGGCACAGGGTGGGGAAAGGTGATCTTTGACAAACAAACACGCATTATTTTAATTTTCTTTTTTTTTCTTGATGTTAATATTTTTAAAAAAGTGCTTGGATAAAAAAATGATTAACGAGTATTTTAATTCTATCTTATTTTTCTATGTAAAAGATTTTTGCTAAAAAAAATGCCTTTTTTTTTTTATTTATTTATTTTTTTACTTAAATAGGTTTAACTTCGTTGATGTTTGTTTTATTTTTGTCGTAACAAACGTCCTATAAAGTGTGATAGTTGTTTGTTGGTTAATTGCATGTGTGGGTGTGTCCTTTCACGCCATGTGTCAATTGTCTTAAATGCAATTAATTTGTAGTCAATAGCATTAATGCTTCCTTGAATATTTTACCTGGTGTGCATCATAATTATGCCGATGGTGAACAAAAATTTGCCCCTCTTTTTATGAGAAAACAACAGTAAAAGCTCTCGAGTTAAAATATAGAAAACTTCAAATATTGCCCGAAGGAAGCCATTTTCTTTATTCATTTGTAAGGTTTACAATACGTTGGTCATATGACCAACACACTTCCCTGTCCCATGTTTAAGGGAGTTTAGTGTGTATGTGGGGAAGGGTGGGGGTGGGGGGTAAATAACGTTCTTCGTTGCAACTTGTATCTTCTCTCTTTAGCCACAAGTTTTTTACGAAGTTTTTTTTTTGTTTAATATCTCTACTCTAAATGTCATTTTTAAAGGCTATTTTTGTAATATGAAATGACGAAAAAAAAATTCTAATATCTACATGCAAAAAAAAAAAAAAAAAATGTCTCCACGTAAACACCTACTTCTTGTCACCTTGCGTTTGATTGCTTAGTAGGTTTGATTAACTAACTTCTTTAGTATTTATTTATTTATTATTTTCTTTATTCCAAATCGCAGGCCGCTTTTCTACAACCGTTAAATAAGCAGTGCCAATCGGAAATATAAAATAAAATATAAACTTTTGTCCTTATCGAGTTTTTTGTTATACCGGGACAGTACTTTACCAATTAGGTTATTGAAAGCAAACCAGAAGACATTTCAAATTTAGTAATATATCTACAATCTACATTTTTATACTTAACTGATTGTCGATTATTTTGACACAAGGTCAAATTAGGGTTAACCAGAAATGGGATTTGGGAAGGTCTTGATTGTTTTGAAAATCAGCATTCAAAACACTGTCATAATAATAATAATAATAATAATTATTATTATTCCAACCAGTGGTACAGATAGTAAATAAGTAATTTTCTCAGCCACTAGGCACATTCATTGTTTTTTTTTGCACATGTGTAATAATTCTAGTTGGGTAGCTGATTATTAGCCGGTGTATCTCGTCACAGATGAATTGACAAAGGAATCGAAATGTCTTTTAGCTCTTCTATTTTTGTTTTAACCCCCCCCCCTTCATTTTTAAAAAAAATCTATTTTTCCCCTTCTTTGGTGCATCATATGTGAATTCATCATCGAGAAAGCTGAATTGTCTCCTAAGTGTTCTGTTGAGATGACCTGACGATTATGGATCAATAATACAACATACCCACATACGTAAATAGAAAGAGAAACAAAAAAAAAAAAGAAAAAAAAAAAGACCCCCCCCCCCTTACTAGTTGCTGGTAAGAAAGGGTAAAAAAGATAAAAAGAAAAAAAGCCAGTTTCAGTGGAGAGGGGGAGGAGGAATCCTAATGATCATATTGCGGTAGTGTTCTGTTTGAAGAGCTTTTTACCCTCGCAACTCTCCCACCCCATCCTCCTCCTTTTCATCTTTCATGGTATCATGTTATTCTTTTTTGTTGTTGTTGTGGCCTTTGAAGTACTCCTGTTTGATGTTATCTAAATTCGAGAGGGAAACTATATAATGTGTACGGGTGTAAAATGTTAGCCCATAAAAAATAAATAAAAATACCACCACCACCTCCCCGAGTTTTCTTGTGATCAGAATTAGATGTACGTTAGCTAATATTAGATTTAAAGACCTACATATCTATGGGGTGCGTTTCTATGTAACGTATGCATGTGCACACACTTTACATACATAACAACATATATCCCAGAATCTGATTACTAAATACCCCCCCACCCACTCCATTTCTTGTTTATACTTGCGTGTGTGTGTGTATGCGAGCGTGCGCGCTGAAAATTACTTTCAACCAGGAAACATTGTCGCCACTTGGTTTTGACCTCAGTGTCCACTTCTATATTTACATACTCTATCCCTGATATTGAGCACTGCTTACCCATAAATATAGCATGCCTTAAAATACACACACACACTCACACACACACACACACGTGTAACTTTTTTAATTTGTTATACCAATACATGCATATGGTACTAATAGATTAGAAATCTTTTTAGTTTTTAATTACTAAGCAGTATAAGATTTGTTTTGTGGTTGTTGTAATTTAAAAAAAAAACATTTTTAAATATTAATTCCAAATTCTATATGAAATGTCCCAGAAAGTGAATCTTCATCAAATGTTCCTAAGCAAATCAAATATTGAAGAATTTTACGTAAAATGTTATCTAAAATTATGCTTAAGGTGTGTCTTTATTTTATTACCTCCCCTCCCCCTACAAAATAAACGGTTTGTGTAAATAGTCTGATTATTTTAGTTTGAAACAATTGCAACATTTTAGAAATAGTAACACAATAGTAGTGCCTGCTAAAATTCCTAGATTATTTAAGCATGCATGATCAGTCTAGTATCTGTGTACTCTTGAAAAAGTGTCATGCACATACACAGTTGTTTCTATGTAGATATCAATTTTCAATTGTAGAATTAAATGTACAACAGAATCCCTTTCTGTTAATACAACTATTCTACACCCCACCCCACCCCTTTTTATGTCAGGAACTAAAATAAAGAATAAGACTTCAATTTTATTGGTGTGCTGGAAAGTTCCTACCTCCTCACCAAGAAACCATTGAGAAAAAAAAAAACGAGAAAAAAACGTTTGGTCAGATTTGGGGGAAATCGGTCTGAGAACTTTTGGGCATTTCGATGTTTCCGTCTCTTTAAATTTAATTAAAATATAAGAAACGAATGATTTCAGATTGTCAGTTAATCCAGGCCTCAAAACTTTTACCTCAATCGATTTGTTTACTCTTCAGTAATTTACTGTTGTAAAGGGAGAGAAAAAAAAAAAAAGGAAGTCTAATTCTGATTGTATTGAAAATCTTGTCTTGGACTTGACTAAGAAAACTGAGGTTGGTCAATCTGTCTCCCTAGGGCCTAGAGTCTTCTATTTGGTTCCAATATTTCTACTGCATCCAATATTTTGTCTCTGTTAGAAGATCAATGTCATAAAAAAATAAATTTAGAGAAAACCTGATTCAGTGAGGTGGTAGTGGGGGCACTTGAATAAAGCTGCTTATGACAGTGTGGTCATGTGACCTTTACCCACATGAATAAACAGGGTAGGGGAAGTTGAAGAGAAATGTTGGCAAAGACTGTTTATTTTATTATTATTTTTTTTTTGTGTTGAAATTAGACATGTAAGATCTTGAAAAAATTCATATGAAAAAAAATTAACTTTTTGATAATTCAGGATATCTGATTTAATATACCATATATACTCGTGTGACACAATATCGCATATCATGTAACCCCCAAATTATCACTTATAAAAAATAATTTTGTCATGTATCATGTGAGTTTCTTTTTTTTTTTGAGACCAAAGACTAACCTCTTTTCCTTTATCTCTTTATTCCATCTTCTAGTTAACTAAGTTAGAATGAAAAAAAAAAGTATTGTTAGTAACGCTATACTCGTTGCATAAACGCATAGTCATAAACAACCAAACAAGAAACAGCTAAACATCTTATAAATGTAAACAATGTAAAAGATGAACATTTGCTATGTTTCTATTATACAATACAATACAAATATGTGAATTATTATTCGATACAGTTAAGCAAATGAATTATTATTCGATACAGTTAAGCAAAAAATCAATTTTATCAAAAGGATTATTTTAAATACAACTGTACTTTTTGACTACAGTAAATGGATATAATTTGGTCAATGGTGTAGCCAGGGTCAACAGTACATATGCTAATTTTATATCTTGTATGAATTGAGCCCCTTAAAATTAGCTTCAAAATTAGGTCTTCAAAAGATGCAGTAATTGAAGTTTAAGAAGTTCAAATTTGATATTAATTTTAAAGAATTTCAGTCTCTTATCAGCACCATAACTGAATAAATAGCTATTCAGTTAAGTTACTTGATTTCTTTAATAACATCTGAAGCAATAAAAATGTCAGTTTAAAAATAACTCCATTAATTCTTTAAATAATTGCTTTGTTTATTTGTTTTGGATACAAACTTGAGCAGATATGGTATTTCGAGTCACTCTGGGAAAGAGGATTTGCGTTCCTTAAAAGATAAATGGACCTTTGCAAGTTTGAACCCAGCCAGAGAACATGTTTTTCTTAATGAAGTTTTCTTATTGTGCTGGTAGATGTAACACCCACTGTTAAAAAGAAGAAGGAAAAAAAGGGGGGGGGGTACCCACTAAAAATATTTGAAGTTTTTATATATATATATATATATATATATAGTTGTGCTACTATTGAGTGAAGACAAAACCATATTTATTATTATCCAATTTATAGTTTTATTTAACATTGAGAAATGACACTTTATTTATAAAATCTTATATATATATATATATATATATCATGGAATCCCTTGATTAGTGTGGCATAATGTTGATCTGTACGTCAGTAACTAAAAAAAAAAATTTAAAAAGATTTTCAATTACTATAACAAGGATGTTTTTACTGTACTAATCAAGTATGCATCTTTATATATATATATATATATATATATATATATGCATACACTGTTACCCCCTTCCCTCCATTTATTAGTTTAATGAAATTTCTAAAAATTCATTTTTGTAGGACTTGATGTTTATATTAGTTATAAGCAGAAGTCCTTAGAGGAATTAAATCAATTTTTTTGTAACATAGGACCCCTAGTTACTGAAAGTCTACTGTGAATTGTAAAATAAAAAATGCAATAAAACTAAGACATTATTTAATTAGAAAAACTATTAATTTTATGGATACGATATATTATGGACACTGTTGTCTTAAAATTTTTCATTGATGCAGAATTAACTTTTACAAGAATTCGCATTTTTTTAAATTTTAATGAGAAAATATTTTAAATTTCTTGATTTAATTTGTACCAGTTAGGTAATATTGTTTTTAAGTAAAAACTATAATTACTAATCATAAATGAATAAAGCTTATTAGAATTTAGCAACCCTCAGTATTTTAAAAAGAATTTTGCTTTTTTTATTATTATTATTATTATTAAATGTACTGATTTTTGTAAATGTTCATAAATTACATTATCAGAAAATAAGAGTATTTAAAGAAAATTTAAAGCTGAAGTACCTAAAATTCAATAAAACATGAGATTACTTAAAATATTTTTTTTTGATTTTTAAAAAGGCAATCATATATTTGTCAAGTAATTTTTACAGATATGTGCCCCTGTAGAAAAATATTAAATTTCCCAAACATCAGGCTGTCAATGCCTCATAAAATCACCATTTAAACTAAAGGTAAGTAAAAAAAAATTTCAACTCAGATTAATTAAACTTTAAATCGGCTAATCTTCATCAAATAAATTTTCAGAAAAGTAAATTTCATTTTTGAAAGATTTTTTTTTTTAATAAATAAATAAAACTGAGAGGATTATCAGCTGTTTTGATTGTTGCTTTTTTTAATTTATTTTTTAAATTCATTTCAATCAAATTAAATATTAAAGTTAACCCATTAGCTTGAAATTAAAAACTAAAATAAAATCTTCAAGAAAGACTTTTTTCATTTTCAAAAAAATTAATTTTTAAACCTTAGGCATCACTTATCTTTATGGGGTGCTGAAAAGTTCTTGGGCCAACCAAGAAGCCTTTAAAAAAAAAAAAGCTGGTCATTTGTTAAGATTTGAGTTTTATCAAGAACACCCTTGCAAAACTTTATAACTGTTTTCTCCTCTTATTTTTTCAAATTCCTTGCCATTTAGTATTACTGTCATATAAGTTTTTGATTTAAGCTGAGAAGGATTTGCAATCATTCAGATACTACACTCTGATCCTAAGTAGAAAAGCATAAGCAGTGTGCATATAAACAAGTATAATTGTATTCATTTATAGGTTTATTCCCAGAGTGAGTTTTATTGCAACTCAAAGATAAGCAAAGTGGGACAAGTTCTAAATGCATATTGATCAACTTTTTACTTAAGAAACAAAAGCAGAAATCCAAAATGTCCCTTTTCGACACTTTTCTTTCCCCCAACTGTTATTACTATTTATATCTTAATCACTTATTGTGGAAAATTAAAAAAAAAAAAAAAAAAAAAGAAATTCTAAAATTTATATAAAGCCTTGCAGACCAAGTTTTCAAATAAAGCTTTTAAAATCTTCATAAATGTAATGCCCTGTGATGTTTATACTATTTTTAAATTCCTCCAGACTCTGTTTATAAGATAAAGCATTTTTGTCGGGGTTTTATCCCAGGAAAAGATCAACAGGGATTTAAAAAATTGCCAGAATCTTGCAGGTTGTTGTGCCTGAAAACTAATCAGCATTGAAGAAGAGTAGGGGGCAATATTTGATAGACTACAACAATAAAAAAAATAAATAAAAAAAAATGACCAGGCATTTTCTATATGACCCCCCCCCCCCCGTGTAACCAAGAGTCCTGTGTTGGGTGAGTGGACTAAAATACTTCTTTTAGTTCAAATCAAGGAGATGAAAATGGGTGCACCAACTATGCACCTTGATTCCAGAACTGTCAGATTATCTATTTTGCCAAACCATCAAAGGTCACGGAAGAATAATTTAAGACTCCATCTCTAACCTGCTAATTATGCAGAGTGCGTATCATTAAAACATGAAGACAGAAACTTGAATTAAACAGATATTTCTCATTTGATAAATGTCTCTCTACAGACAGAATTTACCATATCCAACATATGCTTCATGAAAAGTGATACTTGGTCTTGATATAGTATTTTAGATTATCCAGATATTACGATGTTAAAAACTTTGATAAATGTCTCAACAGTTTTGCCAAAATCTACCACGTCTAATATATACTTCATGAAAAGTGCATGATACCATGGTATTCTTTGGTCTTGGATAAAAGATATACAGTCTGGTAATGGTAGTAAGTATAGTTGTCCAGAATAAGAATTTTTATGACTTTTTAGTAGACCTACAGATGTGCAGTACATTTGTAATTTATTTGGATTAAGAGAAAATTTGGAAAATTCATTATCTATCTGTAGTTTGAGTTAGAAATAATTGCTAACATTTGCAAATTTACAACTATTGTCTTAATTTGTATTTTTTTTTCTGTAATGCCATATCCCTTAATGATGGAATTATATCTTACCATGGATTCCTTTTCTTTATCTGGGAATTGCCATGACTTCTTTAGGGGGTTGGGGGTAGAGTTGAGTGATTTTTCCCTCTTACTTTCTCCAGGTTTTAAATTCAGATTTATTCTTCTCATAGACTGTCACACAAGGCTGGATGCATAGGTGGTGTAATAAATAATGGCTCGGAATTATTAAATGGAAAGCAGTTCCAATTCCAGTTGGGTTTGTTATATTCATTTATGTTCAAGTATGCATCCACCTCTTTCTCACCAACTATGGCTTAAGACTTGTATCATTAAAATCATTACCTTAAAAATTTTCAAAATATTTCGATTTTGGCATTAAATAACCAGAGAAGTTAATATGCAGCTAAGCAAAAACAGCCAACCAACTATAGAGACCAGTCTACCCTTTTATTTAAAACATATTTTTCAGGGAGGGGGGTCACTATTTGCCTCCCTTCCTATTATTTATTTATTTATTTATTTTTTGTCATCACTTTTGTGTGTATATTTCAAATATGCATCTCTCCTCAACCTTTTCATGCACTTGTCCAGTATGTCACTCGCTGCTCCCCTATGCTTCTGTTGTCTTTGATTTGTCTTGCAGGTTTTAAACTTGTCAAGCCTTCTTTCCTCCTTATAGATCCCAAATACTTCAACTCTGTTATCAGCAGTTACTTTTTGTAGCTCTTATTTTGGTTAAAACCTCTTAATTTCCCCTATATTCTGTCCAGGGCATTCTCCTTGTCTGTTGCTAGGACCACATCTCGGTTTGTCCCAAGTATTTTTTCCTTATCTCAAATAAAATTGTCCCATATTCAATGCCGTGTAGCAATATGGCACTCTAAAAGCCCAAAAAGTGAGTTCTTTAAAAACAAAAAGAGACCGGTAGTTTATTTCTGCCTAGTGTTCTTTTAAACATTTTAATCTTGAAGAACAACTTCTGGAGACAATATTAGATTAATCAGCAAAAAAATATCTTTTTTTTTTTTTTTTTTCTTCTCCTTTCTTTATAAATTGAGCAAATCTTCAGTTAACTATAAATGTTGTCTAAAATTATGAGTCATTGTCATTATTCTATGAGTTATTCAGACTAATATCGTCGTCTTTTTTTATTTTATTGATTTTTTTTTTTTTTTTTTTTTTTTTTTTTTTTTTTTTTCATTTCAGATGATGCATTGTTTAGGCTTCCATAGGTGTATGGTTCATTCAAATAATCCTTTAGAGTTTTTTTCCAACTCAGAATAAAAAGTTTAATGTAAATAGGATTTAAAGAATCTGTTTGAAAAATTCCAACTGTATGTAGTAATGAGCAGTACAATGTCTATTCTCCCACTATATCAGTTATACTGACAGGATCCGCTTCCACTTATGGAAGGTCCTAACTGCCCCCCCCCCCATTGAGAACAAGTGTTCATATTGAATTCTATATTCTGGTTCTGTTCTTTAAATTTACTTAGCTTAAATTAAAACTTAAAATTTAGTGCTTGGTTTGAGTATTATACGAGATTTTATACTTTTGAGCTTACAAGGAGCTAATTTCTAAATATTACGTGTTAGTTATTTTTACCAATATTTGTTTTATTCTCTTTGCTCTGAAGACTTAGTGACCAGACATTCTAGGGCACATCTTCTTGAGGACATTGCTCTCCACAGTTTCCTGCATTTTTAAGATATCTATTTACCATAAGGCAGGATTGTGAACATTTTGGTTGGCTCAGTGTTACTGCAGCTGAGGTCAGCTTTTAATTACTTAAAGTGCCTGATTGGTAACATTCTTGATCATCATTAGCTTGATATTGTTTGGCAGAGGGGATGCAGGGGTTGGGGAAGCAAATATTTGGCTTTCTTTTTGTTGTTTACTTCTATAGATTAGCAATATTAATCTTTTGTCAGTAATTATGATTGAATCCACAGTTCCTTATTTCAAGGATTCATGTCTTTGGTTCCTTATCTTTGGATTTTGGGGGTTTAAGAATTATTTTTATCTATTGAGCAACATCAAAATCTATCTGATTTAGCGTTTTATTTTTTGGTGGTGAGAATATTGTTTACTTGATATTTATTTAACCTGTTATCTCATAGGATAGATATAATATTAAACAAATACATCAAAGATTTCATTCATGGTAATGAGGTGGTGCCAATAAGTTATTAGCTTAACCTAGGTACCTCCATGAGATCGCTAAAAAAAAAAGAGCAAAGCATTATGAAAAAGACGCCAAACTTGACAAAAATCTAAATGTTTGTTATTATTAAGAGGAAAGATCAAAGTATTTTTGGAGTATTTTTTTACATTTTTTAATCGTTCCTAACACGTCTGAAAATTTTGTTAAACTTTTTTCTTTTTTTTTTTTTTTTTTTTTTTGAGTCAGCAAAATTGACAGGTGGCAACCATTTTTTTCCATTTTATAAAATCAAGGAAAATCTGTTTGAAATTCTTTTAAATATCAATTATCATTTTTTCAAAACTTATTTTAAGAAAATCAGAAATTACAATGTTTATTTAAAATATTTTGAACCAAGCTTAACTTAGCTTTTGTGCCGAAAAGATGTAATTTGAAAATAAAACAAAGCAGGTCATAAACTTCCGCGCCACATGACAGGTGATGAACGACGTATTGATGGATTCCGTGAGGATAATTTGTTCTACGGAAGGAGAAAAGTGAAATATTTTAAGTGAACAAATTATTTACCTCGTTATTTTTAAGGAAAACTTTCAGCACTCTAATTTTGTTTGTTTACGATGCTTTATGGAAAATATATTATAAAGAAATTAAAATAAGACTGTTACGAATGAGATTAAATTTTATAAGAAAGGTATCTAATTAATTTATAGGTACCTTTCTTATGAAATTTTATTAGAAGTGTACATAAAATACTATAATTTTATGTACATTTACTACATTTTACTGTGTTATTTGTATTTCCATTCATTTTATTATTAATTTTGATATTTCATTTATGGAAAAAATGCCATAACTGAGATTGATATAAAAATAAGATCATATAAATTTCATGAGATGATACTGATACTTGTAGGTACCCTTCTCAGTTGAAATTGAAAAATCAAATTAACTTCTCCACGCGTGTTTCGCAAAAGTAAAGGCCTTAACAGCGGAGAACAATGCTTAACTCAAATAATGCAACTTAATTGTATTCTGGTTGGTCTTCCGTACTTACATTTAATTACTGTAGATCTTCTGATTAGTCAAAACGATACAATTTACAAATAATAAATATAAAAAAAAAAATTTAGCCATTACTTTAATAAAAAACTTATTTATAATAAGTTGATCATCTGTGAATACTTTCTGAAAGTTTCATTAACATCTGACAATTATTTTTATTTTTGCAAGATTTTCTAAATTAATGTGTGTCATACAAAAAAAAACGTGCTAAAAATTGTATATGTTATTTTACTAGTTCTGATGATACAAAGAGAAACAAGGATTTTTAAATGAAAATTAAGATTGTTCTAAAAAGGAAAAATTTTTAAAAATAATTAAAATAAACTTTGATCTTTCTTCTTAATAGCAAATATTTAGACGATAAAATTTTTTTGTCAAGTTTAGCGTCTTTTTCATCATGCTATGCTCTTTTTTTAGTGATCTCGTGGAGGTACCTAGCTTAACCCAATTCTTAATCAGTTTTTCAATGACTATAGAGAAATAGTGCCCCCCCCTTCTTTGGGAAGCGGGTTGAGACTAGAAATTTTAATATAATGACAATGCGGACATATGAATCAACGCTGTATGGTGACTGTTTTACACTTCAGTGTGATCTTTAGGCCAGGATACCATTGAAGCATGCAGTGTTAATTCTTATTTACATATAGTCTATAACTGTAGTTGCTCTGGCTCCAATATGGAGTATTCTATCTCTATAAATATTACAAATTTTAAACATATATTCTATGAGAAAATACTAAATTCAGTAGTGTATGTGAAATGAGAAGGTCTAATAGTCCATTCTTTGTGTCAGATTTTTTTTTTTTTTACTGTGAATATAATTTATAATTTAAAATAGCTTTTAACTTATCAATCCAAAATTTTTGAAAAAAAAATTATAAATATTACTTATTGTTTTTTGTTTTAAACCTTATTTATAATGTCGATATATACACTTTAGTGTATCTAGATAAAAAGCAAATTTTGATTTGGCTTGGTAGTTTAGTTGCATTGTTACAATGTTGCTTTTCTCTCTCTCTCTCTTTTTCTTTTTCTTTTTTTTTTTTTTTTTTTTTTTTTTTGCACCTGCATATATACTTCTACACTGCTTATATGTCCCATATCCACACATATACCCACTCATTGTTTATTCAACCCATCGTGGGTAGGAATTTTTTGAACTAATTTTATTAAATAATAATAGAATTTGTAATAATTGGCTAGGAAGTATTTTAATGTAGAAAAATTGAATTGGAAATAATTTATTTACTGTTTCTCTTAATATATTGAACAAATATATCCAGTTTCATTTACTTTAATGATTACATTTATAGTGACATAAATGCTAAAAGAATATATAGAAATTCATTGCAAAGTATTTTACTGTGTAAAAAAAAAAAAAGGGGGGGGGCAGCATCATTAATTTTAACTTGAGCTATTTTATGCAATCATTAGCTCAGCTCCTTCGTGGAGGATTTAATAAGATAATAAACGAAGGGTATTATTCTAGTTAATAGTTTCTTTCTTGCTCCATGCTTCCTCCTTCCATCGTCACTTCTCTCTGGACGTCTTTTCCTCTGTCACACCCTCTCACTCACTGGGTCTCTTTCTTTTTTTCGCTCTCTATCTGGGTCTCTCTCGCCACCCCGCAATACTGTCGCCCTCTATCTGGGTCTCTCTCGCCACCCCGCAATACTGTCGCCCTCTACCTGGGTCTCTCTCGCCACCCCGCAATACTGTCGCCCTCTACCTGGGTCTCTCTCGCCACCCCGCAATACTGTCGCCCTCTACCTGGGTCTCTCTCGCCACCCCGCAATACTGTCGCCCTCTACCTGGGTCTCTCTCGCCACCCCGCAATACTGTCGCCCTCTACCTGGGTCTCTCTCGCCACCCCGCAATACTGTCGCCCTCTACCTGGGTCTCTCTCGCCACCCCGCAATACTGTCGCCCTCTACCTGGGTCTCTCTCGCCACCCCGCAATACTGTCGCCCTCTACCTGGGTCTCTCTCGCCACCCCGCAATACTGTCGCCCTCTACCTGGGTCTCTCTCGCCACCCCGCAATACTGTCGCCCTCTACCTGGGTCTCTCTCGCCACCCCGCAATACTGTCGCCCTCTACCTGGGTCTCTCTCGCCACCCCGCAATACTGTCGCCCTCTACCTGGGTCTCTCTCGCCACCCCGCAATACTGTCGCCCTCTACCTGGGTCTCTCTCGCCACCCCGCAATACTGTCGCCCTCTACCTGGGTCTCTCTCGCCACCCCGCAATACTGTCGCCCTCTACCTGGGTCTCTCTCGCCACCCCGCAATACTGTCGCCCTCTACCTGGGTCTCTCTCGCCACCCCGCAATACTGTCGCCCTCTACCTGGGTCTCTCTCGCCACCCCGCAATACTGTCGCCCTCTACCTGGGTCTCTCTCGCCACCCCGCAATACTGTCGCCCTCTACCTGGGTCTCTCTCGCCACCCCGCAATACTGTCGCCCTCTACCTGGGTCTCTCTCGCCACCCCGCAATACTGTCGCCCTCTACCTGGGTCTCTCTCGCCACCCCGCAATACTGTCGCCCTCTACCTGGGTCTCTCTCGCCACCCCGCAATACTGTCGCCCTCTACCTGGGTCTCTCTCGCCACCCCGCAATACTGTCGCCCTCTACCTGGGTCTCTCTCGCCACCCCGCAATACTGTCGCCCTCTACCTGGGTCCCTTTTCCTTCCCCTTTTATCTTGCCGTGCCCTCTTTGTCTCTCCTCTTGCCTGCATCTCTCGATAGATATTACCTGCCAACTATTTTTAGAATTTTATTAATGTTGTTTAACTTATCAAAGTTCCTGGCTTTCTTCTCCTTTATTTCTTTTCCTTCCTTCTCCTCCCCCCTCTCGTGTTGACTCCATTTGTCTTGCAAGAGAAGATTCAAAGATTACAATTTTTCCACTTTCTGCTGCTCCTTAACTTTCTTTTGGCTTTGCTTCAATATCTTTTCTTTTTTTTTTCTTTTTTTTTTTACTCTTCATGTTTCATGTTCTTTCCCAACTTGTGAAAAGAATCTTGTTTTGTTTCTGCATTCTCTCTTCTGTCTTCATGCTGGAGCTTTTAGAAGAAGCAGAAACAGGCAAAGGTGTTCTTTTCCTTTTTCTTAACGGAAAAATTTAAATTATTATTCAGCGTTTCTTGGGGAGGCAGGTAGTGGGTCCTGATGCCTTTGCTTTGCTGCCACACTCCTTTGTAAATTGAATTGAACATGAAGTTATTTATTCAACTTAGTGAGACATAAGTGAGGATTGAACTCCTGATACTAACCAATTGGGATTTATGAGGTGAAGTAGCTCAACATTACAACCCCCCCATTGTCTACCCCCCCTCTAAATTTACCAAATGACAACGGGATCCTATAGTCTTATCCACTTGGGCTCAAATCTTTTTACTTTCAAAAAGTATCACACTTTGAATAGTTTTCTTACTATCCATTAATTCAGTTATAGTTTGTACTTGGTATTTGTGTGTAAAATCATCTGTATCTATTGAGATGTAAACGTTAAATGTATTAAGATATAAAGATTTTTTTTTTTTTTTTTTTTTTTTTTTAAATCCAGCCAGTATTATTTTTTAGGCATGGACTACATTGTTGCAAGAAAAAACATTTGGATAACAATTATGAGACAGAAGAGGTTTACAGCTATATAGCATTGGCACACTGATTCTTGTACAAAAACCAAAGTTAAGCAAAGTCTAGCCTGGTCAGTACTTCGATGGATGACCACTTGGGAAGTCTAGATACTGTACGAATGGTGTAAAGGTTAATAGCTTGTTGGAGAGCCGAGTTCCAATTTCTGTTGGGTTCGTTATCCGCAAATACCCTTGGGAAAAGTATGCTCCAGCGCTTCCTCCCCTACCTATGGGTTAATTAGTAAAACTTGTATCACTAAATCATTATTATCTCCAGAAATGATTCTTACAATCTAAAAATATTTCCTGGCTTTAATTAACCCGCAAAGAGTTGATAAGCTTCAGAAAACAAATTTTTCACGCTGAAAATTTATGTTTAGAAATTTGTTTTTGAAATTCTAAATCAAGTAAATGAACTTATTTTTTTAAATCATTTCCTTATGAATGAAAAAGGAAAAAAAAAAAAAAATTTCTATTTTTAAATTGTCCCCAAAATTGAGTCTACCTATAAATTTTAGAAATTCAAGAAATTCCTTCTGTTATCTATAGAAGTATGTGTTTCAAAGTCCCTATTCATTTCATAACAAATCTACAGATAGTACCGGACTTCTATATGGGGAGTTGTGAAAAGTTATTAGCTTTACCGACTTTCCAGATTGTGACAGAACATCACATTGTGTGCGCATGTATGTTTTTGGGACCCCCCCCCCCCAAACTTCTTAGCATGCCATTTGTATAAAATGCCTATGATAAAGTTTAATTTATAAATTAAGGCATAATAAGTGATTAATTGCAATAACTAACAAAGTAGAACAACTATAACAATGTTATCATCCTACACTTTTTCACTCCTGAAGGAGGGGATCCACCCACATTCTATCTCAGTTGTCAGTAATTTCTTGATTTTTGGCTAAGCGTAGAGTATCATACATGCCATGTGGTTACTTCAGAAGTGCTCTCTTAGAAGAGTATATGATCTTGCATTATAATTCAGTACTCTTTACTACTTGTCCTATTTGGGGTTTGTAATGAATTTTACTCCTAGTTTTGAGTCCTGAATTATTCATCTTGTAGACTGGTGGCCAACTAACCTAGTTTGCTCAAGCTGAGTACTTACATCTACTCCACACTGATATTCTTGATAGAAGGGTGAATTAACTTTTCCTTGTATGTTTGTAAAATTTTTTTTTTCTTTCTCATTTCTCATGACTGGCAGTGGTTGATTGTAGATGTGTGAGTGTCTCTTCCTTAAGGACAACCACACCTGCTTAGATAGTAGCAGTAGAACATTCTTGTTTTTATTGCCAACTTTGACTGAACGAGCAGGGGGGGGGGGGCTTACTAGACTGGAGTCAACAAGCACGGCTGAGGGTTGTCCTGATGGAATCAGTGGTCACATGTCCATGATCAAGTGTTTCTTCAAGTTGGAGGACATCAGCTAGGGTCTGACTTGAAGAGGGATGGGCTCAATCAGGTATCCTTTGCTTAAGACCTGCTACACATGAATGAATACCCATTGAGATGTGAAAGGATTCACTCAGGTGGTCAGCTGTGTAGTGACTATGATTGCACCTGATTTGGGGACAGATAATGTCCTTAATGAAAGACGGAAATGAACTTTGTATACAACTTTTAGACAAAACTTTTTTTTTTTTTTCGTCACAAGGACACCTTGATGAATTTTGTAATATTTATCTTGGTATTTATTTATTTCTTTATTTTTTTGTGTCAACCTGAGTTTTAAGGAATTTACTGATGAACTTTTTATTTGCTTCTTAATTTACAACTTGTACCTAAATACTTCTACCTGTAACGTATCTGCTCATTTCTATCTTTATAGAAGATTGGTTGAGCTGCTTTGATTGTGGCATCTTTTGAGACCTGTCAGCAATTTTTATTTCTCCTCTCCCTGTTCTTTTCTCTGATCACCCTGGCAGGTGGGCAAGGGGTGGGGGGGTGGATTGAAGGGAGTTGTCTTTACAGTCAGATGATGCTAATATTCTAATTGCTATCTTTTATATAGCCTGAGTCACAGCTTTACATTATCATCTCAGCATGTCACACGGTACATACTACTGTGACTGCTGCTACTATTCTTTGTGTTGAGACATTGCAATTTTTGAAAGAAACTTTGACTTTTTTCTTTCTGTCTTTCCTCCCTCCCTCTCTCTCTCTCTTAGTTTTTTCTTCATCCCTACACTGTCCCTCTTCTCTTTCCCTGCTTCTGTTTCCTTTTCTTTTTCCATCTCTTTCCCAATTTTTGAATTGGCATTTTCTATTTTTTTAAATTGATCTAATAAATCTACCTTCAGTTCAGCAGAGTTCAAAACTGATTATTTTCTCCCCACCCCCTTATTTTCTGCACCATTTTTAGGTTTGTCAATTTGTCTTTTATTGTTCAGAATGAAGTTTTCAAAAGTTCATTCTCTCAAATTCAAAACACTGCAGACTTACATAAGTACAGTCAATATTGTATCTCCATATAGTATAAATCCATCTATTAGTATATTGAAATTTGTGTCTATGTGTGTGAGATATATATAGTCACTTATCTGACCAAAGTGCCATAAAAACACACTTAGCCACCCACAATGTACAATAACCCACGAGGACAATTCTGGTTGATAATGTAATCATCTTTCTTCGGACATGTAACTGAGAGAATCTTGTTGTGAGAGGCCCCCTACATAAAATAACTGGCACCCAATATAAATCTCACCTTATTCAGCAGTGGAAATGGTGTGTTGAAGTTTGATATTTTTTTTTTTTTTTTTTTATAGAAAGGCACCAACTCATATTCCAGTCATGCTGCTTCTATTTAGGCATTACAAAAACATCTTAAACACAAACATGAAAAGAAATTAGCAACAAATCCTTTGAAAATGGCTAAGGAAGTGGCTGAAAGCACTTGGGACAATAGACACTGGACAATTTTACTCCCACCAAATTGAATAATGTAAGAATATTAGAAAAACTAAATAATAGAAAAAAAAAAAAAAATCAAATTTTCCTTTTGTCATATGAAACATCTTTGAAAGAGAGGCTGCTGCTGAAATAAACATTTATTTTTATATATATATATATATATATATATATATATATATATATATATATACACATATAAAATGAATGCAAATATAAAATTTATCAGTTAGCTGATTGGTGTTACCTTCAGCATCTTGACTAAAGAGTTTTGTTGATGGACCATCCAGCAATCACTCTGTCCACTCATTGGAGTATCAAAAATATCACAGAAATGTGTACATATTTAGCTTGTCAAAAGTAACTTGGGGTTATTATTGGAAGCTTTGTTTTTGAGCATTTTAAATACTTGAAATGAAGTATAAAACTTGAGGGGGGTGTTCTAAACTTTAAAGTGTGTGATTAACTTGCAAGTATGTACCAGACCTGCTATTTAAACGGTCCTTTTTATTTATTTTTTTTAAAAAAAAAATCCTTAAAGCAGAAAGATAGAAAAGTTTAAAAAATGTTCAGCTCTTTCCCAGTAAAATAAATTTTTTAAGATTATTTTTATAATTTTTGCATTTTTGTTAGCCTTCACATTAATTTTTTTCCATTTTTAAATTTTTATTTTGTTTTTTAATTTCATTTCTTGCTTTTATTCAGATCTCTGTATTTTTTAATTCTGAAAGAAGAAAGCTTGAGGGTACAATAGCAAAAAGATTGTGATGATGAAAATAAAAAAAAATATTTAAAAAAATTTTTTTTATCACAATGATAACTTCAGACAATTGCATTATTGAATAAGGAAATTAGTCTGAACTTAGCAAATATAATGATTAAAACTTTTCATCTCACTCCCAAAAAATTTCTATAATTTTGAAAAGTCGTGATTCCAAAAGTTTAAGATGTTTGACCAATGCATTATTTGGTCTTCCAATTGGACATAATCTTGTATTTAGTGATTCCATTTTTCTTTTAGATGCCTTGAGTTATGCGTGCTTGTACAATCGTGTCTATATTAGATTCATGGCTGCCATTAATTTCTGTAATAGACTGGTTACCAACCAGGGCTATAGGATCGAGTCTGTCTTGCAGAGGGAGAAGATTTAAATGTAACATGACTGGGATTTGATTTCATTTCTTTGATTTCTTATTCTAAACCATATTCGATCACATTATCAGCACATCTAAGCTTTCAGAACTTGGTATTCCCAAGGTGCTCACCCATCTAAGTACTGATCAGGCCCAACATTGTTGATTGAAACTATATAGCCATGAACTTTTTCAGTGATTAGGAATAATAAAATAAAACTGGACGAAAGAGGGAAGTTGAAAAAGGGATGAAATTTCTTGTTTCTTGTCATTTGCAATGAATAATAGACAACCATGACTGGAGAAGTCTGTTCTCATTTTTTTTTTTTTCTATGCTTAAGATCACTGGACATTCCACTTTAAAAAAATTTTTTTAACATTCTTTAAGTATACAAAGACACATTCTATAATTTTGGGAAGTCATTATCATTCCAAGAGTTCTTTAACTACTTCTGAACTCCATATTGCTTTTATTTATCACCATCCCTAGGCTAATTTATTCTGTAACATTCTTAAGGTGTATAATCTATGAGGAAGGGGAAAGGAAAATCTCTCTCTCTATCTCTCTCTCTCTCTCTAATTGTACATGGATAGAAGGCTGTAGAATGGCTCGTCTGAAATATTGTAATAACTGAAGCCATCACACATAACTTGATCTCCTGATTTCTCTCATACACACACACATCCCAATCAACCAACCAACTAATGTTAAATGTATTTAAAAAGGATAACCTCAACAAAATTTAGGCCGTAAATTGCTGATAGCCTCCTGAAGAGTGGATAGACAGCTCTGTCTATAAAACTTTGGAGTCAGGATGTTGAAGATTGTTAACAGCAACAAACTAAGTGACAAACATGTACTCATATTAATCCTATAAATTGTAAAGAAAGAATTTTTTTTCTTTTTTAGTAATTAAATGTTATTTTTTGTGGATACTCATATTTGAGAAATCTTATTAGAGATATACTCACTATAGCAGGATTTGAACCGGCATTACCCTAGGGGAAGCAGTAATTAGATCTAATGTGCTTTGACCTCTCAGCTACAGTGTATCAATGACCAAACAAAATTCAATAATGTGTTTAAGCACATAGGTCAAAGCATGTTGGATCTAATCATGGTTCCTCATTTATTTATTTATATATATATAATATATATATATATATATATATATATGAGGAACCGTCAAGTAATGGATAGTGGCTTGGCTTGAGGGATTTGAGAGCGGAGTTTGAATTCCAATTGAATCCATTACATTCACTTACAAGCTAATATCCTTGGGAAAGGTATGAATCCCCCCCACCAGCTGTGGGTAAATAGCAGGACAGACTGTGTTCTATAGCCTTGGATGGCAACTGGTCTAAGAGAGGGACAACTCTGAATTCAAAACCTGCGGAGGGTTGTTTGGGGACCTTGTGGCACACATTGCACCAGGTCTCTGTATTAAGCTCTCCAAAAAGTGTAGATGGTTCTGCACAAAACCATCATCACCATAATCAAATCATATGTGCAGTTTGTCTGGCTGTCAGTCCCTAGAAACTGAGTTGCCTGACCCTCATATATTGTAAAAGAGTCCCCAGTAGGTGTGGGTCAACAGTCTGCGTCAATCAATGACAGGGGAGTCCATTTATATATATATATATATATATATATATATATATATATATAAGATAGATATAGATAGATAGATAGATATAGAGATATATATATATAGATATATATATAGATATATATATATATAGATATATATATAGATATATATATATATAGATATATATATATATATAAAGATAGATATAGATAGATATAGATATAGAGATATATATAGATAGATATAGATATAGAGATATATATATATAGATATATATATAGAGATATATATATATATATATATAGAGATATATATATATAGATATATAGATATATATATATATAGATATATATATATCTATATATATATATATATATATATATATATATATATATATAGATATATAGATATAGATATATAGATAGATAGATATATAGATATAGATAGATAGATATAGATAGATATATATAGATATATATAGATATAGAGATAGATAGATATAGAGATATATATTGACTTATTTAAAATATGGCTTATTTGCTACACAGTAATAACCATGTTTCAAAAACCAAAGCTAAAAACTTCAAATTTAATTATATAATTAAATTAAAAGCATTAGTTCTGTTTTATCTTCAAGCTAATTTTGGAATATTATGCACACATTTTTTTTTTCCTTTCTTGACTACTTTTACTGTTACATTCATTGTTCTAGCATTGTTACCGGGTTGTACTGGCCCATTTCCGGGTAAAACAGGAAATTGTCATTTATTGGAAGTAAATGACCATAAAAATGCAGATGGCACTTTCTGATGGGTACTGCCATTTCTGTTCTGATCGGATATATTTTTGCAGTATGCACTAAGAAATACTTTGGAAAACAGGTTATACTTTACAAAATGATTAAATAAGGCACAAATAGGAAAGCCTTTATAAATGTGACAGGTTTCTTTATTTTATCTTGGCTTCAGCAGAAAGTTTTGGGAATGTTACAGTGGATGAAAATAAAACATGGAATTTCAAAATCAAAACAACTTTGCTGTATCTTCAAATGTTTGTTGAAACTAAATAAGTAGATAGCAAAACACAAAAAATTTATAAAAGCTTTCTGACTTGTTCCTTATTTAATCACTACTATATGTCTACACTGGTTTGGGAATTGCACTAAACGTTAGATTACAATACGAACACTAGGGACCAATATTTCACAGGATCTTGAATACACACAGTCAGCAGTAAGCAATGTAGGTTTCATAAAGATGTATGAGTACACATCCATAACAGTGGAAATGTTAATGTTTGTTTATTTTACTGATGCTTTCAAAAAAATGATTGCAATAATTTTTGTTATTAAATAATCAAAACAAGTGTATGTTACTCTACATGTTCTTGTTTTGTCTTCAGTACTTCTTGGAATATGTTCCACTTTGCTCTTATGAGAAGTTTATTTTCACATATCAAGTTTGAGATAAAATGTTATTTCTATTATTTCACTCTAAATGGTCACTAAATAACTCTTGATGATGTTTATACATACTCACACTGGATTTTATATATGGATATTTTAAATAAGTTTTGAAATTCTAACACTGCCCCACCCCCATTCTCTTTTATTTAAGTATTGGTCATTTGCTAAGACAACAGTTCATATAGATAAGAAACTAGAAAGTTTAGGTGAAAAAATACTTGTCGGAAGTTTAGATAATCATAATTTTCATTATTATAAATTTTCTTTCGAATGTTGTCCAGTTATTATTGTCAAAATGTATTGTTTGTTTCACACACTTTCCTTTTTCAAATGTCTGTCATTGTTGGTAACCTGAGAATTGTGAATGCAACACTATTCAATCCATGGTGGGTAGATCATTCTCATTCCACTGCCCATGCAAGGGAATATCTTATCCCAGTTAATTCTTCCAGTGATACCTTTATTCAATTCTTGGGTTTAGTTAGTTCTATTTCCTCTATCCATGTTTTGTGATGTTTTTTTCACTGAACAAAACTGTGTCTTTATTTGCACTCGGAACCACCAGGTAACTTGATTTGTTTAATCAATGCTTTTATCTACAAGGTCAAGTGTCACAAAGGACAATTTGGTAGTGAAAATTTGGAGCCTTAAACCTAATATTGCTTGTCTGCCTCTTCAACTAAACAAGCTTTGTAGTTTTTAACTTTCAAAATGTTTTTATTTCTGGTGGCAAGCCCATTTCTTCTCTAAACTTTTAATCAATGGTATACAGATAATCAGTAAGCAATTTATGAAGATAAGAGGATATACTTTAGGTAATTGTTGATAAAGTTTTTTTGAAATCAAACCTTTTTTAGCAAAAGGTTGGCCTTTCATATGTGTAATTTGTTAGGTTGAAACCTGTGCAGTGGAAGGGTAAGAGGAAATCTTAGATTCAGAGAACAAAATCCTAACCAGGCTACTTCAATAATATTTTTTGACCTCAACCAATACTTCATGAGATACAGATAAGATTTTTACTGGACATTCCTATGTCTCTATTTGAAAATCGCATACTAAGTCTTTTTTTAATTATTTTTTTATCTTTGGTATTCAGTACTTCCTTTCATCTGCCACCCTAGAATTTTTTATTAATTTTTTTTCTTTTTCTCTCTCCATCCTATAAAGATTTATTAAAAATAATAAAAATGAGATGGTTGAAATTTTGGAGACACATAAATGAGGAAAGAAGGCTTGGAGAATTCATATCAATGACAAGAGAAGCAAATCTATTAAAACAATGTTTTGGCTATTATCCTCTCCAGCCTTCATCAGGTGCTTGATTATTTGGGTAACCTACAGAGAATTATTAACTGAACCCTTTATTTAATCTACAAATTGATCTTGTCCCACTGTCTAGGTCAAGTTGGAAATTCCTTGATGGTTACCCAAAGTGACAAGCATTTAATGAGGCCACAGTCGTTGAAATGTGATAACAACAACAAAGATGTAGACAATAGTCTACATGTATAATATGTAAATGAAAGGGATTTTCTTGAAGAAATTTATTTTTGCTTAGAACATTGTTAAAGACTAAATGTCATTTTCAACTTTGCTATTTAGATTATTAGACGTTTTTTTCCATTTTCTCTTTTAATATAACGAGCTTAATCCGTTGGCATAGATTGTTCACATTCCCCTGTCCATGCTAGAGAATATCTTCTCCCAGTTAATTTGTGCAGATGGTTGGAGAAACTTTTCCTGCAATTTGTTTACTATGCTCCTCAGTGGATACTTTACTTTTAGCCTTGTGTCAGACTAAGATTAGAATATAAGTGCATTGCTATTTTTGTTTGCTACTCTTAAAACCTCAAGCCAAGAAATCCATGGGACAAATATTTCTGACGAAAAGTCGGACACATAAACACATCAACAAGTCTGCAGCCTAATGGTAGGGGACACATAATACATCTTTATTTCAACGTAATCTTTTTCATTGTCAATGCACTTAATTCAGTGGTGAATATTGACCAAACGTGTGAATTTTTATCTGAAATTCACCCTAACTTAAATGTGATGCTGCCGACTTAGTAATCCACCTTTTTCTATAATATATTATAGTCACTAATTTTAGTTGGACTTTGGGGGCACAAATGTCATGGATACCACAGTCTCTGGAATGTGTGAGAAAGATTGGAAAACATACAGATGATTTCATGCTGGCACTAAAGACAGATTTCCTGCATTTTGGGCAGAGCTTGATAACGCTCAATTAATTCTTAACCGCTATGTTGTTTGTTTTTCACACATAGCTGCCCCCCTTCTATTGAATTGTCAGGAGAATATTGGCTTTAATCTATTTTAATTTAATGTTCATGTTTCCTGCTTAATTTTTGTATCTTTTTTTTTTTTTTTTTTTTTTTTTTTGGTTACTTGAGAGGGGGAGAGTGAAACAATTGTGATAGACTTTCTAAATGCTGAATAAGATGTGTTCATCTTACAGCCTGTAAATTTTGTAGAAGGTATTAAAATCACAAGGGGGGGCACAATTTGGTTTTAGGAGTCACGTGTTTAGTATACACGAACTCATTATAGCAGATTTTTGAACCACACTTATTACTGTCAATAATTCCCAACTTTCTTATCTCTTGCTCTTCTCATTTCCATAAAATAAAGTTAGGTAGTTATATATATATATATATATATATATATATATATATATATATATATATATATATATAGACACACACACACACAAACCCACAACCTGTGTAACCTAAATACTTTCACTCTCACCTGAAACATTCTCCAACCAACATATGGACACTTACAGACAGAAATAAATATGCCCACTAGACACACGCATTATTAACCAAATCCCGTATAGACATACAAGAATTATACACACAAATGCTACCTGACAAGACAAATACAGGTGAAGTCTATTTAACCAATGGAAAAGAAACAAGCACAAAGCTAAATATATACACACACACACAGACACACAAGATCTTTGTTCCTAATTTCATTTTTGATGAAACTTAAATAAAAACGTTAAATTTATGACTGTCCTATTTTTTCTTATATTACACACACATGCTAATACTCTTGTGAAAGGTATGAATCTTCTACACCCCCCCCAGGTAAATCGCAGGAAAGACTGGGTTCTATAGCTTTGGATGGCAACTGGTCCACTGCAGAAAGAAATTGCAACCTGCTGTGGCGGGTGGGGATCTGCCTCGTCAGTCATGTATCAAAAGATACATGGTTGCCTAAGCATGTATCACACATTGCACAAAAGATATATATACAGGGGTTGGACAAAATAATTGAAACACTTGTTAAATTCAAAGAAAATTTATTTAATATGGAGTTGGTACTCCTTTAGCCTGACATACAGCTTTAATACGTCTAGGAATGGAATCATACAGCTTCCTGACTTCATCCAGAGGAATTTTCAGCCATTCTTCCATTAACACCTGCTCTAGCTCTTTAAGACACGACGGTGGAGGATAGCGGCTCCTAAATTGTCGCTTCAAAATGCACCACAAATGTTCAATAATATTGATATCTGGAGATTGGGGAGGCCACTCCATGTGTTCTAGCTCACTTTCATGCTCTTCATACCAATTCTTAATCACTCGAGCGGTATGTATCGAAGCATTATTGTCTTGGAAGATGCAGTCACCATCAGGGAATAAAGTCTGGGTCATTGGATAAACATGATCACCCAAAATATTCAGGTAATCTTTGCTGTTGATTCTACCATTCAGAGCAACTATTGGACCGAGACATTTCTATGATATGGCAGCCCAAACTATCACCGATCCACCTCCATGCTTCAATGTTGGAAGAAGGCAGTCAGGGTTGTAAGCTTCTTTAGGCTGCCTCCACACATAAACTCGCCCTGAAGTTGGGAAAAGAGAAAAACTGGACTCGTCTGAGAATATTACTTGCTTCCATTGGTCTGCAGATCAGGCATTGTGATCTCTGCACCACTTCAAGCTCTTCTGAATGTTGTGAGTGAAGAGGTTTCCTTACGGCGTCTCTTCCATGATATCCAGCCTTATGGCGCTCACGATGAACAGTTTTAGTAGAAACTGGACTATTCAGATGGTTATTCAACTCAGCAGTCACTTTGGCTGCAGTAGTCTGATGATTTTTTGCCCCATTGTGTTTCAATGCACATCAGTCCTTGTCAGTAAGTTTGCAAGTCTGGCCTGAATTGCTACGGTTGCTAGAGGTTTTGCCATGTTTCTCGAATTGTCATAGTTCTTGATATAGTAGCTCTTGAAAACCCCAACAGTTCAGCAACCGAAGTGATTGAGGCTCCTGCTATGCGAACTTCAACAATTTGCCCTTTTTAAAACTTGGAGAGGTCATGCATTTATCTTAAAGTTTACTAAATTCTAAAAAATAAATAAGACAAAGACAGTAAATTAGATAAATAAATGTATTTACAATAGATATAACCTGCAATTACGAAGTTTTAAAGTTCTTAATATAATAGGTCTTTGAAATATAGTAGTGGAATTTGCACTTGTTCCAATTATTTTGTCCAACCCCTATATATATATATATATATATATATATATATATATATATATATATATATATATATAAATAAATCTTCTCAATTCTTTGTAGAAGACCATCTCTTGGTAGTTTTTTTGTTTTTCATTCAGAATTTTATTATTTCCTTCACTTTTACAACCTCTCTTAACATGCGTAGCAAACAAAGTTTTTCCTGTGTTACCTATGTTGGGAGGAACTTGCCTGTCCCTGTGTACAATCATCTGATGTTTGGGGCCCACAACAGTCTTACAACCCTTGACCCAAAACTCTCACTAGTAACTTGCAGGTATTTCTGGTAGGGCTGCATTCACAGGAGTCTGTACCTGACCTCTATGGTGTGATCTCATATGACTGGCTAAACCAGATGCCGAGAGGGTGACTATTCCATAAATACTGCAAGTGTGTTGGGATCCTAATAGCTCTAGGACAGATTCTATTTCTGTGTTACTAATAGCACGCTTTTTGTTGAAATGATCAATTCTCTTCTGTTCAAAATTCTTGCAGAATTCCAAATTAACCTTTTCCACACAGATCTAACACAGTCTTTAGATTACATTTAATTATATATATATATATATATATACACACACACACACACACACACACACACACACACACATTCTTAAACTGAAATGCCAATCCATGCATAAATAATCCAATCATTTTTTTATGGATACTCAACAACTATGTGGAAGGAATATCTTCTTGGTTGCCAAAGAACTTTTCTTCAATTTTGATCATAGCAAACCATGACTTTGTAGCATGAAGCTGTGATATTGAACATATCACATTCTGTTTCTAATTTATACTGAAAGCTTCACCTGCTGAGATTTTCAATTTTTTTTTTCTTTAAAGACTTGCTGGTGAAATTTTGTGTGTGTGTGTGGGGGGAGTCTTTTCATTAGTCATGCTGGTATAATTTTTATGATTGACGGTTTCATTTCCCTTTGATTAGTCACTACTTTTTATGTCTTTTGATCTAATGACCTAAACAGTTTATTATAAGTAAAGTTGTCAGACCAATTTCAGAATTCTATTTATCATTTCAGATAAATCTCCTTGTAAAATTGAATTAGAAGATAGTGTCTAACATGAATAAGTTGGGTTGTCGTGTAATGGATTGTGGCTCAGAATGAGAAATCTGGGGGCAGAGTTCAGATTCCACTTGGGTTCATTATGTTCACTTGCATGCAAATACCCTTGGGGAATGGTATGAATTCATATCTTTTTTGCCCCCGCCCTCAACCTTGGGTTGAAAAGTATGGCAGACTGCAGTTCTATAACCTTGGTTGGCAACCTACTGTGGAAAAATGAATAGAAAGACATGATTGACCAAGTGTGCTGTATGGCACTTAAATGTCTAACAAAAACATGTTGTGGATGGGACAGGTAAATTAATTTCTTTATTCTGCATTTAAGTATAATTTAAATACTTATTTGAAAGGGATTAGATATGAAACTTAATATATTTTTTGTTCTATAAATTCTGTAATAGGAACATGGCAAATATTTCTTTGGATAATCTATTATTTATTAGTTAAAAAAGAAACCTGTTTGGGGATCTGTATACTTGGTCTGTATAGCTCCAGGGTTCGCAATGTTGGGGGGCACATACCCCACAGGTGGAGGGAATTTGTTATTAACAGTGAATATTTGTTTTTTCTTTTTTCCTCTAGTGAGTCTGCGAATTCACCGTGGTTATACAATATGCATACATAAAAAAGTGTGTGTGTGTAATTACGTATGTACTGTTTATAATATATAAACCCTTGGAGTAGTGTGGGCCACGAAACTTCAAAGTTGGGAGAAAAAAAAGAAATGAATGCTAATAAATATATGTAATATGAAATTTTAAAATTGGAAAATTTACTTACTGCAAATTAATATCTTTTTTTAAATTATTTTTTTTCACAACTATGCAGTATTGTGGCCCAGGTCCACTCCTGAAAGGTTTTGAAATATATGAAGAAATATAGTCTTAAAGTGTGCTATATTTATGGGATAAAGTGCTCAATATCAGAGATAGAGCGTGTGTAAATATAAAAGTGAACATAGAAGTCAACACTTAGAGGCGACAGTCTGTTTCATGCTAGATGCAATCGTCAGGCAACTAGAGCACTAGTTGCCTGACGATTGCATCTAGCATGAAACACTGTCGCCTCTAAGTGTTGACTTCTATATATATATATATATATATATATATATATATATATATATATATATATATATATATTATTAACACAATATTAGAAAAATTTTCAAATCTAAAATTTATTGATAATTCTATTGCATATATGCAATCTCAAGTTCTTAAGGGAAATTAAGTTATTTGGCCTTTTTAGGCATCCTCCTTGTGAATAAGAATTAGGTCACATGGTGGATAAGACATGGGCCCAAAAAATAAAAATTGGGAACCCACTGGTATAAAGATATTTACAAGTTTGAAACTTGCTGTATTTTCTTCATTGGATGTCTGGAGTGTATCGGTGATTCGTGAGCAGATTTCAAATTCTGGCCAAGGCTGTTGCATCCACTTTTGAACGATTTCCCTTAGGAAAGATATGAATCTTATCTCTTTTTCCTCCAGCTAGAAGTTAAATGGCAGAGAAGACTAAGCTTTCTAACCTTAGTTGGCACCCAGTCTAAGGGGAAAATCATTCTGAATTCAAAACCACTTCTAGTGCTAAACTAATGTGATGAAAGGGATTTTCTCCAGCAGCATCCTGGTAGTGAGATACTTCTACCCAGAAATCTAGAATCTCCTCTGTATCATGTGGAGTTTCTGCCATTGAAACTCTATTCAAGTAAGCATGTTTTCATGGAAGAAAAATATTTTCACAAGTGTAAGTATATCCCTTTTGATTGGATTAAGACACTGATCACTACTCAACGAGACATTGTTTGTAAGAAAAGAAATGTTTGAAGTTCTTTTTATAAAGAGCAAAAGTAAGTTGACATAGTAGATACGGATATTTTTCACATCTTGCCCAAAAAGATTTGATTTGTTGATCTCAGTTTGAAATTGATCGCCCAAATATGGATGGGTTGTCAAATGATTTTCGATGACAATGTCTTGGTTCCAGGGATGATGATCTTCGATCTAGATTCTATTAGATGCAGTAATTCTTACAACTTATTTTCTGACTCAAATATTTTATCCACTCTTTCTACTTCAATCAAGTGCATAAGAGGATTAAAAAAATTTTTCTGTCATATGTTGAATGCAAAATGTTGGCTGTATAGCATTGTTCATGAATTCTGGTTAAATTAAAATGCTCTTTTAGCTCATGCCTTTGTTTCAGAATTCTTTCAGTTGATGCATTTGTTAGCTTTAGCCTAAAACTACATGAAAAAAGACTGTTTTTAGGGTGGGTAGCGGTTACGGCTTTCTTCAGTAATCATCAAAGGTAATTATGACATTAAAATTAACCTTTATTTTCAATGGAGTAAATATGAAAATTATTTCTTTGTTTTTTGTTTTTTAAAATAAGATTTTAATGTTATAATGTGCTAATTTTTTTTTTTTTTTATTCCCTCCTAACCCTACAAAGATAACTGAGCAAAACCCTGACCCTGAAAAAAAAAGAAAAACTTTCGTTTTCTCTCTCAAGTAGTTTACATTAAAGCTAATAAATAAAATAAAAACAAATGGATCATTTTGAAGTCGGAACAGATTTTTCTCTAGTCACCACCATTACAAATAATCACATCTTTGTGTAAAGTAAATGTAAGCATTCAAGAAACAAAAGATGGATGCAAAATTTATTTATTTTATTTATTTTTTTAAATTAGACTTATTAAATTTATTGTAGAATTATTATAAATATTTGATGAAAATAGCTAAACTCATTTGAAAATCTCTATGAAAAGTTGCTGTCACTAAATAGGGAAAAAAGTTGCCATAAAAGACAATATTATTAAATTCATCAACTTTTCTTTAATTTGGTAACCCTGGCTACTTTGTCCAATCTGTGGCTAGCAGAAGATCAAATCTAATCTTTCAAACTTCCTTTTCGTCCCTGTCCTCACCTTGCTAGGTACCATATTCACTTTACTTAGTCTAGTAGTATGAGTAATGTTAACGCAGAACACTTGTTATTGGTAGATATGTTCCATGTAGGTGTCAGATTTTACATGTACGAGATGCTAACTAACTACAGCTGATTTGGACTGACTCTTTCTCTTAGGCAAATGGTCATCTTCTGTGTTAAACACACATCAGTACAGATGCAAATAATGAGGCCTTGGATCGCATATGAACATGTTTGTCAGCACCAGTTACATCCAGGTTTTTCTTGTTAGTGGTGGAACGGCTTGGCATGTCTAGATACAGGCCTCTCTGCAACTGGTCAAGATGCTTGTCTTTGTAAGATTCCTCATACCGATAAAAACTGGGGAAAACCAACAGTCAGGAATTGGCAAGACACAGTGTCTTGTGAAGTCGGTCCCCTGAGCATTTTTGTTCCTCAAGTTGTTATGGTTTCCAAGGCAGTGTTATTTTTGTTACACCCCCATCTCTTTCCCCTCTCTACCTATTAACCCTGTAGCTGCTGGGAGGGTTAGGTGTTTCCCCATCAACCTCAACACACTCCTGCTGTACATTACTACATTTTCATATTGCAAATGTTCTTTCAAATTTATTAAAGTAACAAATTTGTGTAGCTTGTAGCCTAGGGACAAGTGCATTAGTGTATTCAACTGGGCCTACTACTTTGAGGTAAAAAGGATGTTGCTTCAAATCTCATTGGGTACTTAACTTTTTGTCTTTAATTCTTGCTGTCTATTTTCTGTTATTGAACTCAAGTCAGGAGTTATGATAAAAAGCAACTGAAAAACTGATGAGCAACTAAAAACAAAAAAAGATGAAATTAAGATATGAGCCCAAAATTAATCTAAATTTTCTTTGCTTAGAATTTTATCAAACTTTGACTGGTTTTCTTTTCTTCTTACTATTGTTGCTTTTTATTGCAACAACATTTAGGTTGTTAAATTCTACAGCCATTTATATATATATATATATATATATTTGGTAAGAAGCATAGGTTAGAAAGTAACCTGATTAGACATCTTATATTGGACGAATGAGATATAATTATGATTAAATTTGACTCCATTTAGCTGATTTGATAAAAGCAATGTCCATGTCGGACAGGCCACTTAGGTTATGGTTCAAGTTTTGGGGGCTTTTTATTATTGTGGCTCTTTACTTAAAAAGAGTCTTAAGAAAAGAAAAATAAACTGCCTGAACGTTGAAATAAACAGTAACAATAGACTTTAAAAAAAGGTTGGTAATGTGTATTGCCCAAAGCCTCATGAGAATCATAGACTTATCTTTGTATAAGAAGAGCTGTAAATTTTTTCACAAAAAAAAAAAAAAAATTGAATGCAACAAGTGCTAGGTACTTTTATGTCAACTGAATTTTTAGTTTTTGTTATTCTATAATTAAAAAAAAAAAAAAAATGAATTTAATTATCCTTTAACTTCACAGATCATTAAAGTAACTTGCTGGGTTTTACATAGACTTTTTCAATGCACTTGTGGGTAACTTGGTGGTGCCCATTGTCTCTGCAAGTAACAGGCAAGTTGTATTAGATTATGTAAGACAAGCAATAGGGAGTAATTTCTAACATGACCTAATGAGAAGTGAAAGCACATCTTTTTGAAAGGCATTGCTTTCATATTAATCTATCTTGAATTAGATTCCTTTTTTTTTCTGTAGTATTAACTGTTAGGCAACCTCTGCTCCCTTTGAAATTGTACATATGCTATTACTAAGTAATTGGGGAAATTATTTGCATTCATACTATTGACCACATATTTGTAATTAATTCACAATATTTCATGTTGTGCTCTTTGGGCTTCTTAATGTTGTTTATCGATCTGGATAACCTTTAAGTCATTTCGAACTGAATTATTTCTTTAATTTACAAGAGTAGATTGTTTTTATTTATTTATCTATATCTAGGGATATCTTATTTAGTTATTGTTCACTCTGTTTCAACTGAATCTGCCTGCACTACCTGGCCCAGGGATTGAACTCACAATTACTGTCTCCAAAAGTTTTGGAAAAGTTTGTCTATTCATTGTACATAGGCATAAGGTTTATGTAAAGACCTCGGTTTTCGTATTCATTCACATTGGATACACTCAAATATTTTAATGTATTAAAAAAAATACAAAAAACTTTCTATGAAGAAAGAGGCTCTACCTGTTTTTCTGTTATATGTTAATATTTTTCATATTAACAATTACTTTTTGTTACTGTTTAGAGGCAGACAGCTTATAATTTCTCTTAATTCTCAGGTAAGAAAAATATGTGCACTTTTAATATGAAATTTCACTGAACAATTTTCCACACCAAATATGTTTTTTGTTTTTTCTATTCAAAACCTACCATGAACAAATGGAGTATATTGTAGATTACTGAATACAAACACAGAACTATAATTATAATAATCAATTTTTATCTGTTAGCATTTTGTAAATTTTCTGTCTTGTGAAGAAGGAAATGGCAAGGCCTTGCTTGTATTGCCGGCTCCATCTGTTGGGCAAGACGAACAGCCTAGATGAGGTGTGTGTTATAGACATAGTCGTGCAATTCTTTTTTTCTCTTGTGGCTAATTGTGAGCCTGTCAGTCTATTAGCAGTTCACAAGGTTCACTACTGAAACTGGGGTTTATCTTGACAGGTTTGATCTGACTGCAGCCTTTTATGTTTGTCATGTTTCCCAGTGGTGATGGTTTGTTCCAATAAGATAATATGCAACCTTTCATCATTCAGCTGTGGCACAGTTTCCTAGTTTCAGGAACACTCAGCTGATTTCCAGGTCATCTCTTGGTCCTTATACTCATTACACATACTCACCCCTATGGAGAGTAGAGTTTGTTATATTCACTTATGCCTCAAATACCTGTGAGGAAAAGGGATGAGTGCATCTTGCTCCACTCTCTATGATAAGACCTTCATCAGGAAAGAAAAAAAAAATCATTCTCTCAATATGCAATTACAAAAAAAATCTTACAATCTGAAATAGGCTTAAGCTTTAAATAACCCACAAAGAGTTAATAAGCTCTAAGAAAAGAATCAATCAATCAATACACTTAAACAGATCAATTTAAGATGTCGTCACAATTACCCTTCTCTTGGCTATGTATTAAGATTCAAATATGTTTTTTTAGGTTTAATTCCTCAAGACTTCTTAACATGTGGTTTTGAAATGTATATACAAATGCACTCACTAGGTATTGAAAAGTTTTCATTCTACTTTTTTTCACAAAGCCTGTATTCTGATATTTGGTCATTGGAATATGAGTTTTGGGAAGTGGGTCAAGTTGAAAACTTTCAGCACATGTTTAGGAGTTCTTATTTCAAAATTTGCTATGTTTACAGAGGAAGAGTGCTCAATATTGTAGATTTTTGTGTGTATGTGTGTGTATATGAGAGAGACAGAGAGAGAGTAGATACTGCAATCAGCACTGCATGGGGATTGTCAATTTCATGCCTCAAGCATTCTTCAGAACGTCTGACAGTCTCCTAGTGTAGATTCTTAGAATCATAGTCTTGCTGATGTGTGTGTGTGTGTGTGTTCACACACATAATGCTTATAAACTGCTACTTAAGTTCTTGAACAAGATCAACAGTAGTGACTAATTTTAGTGTATGTTTAGTAAATATTCCACCTCTTTATTTTGGTAATTCTCTACTATATAGTTTTTCTTAGTACCTTGGACTTTCAATTACCAAGACAAATTTTTTTTATAGTACTACTGAGATTAGTGTTAATTACAAGTTGTTTCATTTTCCAAATGAAAAGATTTAAAGAAGGGAAAAAAAGCATGTTAATAACAGTGTAGCAGTTTATCTTAAATCCGAAAGTTGCCAATATTGGTGGCCTGGGTTGCTTGATATTGTATAGTGTTGAGGCTATTGATTAGCCTAGAAAAATCTGACATGGCCAACTATAGAACTAAGTCATTGATTCATCAATAGAATCACTCAAGTATTCAACTCTGATTTCCTCCATTTTTTTTATTTTATTTTTAACTTATTTTTATCTTATTTTATTTGTTTATTTTCTTCCTTTCTCTTTATTCTTTCTAAACTTTTATCCAACAAACATCATACACACAGTTACTACTACAACTGCTGCTATCCAATGCTCTTCTGATCGTCTAGCATGACTTTTGTCTATACTCTGGAAACATTACTGATTGTCAGGCAAGTTTAGAGGCCACTCTGCATTCTGTGACTAAATGCTGCCACTCTGCATCTGGTCCATTCATTGAACCACTGCTTAGTTACCAACTTGTAGAATCAACCAAAATTGATATCTTGCATTGATTTGTTTATTTGTCTTTTTCTCCTTTTATTATAACAATATTCTTGTGTGTGTGTGTGTATAAAAGAAAATTGGAAGGTGGAACTGTTTCCTGTTTCTCTCTCTCTCTCTCTCTCTCTCATCTAGCGTATCATGTGTGGCGGCATGTCTCTTGTATTATTACTACTCTTATGAGTTTTGTCTTCTGCGATTTGTGGTATTGTGTCAAACAAAGCTTGGTGCAAGATTTAGTGCTGCCTGAAAGTGCCGAGAACTTGACCCGTAACCAAAATTCAGAAAAGGTAAAAGTCTTTACAAGAGTGTGCACGCTGTTCAAATCTTTAGGTAACCGTGTTTATATGAATTTCAGGCAAATATATTAAAATAAACTTAGTATAGCAATATCAGAATGGAGAAAATGTCAAAAAAAATTTAAAAAAAATGTAACCAGATTGGAGCAAAACTGCATCTGTTTAGATTGATTTTAATAAGGCATTTAGTTTACAAGGATATCGGGAGGAATGGGGACGGGAGAATTGTTTCA
>OZ038493.1:2544924-2594924 GCA_964036315.1 Acanthosepion esculentum
AACCCCCACCTGACCCCTGCCAGTGAAAAATGAATCCCCCTTGTATTTTTGCCTCTCTCCTATCTAACAGGCCTCAAGATCTTATCTAAGTGGCAGTGATACTTACAACACAAGCCAAATAAATTAATTACTCAAAGTCTTGTTTCTTCTTCACTGCACGGGAACCACATTTGCAACGTGACAGTGGATGTCGCCAGGAATTCTCTTTCTCTCACCCCTAACTCCATCAAAGGTTAATAGCAAAATAAGGAATAGAAAGATTTTGTTTTATTTTTATACTTACCAACAGAAAGAAAAGTATAATAAATATGTACATGGCATTATGCTCAACTCTGACAAGGTTAACAATGGGTGTAATATTTTTACAGTTATTGAAGAATAATTGGTACACATGCTCACTTGCTCAGCATTCTTAATTAACATTCATGACATGCCAATAACAAAACCTTTTAAGATATCGAGTGATTGGATATACATATGGTGTAAGAGTTGTGTGTGGAAAAGCGAAATAAAGGTACCAAGTTCAATTTCCGGTCGATTCTGTTTTGTTTGTTTTTGCACTGATACCCTTAGAAAACTTGACTACATTTCTGCATTATATATAAAATTGACCAAATTTTCATTCCTCCCTTATATTCTTTTTCCAACATCTTAGCTCTCTTTCCCACAAAATCTTGTTGAATTATACATTTGGTGGCACTTCTTATAGGAGTTTGGATATACTCATAGAACACTATTTACATTATTCGGACTGTTGTCCTCATCTTTGTCGCCATGTTTATCACAGTGTTTCGGCTGTTGTATGCTCGGCCTTCTTCGGTGGTTGGAATGTCAAACTGAACCCTTTATTTCACTCACTGGGGTAGACTTTTCTAGTTCCACGTGCCATGTCTAATGGATGTCAGTTATCTCCTGTTAATTCCCCTCTGAAAATTCTCCACTACCTTAACCAGGTATTGAACTCACACTCTTTGGATCCTGTCACTAGATCCAACTAATCCACTGTGCCTTGTGTTCAGTACCTGGTTATGGCAGTGGAGTTAAAAAAAAGTTAAAATTTTAAAAATGAACCAATACAAAAACAAATTTACGGTGGCTACTGTTGCCATAGCAGGATATGACGACACAACTATGAAATTCAAACATTTAAAATTTGGGTTCAGTCATCTTCATTGTCCAGATAAACTTTTTGCACAGTGAATGATATCACGTAAAGAGTGATAAAGGTTAAGTCATTTTGAATCATTTTATGCAGAAATGGTCTTATTAATTTTCCTTCTCATAACTTTCATTCGACTTTAAGAATTGTACTCTATGCATTTATCTATAGAAAGAATATTAGCTCATTTCAACTCTATGCATGATCAAAAAAGATTTTAGTCTTTAATTTTATTTCTGCCTTGTGTTGTGCCTAAGTTTTTTGTGTTTATCTGTTTTATAAAAACCCCCCATTGTATTTTCAATTTATCTTTTATGATAAACAGAAAATATAACAAATGCTGTTTGCCAATGACACATTCAAAATGTTTAACAAAAACTTGACAGAAAAAATATAATTTTCCTGCTTTGTTTATTAAAAACAAAATTTGTTTATACAAGTAGAAATTAATGTTTTTCATGTTTTAGAGATAAGTAATACAAATCAAAGTCCTTCAACTTTCGTTTTTTATTCACGTGTTTTAAACAAAACTCTTTAATTTTGTCTTATTTATTAAGAAGTTAATTGCTTCTGGAGTAAATTTAATAGAATTCTATTTGAAGAAAAATAAAAATTGCAACATCTCAAAAGACCTAACCAGTTCTCCCAAATTGTCCTATTATCCCCAAGATGTTGAGACAATTTTTAATTTTAAGGCCTGTCATGTTAACATTTAAAACTATACAGATATAAAATATTATGCTAATTAAATATATCTTTTGCATTTATATATAAATACAAATTTTGTTACACTTAGATTTCTTGTATAATAAAATCTGACACTTTGAAAAGAAATTAGTAATCAGTATTTTTTTTCTTCTTCTTTTTATTCTTTTTAATAAGAATAATTGTTACAAATTAAAATGGATGTGCATAAAGGAGAAACAGCGAGCAGAGTTCAAATCCTGGTCTTGCCTATTTACTTTCTCCTTGGAAATAATACATGAACCCATCTCTTCTCCCCTGCCTCAGCAATAGGTTATATAGCAGGGGAAACTGGGCTCTTTAGCCTTGAGTGGTAACCAGTCTCACAAAATGACTACTCTTAGTTTAAAACTTTAGGGGAAACCAAATCATTGTCTTTTACAAATGTCCTCTGTTTCTTTTCCTCTTAGTAACCTTTGGAAGAGCTTGTAGACTTCAGACCTGTTGCTCTGATAGAAAACCACCTAATTTTCTTAGTATTACAATAAAAGTGCTGTGGGCTTTGTATATTGAATGAATGTTCAGTCCCTACTTTCACTCCATAGCTGTACCTTTTGATTATGCATGCACTTGAAAGCACTTTAACAATAGCACTATTTTGACCAGACTGAAAAGGTGAAATATTTATCACTCACTCATGCTTGAAGAGATTTAACACAGGTAATGACTTTTTCAGTTGAAAAACTTGCCTTTTTCAAATGAACAAGCAAAATGCTATTGAATCCTTGATTACATCAAAGTTGTAAAATTTACACTTAATTATCAAAGAGAATTTAGTTATGATCTATTTGCAAAGTGTGTTTTGCTGCCTGTTTGATGCACATTCTGTACATATTGTTTGTAATCTCAATTACTTCTTGCCAAAAAGAAAAACTTGATAAACTTTATCATATCAAGGGCTGTAACTCTGGTGAAGTTACACCTACTTTTGCATAACAAACTATAAAAATCCTGTCCATTCTCACAAAGGTAGTAGAGAAAAAGAAAAAAAAAGTACAATAGCATAAGGAGTATAAAACTTATACTAAATCAACACTATAGGATTTAATTTATTTTTCAATTTTTTTTTTTTTTTTTTTTTTTTTTTTTTTACACCTCTAAATCTATAAGACTATATTGCTGAATCATGTTGGCATAATTATTTATATAGGGATCTATTTTAACACTGAACCTCATATTGGTTGCCTGCTGTGTCTAGGATGGAACACTGTGAATCTGTTGAGACAAAGACATTAGGTTTAAAGGTCCTAAGATTTCTCCACTTTTTCTTCTGGCATACTAGTTTGGAGGATTGTTCAGTCCCTGGGTCAATTAATGTGACCTAAATACCTTGCTACACTGGAATAAGCAGAAGTAGCATCAAAGAAAAACTTTTAACAAGGAATAAGCATAGACCGGCTGTGAATAAGAACAGTTTTTGGCCCTTTCACAATGATGACATTACTGAATATGACAGGAAACCTGAAGAATGGAGCGTAAAATTGCAGAAACATTGTGACTGACAACCAAGATGAGGATGCCATGATATAATATAAATCTGTGTATAATAATGAAAATCTCAGGAAATTTGACAGATTTTCTTCAAGACATCATATTAATTTTGTATATGTATCTTTTTTAAACCATTTATTCTGATTTTGAGAAGCTGCATTTATTCTTCCGTTTGAGTTGTAATGATGAACAACTGCATTATCATTACTTTTCAAACACAAATCTATTGTAACCTGCCACACACACACACACACATATTTTTTTTTTTTTTTTTTTTTTTTTACTATAAACATTATTTTTAGTGGCAACACATGTTTGAGTAGGCATTCTTGTTTTGTTTTCATTTTGTTTTTTCCAACCATTGAAATTCTAATCTCCCAGATTAGAAATATTAGGAAAGTCTTATTAATGAAAGATGTAATTAAACTTGAATTCCCATTTTATCTTAGTGATACCGCCCACCACACCACCACCACCAACAGCCAGGTGGACTTTCACTGTTTCAGCCATAGAAACACCTTCAGCAAAGCAAGGCTTAATTACTCCACATAAGCAATACTCATCTCTCATTGGAACCTTTCAATCTGTTAAGCATAGCTGAAATATAAAAATAATTTTCAAGTATTGAATGGATTTTTTCCCATCCTGCATTATTTCCTATTTTGCTATAAACAATTTTTTAGTTGCTACAATAGAGTTGTTTAGTCTCATGAAGAGTGGATGTAATTCTATGAAATGAATAGAGAATGCCATATAACTTAAGTGAACAAATTTTATGCTATATATATATATATATATAATGTCCTGATTACTTGTGTAATACGTGGCTCATTAATAGAACCGGTCCACACCAACCAAGCAAAGTTGAATTTGAACCACTTAATGCACATGATTGATAATTATCACATAACACTGAGCTATTCAAGTCCATATTCTTTAAGAAATTTACAGTTTTCTTATATCTTGTAACTTGAATTTCACCTCTTCCTCCTTTGTAAAGAGAAGTTTGTCTTCAACATTATGCAAAGATTATCAGAAATTAAACCTAGAGTGAGAATTATATGTATGTATATATGTATATATATATGTCATCCACAGACACTGTTTCGCTGTTTCACAGCTCATCAGTGTGGCTAGATGTCCGGTTGCCTCTAGCTAGGATCGAAACCCAACTGAATTTGCATCAGTCGGAACTTCTCCCACTAAGCCATCAGCATACGGTATGAGATGAAGGTGAATTTTAGCGTGTTTATTTTTAGATTCAGATAAACACACAGTGACTGACAGTGACTCAATTCTGTCGAAGAGTCGTGCGATATTAGCTCAAATAGTCACTGTTTACAAATTCACACCTCAAACCAGAGGGCTCAACCGAAATTCTCTGAGATTTTTTTCTTTTTATTATGCTATTAGACTCTACTTTGAGCAATAAGAATGTATAATTACTGCCCAAGCTTAACAGAAGAATCAAATGAAAATGACATGTTTGTCATTAATTAAGGATCGGGATATAGATATATATATATATATATATATATATATGTATAGGATCATTTTCCAACTTATTCAAGTTGGTTTTCGCCCTCTCTAACCTAACTTTCTGTCCTGTAGCAACAAATTGCCTCAGATGTTTCATGTACAATTTCATTTTCAAGTCTTTTTTTCGTTGCTCTTTGGTCTTTCATAGTTGAAACTACTCTCTCATGTGCCAAATGTCTCATAAATTGAGTTGGATCTTTTCTAATTGATCTCTTTAGCTCTAAGTTGAAATGATGATCCCTCTTTCTGTTGTGACCTGATCCAGTTTTCCTCTCCTCTGTTCTCTCTTTTTTAAACTTATTCACCATTCTGTTGATGGTTCTTGAATGAACTTTGAAGATGGAAGCCAGAATATAAATGTTGGTACCATTACTGAAGGTCTGAATAATCTTTTTCCTCTCACCATTACTCAGTCGAGAACACAGTGGGGCTGACATAAAATGATTTTAACTTGTCCTTTTTCTAGCTGAATAACACAAAGGGTTTTTCTGTGATTCTTATGACAAATGGTACCAAGATGGCTAAAAATCTTATCTGAAAACCTGGAAAAAAGAATCTTGATGAGTTTAGTGGTTTTTAGATATTAAACATTTTGTGGGATAGACAATTATGCTGTAACACTGTGTGTGTGTGTGTGTGTGTATATATATATATATATATATATATATATATATATGTATATGTATATATGTGTGTGTGTGTGTCAGTCATCCTTTAAAGGAATAACTTTTATATATAATATTTATATATTGTAATTTTGGACTTGACACTCCATTTTATATGAGGATCCCAATAGTTCTGTTCAAAATTGAGCTGTTTGACTACTCATCTGATTTGATTATAGTCATGAATTCTTGTGTAGAACCAACCATAATTCTGTTTTCATTTGGAAGAACTAATAACAGAAACTGCATGTCTGGATTCAGTTTTTGTTCCCTTAGATTAGCTGCAAGAGTGTCCAGCTGGGGCAAGATGGATTCATGCTTTTTCTTCAAGGGCATGAAGTAAACAAAACAGAATTGATTAGAATTTGAGTTTGGCCCAGCAATTTCACTTTCTGTTGATAACCATTACACTACCTGCACATTGTATAATGTTTAAAATTTGCAAATATCTATGGTGGAGGGAGAAGGGTCAATACAAGAAAGTGTGCAAGGATGAAAATCAACACAGCATGGTGACTGTCAGTTTCATGTCTCAAGCAACCTTCAAGCTATGTATTCCTGCTTGTTGTACAAGACTCTTTCTCTTGATATTACACGCACACACACAATGGTGAAATTAGATGTTTCCATACAGGAAATATTTGCTATTCATTACCCAAACAATGTTACGTTTGTTTGAAATTTATAAAACCTTTTTCTTGAAACAGTTTTTCTGGAAATTAAACTTTTCAAATCAACTAAATGTCATAGCTCTTATATTAGTTGGGAGTTTCCTTCCAAATCCGAATATATGATAAAATTGAAATTCAATTTGACATTAATGTATTCAATATTATTCATTATAATGCAATTTATTTCCATAAAATTTTGGCTGTTGCAAGAGTTTATCTTGTTTTCAATAGTTTTAACTTAAAAAAAAAAAAATTTTGGGGTGGGATTCTTATTTGTCTATTAAGCATTTTCCTTCCAGCTATTGACCCCCCCCCGGTTATCTCTCTCTATCTCTCTCTATCTCTCTCTCTCTATCTCTCGGTTTCTATTTTCGTTTTCTTTGTTTTCCATCTACTAAAAACATGTTTTCAGTAGATGCAAATTATATTTCAAGTTTACATTATTTTTTTTTTCTCTTCTCCTTAATTTTTCTTTATCATGAAAAAGATCTGTTGTTTGTGGTTGGATTTCCTTCTCTTAATTGCCAAGAATTTATTTCACCATCTCTGTTGTCACCACCACATGCCCTGTGGTCACAATCCCCACCCCTTTATGGACCATCTGCCCACCTTCCGTCAGTGTTTAACTTAACCCAGCCCAACTCCTCATAGCCTTGCCACAACATTTCACGGGGGGGGGGGGGTGCTGTATGTGTAAGTCTTTGAACTATTTGCATTAAAAGAGAACTAAAATAACTTTCTTTTGACCACTTTGCCTGTGTTCTCCCTTTCCAAACAACATTCAACCCTTTGGACCCCCCCAACCTCTCTTTCTCACTGTCTACTCCACCTCTCATCCTCTGGTTTATTTTTCTACAACCCCCTCTATATCTAGATTTACCCCCTCCTTCATAGCATACTACAGACCTTGCTTTTATTTTTTTTCCTCTACTTTCTCTCTTTATTTTTCAAACTTATCCTTTTTTTTTTTTTTTTTTTTTTTTTTTTCCCAAGCCAAGTTTTCCAAGTGATCTCTGTTTGGCTTAATATTTAAGCACAAACATCTAATATGCTCTTCTGTCCTTCTCTGTCAAATACGCCCCCCCTCTCCCCCACTTTTTTGTGTGTGTGTGTGTATATATATATGGAGGCTTCATAAAAGGGTTGGGTAAAGAATCCAACCGCTTGGCTGTTGCATTAATCAGAGGCGAATGCTGTGGACGGCTTTTGTCTACAAATGAGCCTAAATTAAGGCAAATCTATTATTCAACCACTGCTATGAAACTGGCCCTAACTGTCAGTGCTAATGTTTACATCAGACGAATCGCTAGCTCACACTGAAAGAACATACAGCAATAATTAAAGCCCACATCAATAAGTAAACATAATAGTCACCTTTTTACAAGTACTTTCTGAAATACCAGTCTTTTAATCTCTCTCTTTCTCATTTCTCTTTGTCTTTTTTTTCCCTCTCTTTGCCTTTCATCAACTTCAAAAGATAAGAGCAACTTATTTTTAATGTATCCATTTTTTTTGTCGTTTGCTTTTGTATATATGTTCTTTTTTTCAAAAGAGACCAAAAAAACTTTCAGTTGATCCACAAAAACCTAGTAGTACTGAAAATGTTTTGTTTGTTTGTTCTTTTTTTGGTTTATTTTTTTAAGTGGCTAGACTATTGACACAGAAGAGACCGTGCTAGAACTACTTACCATACTTAGCTTAGGCTGGCACAAGAGCAAAATTTTTGAGCACTTAGCAAAATTTGAACACAAGTCTTTTGTGATGAGATCACTGAATGTTATATACTAGTGATTTAGTATGACACAAGGCCATGTGTTTAGAGCAGCCAATAAAGTATTGAACTGAGCATGTAATACTAGCTTACTCATACCCAAACGCAAGGTACTGAAAATGGCATGATGGCCTCTGGTATACCAAATACAAATCATTTCTTTCACCCCTTCCATAACCTCCACCTAGAAGGGTGCTTATTTCGTATGACATGCTTAATTTCAAAGATTTTTCTCAGTGCCATGATTACTTTGTTCCACATTTATTAAATTTATAGAAAATTTCCTGACTGTCTATTTGAACTGGAGTACTTGTTTTAATGGTTGAAAAATTCTCATTGACATGACTAATACAGACTCCATTTGTAATTGCTACAAAAGCGTACTTGTTTATTTACATATACATACATACATACACACACACACACACATATATATATATATATATATATATATATATAGTGTGTGTATATTTTGAACAATAAAAAATAAATCATTTTCAGACACACTGGGTTGTATGTTAATATTTTTTGTTTTACTATTTCAATTAGGTTCCTTGACTAGTTTCGGCCAGCATGCCTATCATCAGGAAAAAAAAAAATCCCCACTTGTTAGTACAGTGGACTACAGGAGTGAATGACTGTTTCTGAAGAAAGTGAACTTTATCTGTATTTTACATTTGTTTTTGTTTTAGGGTTAATTTTGGTCAGTCCTTGTGTTGGCCAAATGGCCTCTTTGAAGTTGTTTTTAAGATGTATGGTGGGAGATTCATGACTTTAAGACTTCCCTCCTTCATCATTTTGACAGTTTTTGTTGGGAATGGGATGTGTGTGTTTAGTGTATGTTATAGATTCCCAAAGAACTAAAAGATAGAACAAATTGAATTATATTTTCGTTTTTATTGTTTTATATTTTATAGTATAAAAGATTTCCAACAAAGTTTGACCATTGTGCTCACAAAAAAAAAAAAAAAAAAAAAAAAAAATGAAGTATTGAAAGGACAGTGGTTTCCCTCCCCATGACACCATTTTATTTTAACCACCTTCAAATCTTCAGCAATGTTTTTATTCTTTTAAAAAGCAATGATTAGAATTGGGATAAAACTTAAATCTATGAAAGTGAATTTATACATTTTCTTTGTTCTTGAGAATTGACAACAAAAATAATAAACACTATTTATTTCTTTATTAGATTTACATATTTACTCTATTGTTTATTGGAGTGGTTGGCAAAAAAATGTTGGCTAATTGCCAGTAGATTCAAACTTTATAAAATGGTAAATAAGTATTTCTTTATACTTTGTTCACTTATAGTTGGGTTTATTATAAAGTAAAAAATTTATGAATAAAAAGTTGTTTTCATATTTATTTCTTTATAAATAGGTAAATAATAAATATTGCATTAGTTTTGTATTTGTTTTTAGAATAATGTAAATATGAAATTATTCCTGTAAATCTAATTTTGGATACAAAGGTCAAAGTTTGTCAGATTTTCTTTATATGCTAGCAGTTCTTTTCTTTTCTTTTATTTTTTTTCTCTAAGTGTTCTATTTTAAATACTTTTAATAAGTAAATAAATAAAAAAAAATGTTATACTCTGTGTATGTATGTATGTATGTACACACACACACACACACACACACACACACACTTGTTTGAAAAGTTTCCTGTCATTTCTGATTGTGTAGTCTTAATATAACTGAAGAGCCAATCAGAGTAGAGCTTAATGTATGTTGACTCTCCCATGGGGTTACTCAAATGGCTGTTGAATGAGCTGATGTCTTGTGCAACTGTTGCATTCACAATGACCAAATGAGATTCTTTGTCTCCTGTAAGATTCATATTGGCAAAACATTACATCACTTAGGCCACTCGGCTTCTCTACTATCTGAATCTTTTTCTCTCTATGAAATTTCAAACCATGAATGAGATTAAAAAAGAAATGGTATCTGATAGTGACCTTAATAGTTGTCTTCACAGATTATTTTGGAAAAGGAAAGGGTCATTGTAATAAGTGTGAGGTCAAAAGAAGAGTACTTTGATCATCATGACCATTTTAACAGTAACCCTCTATCTTGAGTGGCTATCGAGCCATTGCCTTAAGTAGGTTATTTTTCATTAATATTAAATAACTGGATACTTTCCCATACAGCTATTTTTTTCTCTTTATTATTTCTCTTAAGGGTTCTAAAGGAGGCAAAGTGTAATTTTGACATGGGGGGGGGGGTCTCAAATTTTATCTGATGAAAATTATTTGTGACTTAACCTTGTTCTTATATTCACTGTTTCAAGTGACTCGTATGGCGTCTAACACTGCATGAAAATGAGACTGTTGTATGAATACATGAAGTGTTTACCCCCCCCCCCCGAAAATAAATTACTTGAGCAACTTGTTTCTACCGTCTTCTTCAGCTTGAGCTCCTTACACTGGCTTAGAAAAGAGTTGGTGTCATTATTTGATTTGTGCGTGCTAATCTCATTCATTATCTGGATTTCTTTTTCCATTTGATGAAGCATTGCTAACCATTATTAATTTTTGACTCTCATTTCTTTTTCTAGGTGGTATTCACTCCATCTACTCAGGCAGTCATTCTATGACCAATATTTAGTTAATAATGTAGATTTGTTAGTCAATAGCCACCGAGTTGATAGTCTGAATAGTTGAGATGAAAGAAATACTAGTCAGAAGGTAATGGCTAAAAACGCTTCATCTAATAATCAAATTCAAGATGATTTTATTTTTATTTACTAATGGCTGTACAATGAAAGTTTGAGTTGTATTAAGATGAAAGAAATCTCTGCTGTGTCCCTTTATGACACAAGCAATTATTGCTCTCCACAACTTCCTCACCTTTGAAGCTCATAGTAATGTTTATCTCTTTGCCACTGTTGTAGCATACCTACGGACGATAATGGGTATGCCCACATTCCCATAAACGTTGGAGTAATGGATAGCAGCTCAGATTGAGGAATCGGAGAGCAGAGTTTGAATTCCAGTCAGGTCCATTACATTCCCTTACGTGCTAATACCCTTGGGAAAGGTATGAATCCTCTACTTCCCCTCCCCAGCTATGGGTAAATAGCAGGGCAGACTAGGTTTTATAACCTTGGATGGCAACTGGTCTACCTCAGAAAGAAATGGCAACCTACTGCGGGGGAAAAAAATCTGCCTTGTCGGTCATGTATCAAAAGATACATGATCGCCTAAGCGTGTATCATGCATGGCACATAACTGACTGACTGAATACTCTGTGTTGGTCTGCAGTTGGAGATTCATTGTGAAATTCACTTGACTCACTTCTAGCAGTTGACTACTTCTTCTACGCACCGCTGGCAAATCTTGTCTGTGTTGTTCTTGTCCTAAGTATTATCGTGCATTACCAAACTTAGTGTGATTATTCTATTCAGTAATCCTCCCTAGGTTACAACAGCCACACCCACTTCCTGTCCAACATCTATTCACTCAAGCTTATCAGGTAGGTGATTTGCTGCCTCCTCCTGTCTATTTTCCCTTTAGATATATCCTGTAAGTGTGCAATCTTCTAAGCCAGTGGTTCTCGACTTTTTCTACCCATGGATCGCTTTTTTTTTTTTTTTTTTTTTTGTGGACCCCCATAAACATTCAATGGAAATAAATAAAAAGCTTATTTTATCTTTTACCAATAAGTTTAGAATTGTATTATAGAAATAGTAAATGAATATGCTTTATTTTGAAGTAGAACTAATGAAAATAAACTTGTATTGAATAACTAAATTCTATGGAACATTTATGCACACTAGTAAAATAACTTAAACTATATTTAAAATGTTTTTACTGTCAAAACATCTGGTAGAGTAAAAAGGATGTTAATTTACTTGGCTTGATCTTGTTTTTTGCTAGTTTTAGAGCTGTTTCTCTATTTTGAGTATTTTAATATGGCATAGATTACGGTAGAAATTCTAGTTCTCAATTGTAACAACCATTCCAAAGTGAAATTGTTTTACGAACCACTAAAATATTACACCCAATTTGTGTGTGGATCCCTGTTGAGAACCACTGATGTAAGCCATCCTTCTTTACTAGTCAAAATGAATAATGGTTGACAAGGCTTCATCTAATAAGGGTTCAAGGGGATATAACTAGAAATGACTGTAGAATAAAAGGATCTGAATAGTTGCAATGAAAAGCAAGTGAAATTAAGATGAAAGAAAGAAGTCAAGAATTAATGACTGATAAGACCTTATCTAACCTACACTTCACAATGTAGGTAACCATGGCTCTCCATGGGTTCTTTTTCTTTATTATATAGAAAATATGGTGGAGTGGTTTCCCACTGCCACAGTTGTAAATTCATTCTCTTAGATTGGCTGCTACACAAGAGTCCAGTTTATCCCGGCATTTAATGTATATTTGGGATGAGAAGATATAGATTCATTGTTTTCGCAACAGTATTAGTGAATGCAAAAGACTAGGCTGGAATTTGAACTCTGAATGTTGATTCTCACTTCCATACTGATAAGTTACTCTACCCACACATCCTACAAATCCTAGTGCATGGAAAACAAAAAGTATGACATGAAACCATCTACGAGAAAATAAAGACTTAATTTAAATGTTTAGTTTTGTTTTTCTACCAGCCATAAAATCGTCTTTAAAATACCTCGGTAGGATTAAGCAAGCTAACCTGGTTAGTAGTTGGGTAAACTGGGATCTAGGAGAAGGATAACTCTTTATTTAAAATGGATTGTATGTGCAGCTAGCGACTCTGGCCCATAAAAGCCTACTTGATAGCAAAAACCACAATAGCAGCGTCATGAGACTAGCACATATACACTTGGAAAGGTAGGACTCTATTTCTTCTCCTCCCAGCTTGGGTTCTCTACCTTTATTTGGCAACCAGTCTAGAAGAAGGATAACTTTTAACAAGCTAGTCTGGTTGACTATTTACTGCTGAGTAGTGAGCTTGATCCTCATTGGGTCCTCCATACTTGTGCTCGTGTGCCAAATTAAAAAAAGGATCGTCTCTTTGGTCATTGATGGGTGTCAACTGAGGATGAATTCTATTTGTTTATGATGGCTACTGAGAATTTCTCAATCCATGCCATGTCTGAAAACGGACTAAATGAATCGTTTTTTTCTCCACATTTTTCAGTACCTTCTCTTATTTCTACATGTCATTTCCTTTGTTACTTTTTGTTTTTATAAACATTAAGGTTGCTTCATTTTTAATATTTGACAAAATCGAGACCTGGAAAAATTCCTGAATTTCAGTTTGAATTATAGTTTTTCAGGTAATTTTGTCAGCCAGGTGTGGTAATTAAAAGTCAGAGATGTTCTTGTTAAAAGGATTTTTCTTTTTCTATCAGTGCATTAAAAACCACAATGACAAATGTTATGACTTTATGCAATTAAACAAGTGAAAAGTAATTTTTATTAGGATAGTAAGCTTTCAGATTTCATCTCTGCCCAACCCCCCTCCTTTGCACTGTGAATTTCACCTAGAAATATTTATTAGTTTTTGGTTGTTTTTTTTTTTTAGTTTTTGTATTTTTCTTTAGCTTTAACAAGTCTCCAAAATAAAACGGTTTTAAGAAATTTTTTTTCCCTTTTTTTTTTTTTCTTTATCACCTTGCTTCAGGGTGAATTGATAATGCCACTAAGATGCAAGGGGCTGCTGTACTCCTCTTCAAAAGACTGGGGAGGAGGAGTGTTCACATAGTGTAGCGGTTACCAGCAGAGAAAGCAGGATTATTTGGAAATTCCACCTGAAGCCATTGCATTTACTTTTGCACAAATAACCTTGGAAAAGTATGACTTCATCTTTCTGGACATCTAGGGATGATTAGTTCTTTAGATTTGGTTGATTACCAGTCTAGGAGAAAGACAACTATGGATTCAAAACTGGTTGATCAGTAAAAATCTACTTGCTATAGAAATCACAGTACCAACAACTGGAGAGCTAATGTTCCTCAAAGGAATCTACAGAGTACACGACACAATAGGAAGGACTTTATTTAATTCAAAATTTTGATTCATTTTTATAATTGCATGCATAGAAATGCTTTTAGTATTTGCTGTTTTACTAAGTTTATATAGAAATGCATTGGAAATAGCATCATAAAAATGAGTAAAAAAAAAAACCGCAAAAAACTCTGGTGTTGCAAATCAGGAAGAAGGGATTGTCAGTGGTCAGGAGTTGAAGCAGGTTACTGATAGTCTAGGCTTATTATGATTTGACGGTTTTGCATTTGTTTTGTATTTTAGACTTTTCCTTTTTTTTAATAAATATTGCATTAACAATCTTTTGCAGATAATGATTTTTTTCCAGATAAGTTCTATTTAATCCATAACTGGGGGAGAAGAGCTGGAGTCATTATTTTTCCCAAGAGTATTTATATGTAAATAAATGTAACAAACTTAACTGCAATTTGAACTAAGCTTTCTTATTCTGAGCCACTCAATCCTTTTGTACAGGCTTATCCCTTGATTCCGGTTTCTTCCAAAGCTTTTTCCTTCTCTTTCACTTCATGTGGACACTTGCGACTTAGTGGCATTATCCCCTTGGTTGAATTGGTGCCTCTTATTCCGTAAATCTCTTGAACCTTGTACAGGGTGACATCATTGTAATAAAACCAAAAATAAAAAAGCTCACCTATATCTTATGACCTTTAATATAAATTTATTAATTTTACTGTAGAAGTACATTAAAAAAGAGGAAGAAGGAAATTAATAAAACATTACTTATAGAATAGATTTATTGTAAACATATTGTTAATAATTGGAAGGCTTTGAAAATTAGATAAGAAAGAATTGTCAGTGGGCAGGAATTAATACTAATTAATGAAAGAAAAGTCCAATTAGTGGCAGCAATGTTAGACTTATTACTAAAAGTTCTACATTTAGAATAGTCATATAGTACAATAGTCTTGTGGATTAGGGTTGATTTGTGAATTTGGTGAAATAGTAATTGTGAGTTCAATCCCTGGGAGAGGTAGTGCAGATTTAGATTCAGTGGCAACAGATAACATAACTCTAGACATGGATAGCCGAACATCGACAATCTACCCCTTTTCTTATTTATTGATTGTAGTAACAAACCAAATTCACACAAATGGTCTAGTCAAACTCTCTTATTCACAGCCATCTCTGCTGCCACCACCAGGGTGGAGAAAGGGAGGGGGTGACAACCCCTGATGCTCAGAATGTGAGTGGGTGCCGACGAACCTTGTAAACTAAATAAAAGGTTCAGTTTCAAATAATTTCATATTGATTTTTCCACATTTTCTTTTAATATGCAATTTTGAAAAATTTTTTTCATTTAAAATAGTTTCTATATTAATTTTTACACAATTCCACCATTTTAATCATTTTTTTCTCCTACAATTTTATTATCTTTTGTGTTAATAAGTTTTATAGTTAAAAAACAAAGCCAGCTTACAGTAATCGGTATTTTCATTACAATATTTGATAAGTATTTGAATTCTTTCTGTACTTATTATCTTCTCTTTCTCTTTGAGATGGAGAAAGACACAGACTAGCTGAATTTTCATTTTTTTTTTTTTTTTCATACATCAAGTGACAACAAATGTTTTTAATAATCTTGCTAATTTCAATGATAATGCCATTTTGATAATTCTCTTTCCACCTGGGTTTCCTGTAATTTCTTTGCAAGGCTTTGTTTTATATGGAGAGAGAACTGTTATATATATATATATATATATATATATATATATATATAATTTAATTTCACTGGCTTACGGGTTTTTCCCTTTTTGCTTTTTCTTTTTGAGATCTGGTCTCATGGCCTGGAAATGCAAAGCTGTTTGAATTTTAAAGTTACATTTAATTTTATATTCTCTGTCTGTCTCTGTCTCTCTCTCTCTCTCTCCATCCATTCAAATCTAAAATGATTGTTTGAAAATGTAATGGCATACCAGATTATAGGCTTTCTGAAATGGTGTTTTTAAAATCCCAAACACACACATTCTGGCTTGTTGGATTAGATAAGGTAATTTAATTTATTGACCTCTTATTCTCAAAAATCCCACTGCATTGTCTTTCATTCTGACCTGAAGAAACTGAGCCTAACACACGTCATTCATGTTCATTGAAATGTGCTGCCTATAAGCTTTTCCATTTTGTCTCGTCTATACACACACGCACACACACTTGACTTTTAATCTTGTAAAACACTTTGATTTCCTAAATCTAAATTGTGAATATAACCAAAACATCAAAATTGAGACTTTTCAACTATTTGAACATTTAAAAATGATTTTTTTTTTTTTTTTTAAGGGCTGAATAAAACTCAGTAGGTGTGACATAGAAAAGTTGAAACCTCATTAAATAAAATTTTATGCTCACTGATTAGCACGCAGTTACATGTTTTGACATTGAACTAATATCCTTGGGAAAGGCATGAATCCACTTGTGCCTGTGCTCTGTTCCATCGTTAAAAAGCCTTGCAAAATGCCATGCCACAATTGTTGATGAAGTTGTATAGATGAATGAGTTAACACTTAAGAAACCACTCTCCCATAGCATATGGATAGTAGCGACTGCAGAGAGATCCTCAGACTGGTGACCTTGAGAGTTGATCACATTGTTGTACTGAATCTAGTATTAACCATTCATACAAAATAACTCGTCCATGAAAATAAAATCTGTCTACAGTCAAGTGTTTTTTCAGTATTCTTCCAGTTGTTATAATTGGATAAAGGGATACAAATTGTTACCTTGTGCCAGACTTGACCAGAAAAGTGGTTACTGATTTTAAGAGATAACTCTTGCTTGCTGTTTAGGATTTCCCTTCCAATGCACTGAATTTGCAGTAATCAGAAATGTTTTCGCATGCAATGTTCCTTTTAATTTATTTTATTTTACAGTTGTAAGTTTGATTTTGTGACAAAACTCAAAATAAAAGTTGAAATAATTAATCAAAACATAAACAATTGTTTCCTTAACTCTTTCAATTCCCCCGGGACAAACGTGTCCCACAGATGCTTTCTATACGTCCTGCGAGACATAATTGTCCCCAAAACGCATTGATATGGGATAAAGTGGACATAGTGTCCCATTGCTATAATTCTAATATATATATAATATTATACATTCAATAATTTTTTCTATGTCAAAGTCACTTAGATATGTCTACTGAAACAAACAATATTTTTGCTATATACATAAATTACATGAATGTGGACATGAAAGGCTTAAGTAGATCTATTTTTAATCTTTAGTTCTTTGTGTAAGAATTTCTCTGTATTTATTAACACGTTCATTTTATTATCATAATTTGAAAGTTTTTATCATCATCATCATCATCATTATTTGGCCAGTACAAAACTGGAAAGGGGGGGAATCACTCTTACCAGATATATATATAAATTTTTTTTAAAAATTTAATACAGAAAGCTTGAATAGAGCCATTGATGTCAGCATGAGATCATGGATTTAAAACTATTGAATCATACTGTATTTAAAATTCATGAACTCTTGGATCATATTTAATTTAGATAAGTGGGAGAGAAATTTAAAAAGTAATCAAATTTACAATGAAACCTAGCTTGGAAGTTTTCTCCAGCTTTTTGTGAAAACTTGTTTGGCCAAACGAGTAGCTGATTTGGTGATTCTGGTGACTAGAGAAACAAGTAATAGGAAAAGGTCACAACTTTGACTACTACATAACCTTAAACAAAAAGTTAGACTTGGTTTAGTTGACCTGGCAGATAAAAAGTAGGTATTTAACCACTCCAGTGGAATGTGACACAAGGGTTAGGGTTGGTAACCCATGCTTAGGTACAAAAATTGCTGAAGCCCTCCCAGCACTTCCTCTTTTAATGAAACTGCAGCCCCCCCCCCTTACCGTAAATGAGATATTGCTTGGTGAGACAAGCTCTTAGGGATCTAGTACATAATATTAATTTACCTCACTTCTCTGCTCAAACAAAAAGTCATCTGCTGAAAACATGAAAAAAAAAATTTGAGAATTTTCAAAAATGAATTTAAAAAAAAAAAAAAAATGCTCCAGTGTTTCATTAGCATTTGTACCTACAAACTTTCCTTACCATTTGTACCTACAAGGAATTTGGTGATAGTTTTTAGCTGTATTTTTAGTTAAACAAAAGCAGACAGACCCCACCTCTCAATTGTTGATGTTTGCAAACAAAAATGCTAGGACACCTGCAAGTCTATTTTTATTTACTTTTTAAATACAAACGTTTTTGTCTCCTTTTCCCCCTCCTCCTCTCTATCGGCGTCTCCTCCTCCTCCTCCTCTCTGTCGGCGTCTCCTCCTCCTCCTCCTCTCTGCCGGCGTCTCCTCCTCCTCCTCTCTGCCGGCGTCTCCTCCTCCTCCTCTCTGCCGGCGTCTCCTCCTCCTCCTCTCTGCCGGCGTCTCCTCCTCCTCCTCTCTGCCGGCGTCTCCTCCTCCTCCTCCTCTCTGCCGGCGTCTCCTCCTCCTCCTCCTCTCTGCCGGCGTCTCCTCCTCCTCCTCCTCTCTGCCGGCGTCTCCTCCTCCTCCTCCTCTCTGCCGGCGTCTCCTCCTCCTCCTCCTCTCTGCCGGCGTCTCCTCCTCCTCCTCTCTGCCGGCGTCTCCTCCTCCTCCTCCTCCTCTCTGCCGGCGTCTCCTCCTCCTCCTCCTCCTCTCTGCCGGCGTCTCCTCCTCCTCCTCCTCCTCTCTGCCGGCGTCTCCTCCTCCTCCTCCTCCTCTCTGCCGGCGTCTCCTCCTCCTCCTCCTCTCTGCCGGCGTCTCCTCCTCCTCCTCCTCTCTGCCGGCGTCTCCTCCTCCTCCTCCTCTCTGCCGGCGTCTCCTCCTCCTCCTCCTCTCTGCCGGCGTCTCCTCCTCCTCCTCTCTGCCGGCGTCTCCTCCTCCTCCTCTCTGCCGGCGTCTCCTCCTCCTCCTCCTCCTCCTCCTCCTCCTCTCTATCTCCCCCCTCTCTAAGAAAGAAAGTCACCATTTTTCCATCTCTTGTTTCTGCTTTGTTACACTTGTAACTTTCAAGTATAACAACAAAAGGTGAACCTGTTTCATAAAAAGAAAAAGGATCTATTTTATTTGTTTCTTATCGAAAGATGCTATTGTTAGCCATTTTGCTTACCTGACGGGCAGCTGTGGTCACTTAGTAAGCCAGAACCTGCATTCTCAAGCAACAGAAGCGACATAAAAGAATGGGTCACCTGACCTAAGTGACAACCACTTTTACTGTCACTATTAAGACCAGCTTCAGACAGAATGTGAGAGAGAGAGAACAAACCTGGTGTTTGACTTGTTAGTCAGCCAATGAGCTCGAGCTGGCCAACCAACTGATAACCCTGTTCCTTCCACATGCACCTACCTATTCGGGGTGGGGTGGGGGGATTATCTTTGACCAAACCACCCCCAAAGCACCCACCTACACTGCTTTTGCCTCAAAGCCCAAGCTTCTTTTGATCTCACTACATAAATTGACTTTTTACAATCTCCGGTGAACTCAAAAGAAAAAAAATGATAAATAAAAAAAAAAAAATAAAAAAAACCTGGAAGAAAAAGAAAAAAAACCCCAAAAAACCTGAAAACAAAGTTGTAAGCTAGGTTGGGGGAGGGGTCGGATTCCCTTTAACAAAACTTAAAAATTTATTTTTTTTATCATGATCATTATTATTATCATGAGCATTTCCCATGTATAGCTTAGTTTTGACACAAGGAAACCAGTGTGGGACACTTAGCTAAGATTGAACATGTTAATCATTACCCAAGGCATTAAAAAGAAAAGTTTCAAGGTAAAAAGCAATCTTTGCTGTAATCCTGGTGATGGAAAGGAGCCGATACATTCTGTCTTAGTGTCACTTGCCCACAACGTTATCCACCCAACACTCTTTCTCTCATTATATATATATATATATATATATATATAATGTGTGTGTGTCTGTTCTTGGGTCTCATTACTTTTTATTTTATTTTCTAACACTAAAGTTCACACTATACAAGGCTTGAGAGCCGCCAAGATAGTTACTGGTTGTGATGATTGAGCTTGTGTGATGGGGAGTGAAGGATAGATAATGATTTGGCCCTTGACTTATATAGGTCAAGCTTATACTGTTGAGGGAAGCACCCACATGCGAGTCTTTCACAAACTAGCAGCTTACTTGTTACTGGAATTTTGTAAGGTATGATTTATTTTTACTTATTTTATGCAAATTTCAACCCTCATTCACCCTTTTTAGCGAGCCTGAAGACCCCCCCCCATAGAACAAAAGGATTGCTAGTAATATTGGAGGTACTGTAGAAGGAATTAGGGGGGGGCTGGAGTGAAGCACTGCTACAAATTTAACAAATTTATTTGTTTTAAAATGTTTATAAACAGTGGCATAATTGCAAAACATTGAAATAAGATCTGAAATCTTGTCAGTCCTTTGACCATCTTAAAGTTAAATAGTTTTCTATTTCTACCTGAGCATGTTGAGAAGTTCCCTTTTTTGTGTATGTGTATTTCTTTAATGTAAACAATCTTATGGTTGTTTTCATCTCTTACTATTTGTCATTTTGAATTATGGTCGTTGTTGAAGTATATTTGTATCATTTCATCTTTTAGATGTTTTGTAGATTTTTCTTTTATTACTTCAATAGGGGCATAAGTTGCTGACAAAATGAAAGACCAAATTTACCTGAAGCAGGTTGAAGTATTTGAGATGCTATAGAAAGATGATACTAGCTTTGGGGGAGGGGATGCATAGTCAAAATTTCAGGCAATCTAAGATTATTAATTCTTCAAGTATTACTTCATTTGAGTTGTTTTCTTATCACAATTCTCAGAATATCATTATTAGATGAAAGAAATCCTAACTTGAAAATCATTGTTCCCCCAAAATATTAGGACTATTAATCCAAGTAAAATATTTGTGTAGTTTACTTGGGAATAGTGGTTTGGTATAGTATCTCATGCCTCTCGTTATTGAACTTGTGCTGTCTGGCTTTTTACAATTCAAGCTCTAAGCTTGACACTTAAATGGGGGGGGGGACTGATTTTCTCGGTCATCATTTGTTAAAATATTAAAATATTGCCTGTGTTGGTAGAAAGCTAGAGTACTTTTGTGTTAGTCACCTGCAACAACTATGTCTAAAGTACAGATTCCTAAAAAAAAACATTGGCAAGTTAATTTGTATTTTCTTTTTCTTGCCAAAAAGAAAGTCTGTTCAGTATAGCAGAAAGAAAACATTTTCTCTTGAATGGTTATTGTATATGTTTATAGTCAGGTTCCAAATCAGTTGTCAGATTTTTACAGCTCTTCCCAAAGAATTTCAAAATTCTGAGAAGTTTGAATTAAGAAAGAAAGAAAAAAAAAAAAAACTTCACACAAAACAGAATTTTTTTTTTTTTGTTAATCCAGACTTTTTCAAATTTTCATAACCAATGTGGAATTGATTCTCTAAGTTGATTTTGTTTGTTCTCTTTCCAGTGTTAAGGTTTTTCATTTTATTTTTGCTATGGAGACAAAAGATACACCACCATTTTCAAAAAGAAAATATATCTTTGGTCTTTTAATAATTTTTTTTCTTTAGGCTTCCATCCTTTAAAATTGTGGACATTAGCTTTTGGTAGAAGGGACTCTAATGAAATATATCCCAAAGTTGAAAGTAAATCATATGAATCAATGTAGAAAAGTAGCTGACAAAGTATGAAAATGCGTGGGTAGGAACAGTAATCACTTGGGAATTGTGCAAATCGTTTATATTTTAACATATAGACAATAAGTATATTCATCAGTCAGGAGTTGTTGTAGGGAATAAATGTAAGGAAAGTTCAGATTGAATATCGTATCCAAATATTATAAGACTAGAAAGAATCTGCAATATCATTGTTCTTGGCCTGGCATCTCGGCCTCAGTCCCCCCCCCCCTGCACCAATCACTGTAACATCGTTTTACTGTGCCTTTTCCATAAATATTTTCATGGTAATTGGTTTGATGAGCTTTACTCTTTATTACTTAGGCTTTATGAATTTAAGTATACTATTTGATTGGTGGCAAGGTCTTGTTATTTTACAGCTGAAATTGCTAAATTCTATGCTGACAGTTTCTTTCCCTATACTCCTCGCTTGTGGGAATCTCTCTGGTTACTTTCTAGTTAGATTTTCAAAAATTTAATTACAGTGTCAATCATTATCTTCTGTCTTAATTCCTGTTCTCTTATTGTTCTCTCTCACTCAGTAACCCCTTGCATCTTAGTGGCTTTATTGCCTTGCTTGATGTGAAATGTTTGAAAAGAAAAAAAAAAAGTAAACCAGATTTAGTCATTGTAAAGAAACACAAGAAAATCTAAAGAATCAAAATCATTTTGACAAGAATTTTTTTTGTACGTGTGAAATCGATATCTACTTGCCTAGTAAAAAAGTTTCTCTTGTAATTATTATTAGTCATAGTAGGTAGGAACATTTTTTTGGGGGGGGGGTCAAACTTGGGGATAACATCAAGATACTTAGAGACCATCTAAGTGAAGTGAGTTATCTGACCTGAAGGTATTTCTGACAGGGTCCCACCTGTAAGTTCCTGTACTGTGTTTATCAAAGCCTGTCACCATATCGTTTACATTTGGTTGTGATGTATATGGCCGCTGTACCCCTTACAGATTGGGTGTCATCGAAGGGTATAGTGGGCTTTGTGTATTTGTACCTTATCATTGCTTTCTCACATCATGATGAGAATAAGAATTCTTCAGCATGATGGGGATATTTTTCTTTAAGGCATCTAGGCTGGTTGATATCAATTTTACAATCAAGAATACGAAGAACATTTGTCAGATTTGCTTTTACTTCATTAAAAATGACTAACCAGGTACTTCTGTTAAGTTTCTTGTGGTTTCCTTGTATGTGAACAAGAAATTTTTTTGTGGGAGTACTTAGTGAGTGTAGAAATTGTCCAAATGATTGTTCATTCCAAGCACTTTCAGGCCATTTTCAAGGATTTTAATAAACAAAAAAAAAACCTTAACATCAACTATGAACATGACCACAATTTACTGGCTGAATTCAGGAATTAAAAACATGTCTACCTTTCAGCTTCATTTCTTATAGAAATATTTAAGCTTCAATATAAGTTTCATTACTTCCTAGACATTCATTCCAATTGTCAAGAAGTTTATAAATGATGTGATTGTAAAAATTATTTTGGTTTTGTTGTAAAATACAAGAATAACTCCTGACCAACCTCTTCTCTTGATGTCAACTTTAGGCCATTGAAATGGTTCTGTAAATCTTTAAACAAGTGATTATCAAGGAGCAAAGTTTGAAAACTGAGCTCCTGTAAGAGATCTTTAGTCGATTGTGCAGTGTAAGGAGGGTCATTACTGTAATTGATTATTACACCGTCTCTGTTGATTACGAATGAACATTTTTTGCCCTAAGCTGCTTTCAAATGAAACAAAGTTATTAGCACTAGAGATCAGTGTTGGTTAATTGTCTAACGGTTTATAATGAATAATTCTTAGAATATTCCACCATACCATCAACTTCTCTCTGTTGCTGAGCAGGTCTGTTTCTTTGACTGATTCACTGATGCTGGTGCTTAACATTATGGTAAAGGATCCATTTCTCATTGCGATTAACAAACCTGACCAAAAGCAGCACTTGAAGTTGTCATGTAAGCAATGACTCACACCAATTAACATATTATTGCCATCTTGGTGACGGGTCTTGTGGGACTCATTTTCTAACTACTGAAGCCTCTTCAGTCCTTTTCAGTTTGCATAGGACTGTCATCTGACTGACATTAACTGTCTCACTGAGTTCCCTAGACTTAGTGGGGGCAGGATTTACTGTGAGATCAGCATCCAAATCCTTTGAATAGAGTGTACTTTTGGACAACACTCTCTTCATTTGTCCTCCAGACAAAATTTCTTAGTTTTTAGATGGGAAAACCACCACCTACAACTTCTTCCACTGGATGCATCAACCCCATAAATATGTGCGATGGAATTTTGCTGCTGCACTTGCATTGGCACCTATGCCGAAGGGCAGAGTCTCGTTCGGGGAGGTAGACTGTCCCTGAACCTGTTTTTACGGGTTCCAATAGGGAATATTTTTGGCTGAGCCCACGGGCTTGGAAACCCACATTAAACCTGGCCTTGTGCCACATGTAACCCTTGTGGGGGGGGGGCTAAATATTACTTGCATTGGCACCCTTTATGAAACTTGTAGAATAAAATACTTTGAATGTGTTCTTTTGTTGGGATGAACATAGGTGCCAATTCTGAACTATATTATGAAGAATATTCTTGTAATTTGAAAGGGGAAAAAAAGAGGCAGAACATTTGTTACACACACACACACACACACACACACACACACACACACACACACCGAAGGATGCCCCCTCTACTAGGGTGGCTAGCTAATCCCCATTGCAAACGCCTGCTCAGGCACATTTGTGTTTGTTCAACACCTGCAGAGCGCACTTGCAGTTTATAGTGCAACTATGATGTGCTGACCTTAGTTACAGTTTCTGGGAAAGAGCACATGATGTAGCATGATTGAACAAATCTAGCACAGCCATTGACAGCACAAACCCCATACTGAAATTTTTTTCCCCTTCGATTAAATTTGAACAAGGGAATGACTCTTATCCAAAATATAGGAGAAAGCCATAAGATGGATGTCACATCAGCAAAATCATTGAGTAATATTGAAATGTATCATTTTTCTCCACAAATTATAACACTGATTTGAAATCAATTTTTTTTTTTTTTTGAGAAAAAGAAATGACACATGCAGCAAGGCACAGGTAATTTGGCAAATATGAGAAATAAAGGTGTCAGTTTAAACGGACACCAGGAAGATATATTTTTAAAATGATGTTAAACAATTTTGTTTAACTCTTTCAAATTTAAAAATCTGCAATTACCAATATACAGTATTTGATGTGGCGTATATCTTTCCCCATGCCTCAACTACCTCACTCTTAGGTATAAAGTTAATATATCTGGTAGGCTAATGTTTACTCAGATTAACGGTACTTGGACTTAGGCTAACTCCATAATATTGTAATATTCAATGTCAATGACAGAGATGTCAAATATGGGCAGTTAAGTGCAACAAATTAACAGTAGCCAAAAATAATGACATTAAAATTGCAATAAATTTCTCCACATTTTCTCAAATGAATTTGATATCAAGTCTACCACTTCATCCCTCTCTACCACAGCCACATCCTAAGGTGCGGAGAAAGAGGCAGGGTGGGATCAGTAATTGACAAACAGGTTGAAAATAACCGTTTCTGGTTACAAAAAAAAAAAAAAATTCATTTTTAACCTTTAGCCTACCAAATTCTTTCTATTTTTGAGGGTGCAAAAACATGAACACCTACTGTATTAAAATTGTTATAACTTTGTGTGTATAGATTTTATTTTTTGTATACTAATAAAAGAATGGATTAATATTTTGATGTACAGTGTAACCCGGATATAAGAGACACTGATATAAGAGAAACCCGGATATAAGAGATTTTCTCTGGTCCCAAATTAGAGCCTGTGTTAATGTATATATAATAGACCAAACCCGGATATAAGAGACTTCTTCTCCGGTCCCGACAACTCTCTTATATCTGGGTTACACTGTAATACATTGTTTTTGCATGCATTTTTTGACATTGAAAACAGAAATTGAAACAAAATAAAAAAACGAATGCATTAACAATTTAACATACTTTAACTTTTCTTACTCCTTGTGGAGTTCTGGGGTGCAGTACAAAGCCAAATATCTAAGGCGGCCTTCCTTTCATCAAAAGTGGCATCCTTCCATGTGTTTATGAGTAGACACCAGCATTTGTTCCTCTCCTACACCTGACTAGCATATTTATTTGTCTCATTGACAGTTATTTCATCATTTGTAAATAGATAAAATAATTCACTTTCAGAAAGGCTATCAGGTATATCCATGGCTCCCCTGATAGCCTTTCCATAAAATTAGTCAACTGTGGATGATAGTAGCTGCTTGACACCTCGTGTTCATCATAGTTTTCCTCCCTGTCAGTAGTGTGGTTATAATCTCTATCTCCAACCACTTTACCATTGATATCCATCTGAGTAAAGCTTTTGAAATCATCATTGGGGTCTGAATCAAAGAAGAACTCCTGAATAATGTGAGTTTAATCGATGTTACACCTTGTGTAAATGAATTAAAATGTCGTCTGAAAACGGAAGTTTAGCCTCGTTCCAAAGCAGTAGTAGGCTATTTCCAGCTTAAACTACCAGAAATAACAGTTGACAAGTGTCTATTTATAGCAACCCTCTCAAGGTAACAGAATGCACCTACAGGTTATAAAGGAAAGTTTTATGGTGACAATTTTCACCTCCAGCTAAATAAAGGTTACAATCAATCATCCCCCACCACTTACAGACCTCCAGTAAAGCAGAAATTAAAATGTCTAGGAAGATTATATTGAGCCAGTTTTTCAAAGTAAGGAGGAGGTGGATTGAAAATCAGCATTCTAAAATCCTGGCTTTTTACCTGGGTTCTGTTGGGAAATGTCTACCCATTTCAACCATGAAATATGATACTATTTGCTACTTGTATCTCTTCAAGAGTCCTAAGATGATGTGAAAGTAAGCAGGTTTACCGGTATACCAATCTCCTACCTCCTTATTTTATTTGTTTAATCAAGTTCACCCTATGCAAGGCAATAAAGCTGCTAAGACACGTGGAGGTGACTCGCTGTAGAAGAATTAGAAACAAATATCACTAATGATTGACAGCAAAGTAATCCGGACGACAGTAGATAGTGGTTGACATTTAAATTTTTGTTGATTAAAGCTGCCTGGAAAGAATGGAGCCGGAAGGGAGTTCCATAAGTGAGAAGTGTGACAAAAGAAACTGCTAGCATCGAATTTACAGTTACATCTAGCCAACTCAAATGTAAATTGATCAGGTCATGATGCCAGTCTAGTACTGCACTTAAATTCAAAAAGTTTAAGTAACTGTAGTAATCCATTTCCCCCACCCTGCCAGTTATGCAGATTTTTTTTCATGCTCAACTCTTACAGGCATTTTATTAGCCCTAAGGCACTAGGTAATTTACATGACTGTGTAGGACACAAGCAATTTTGGGCCTATCTTCTCAGTGAAAGAAACAATGTCCATTACAGTACCATAGCAAAGAGTTCATCCAAACAGTTACCATGAAAGTATTTTATATATATATATATATATATATATATATATATATATATATATGATGGGGGGGTACTGGGAGAAATCACCCTCAAATATTAAATATTTTAGGGGTTTACTTTTCTGTTCTGTAATATGTTACTCCGTTAAGATATTAAAGTCAGGTATGTGTAAATATGTGTGATGTAATGTTTCTACCATGAAACTACCGTGGATTTGTCAAAGGGAGGGACTTTGGTAATATAAGTCTGGACAGATAATCTCATTGTATGGTGCCATTAGGAAGTGCCTACCATTTATTGAGCCAAGTCTTGAAGGTAAATGAAACTGTTTCGAAGCCATTGGTTATTATAACAAATGTGTACCAATTTGGCTAATAATTGTGGGCCTTCCTTCCTACATGATTTCTACTTCATCAAAGGAAATGATTATTGGATGAAAAGGTGCCTGGAAATCCAAATGTAAGTCACCATTATGATGTTTACCAGTTTTGATAATAAATATGGAGTTGAAGGGAGTGTATTTATTTTATATATTGCATTTTACTCGAGAAAACACAGACAAATGTTTATACTTTCTAAATAAGTCGGTGAAATAAAGAAACTGGAAAAATGTAAACAAAATTTTGCTGAATGACTGACAGTCTGTTTTTGAAAATTTAAAGAGGTTTTATGTCTGCTTTGGGAGAATGTCATTTACAGTGTGAAAGTTATGATGAATAGGCAGGGTTGGAGATGATGGTGGATGGGTCCATCAAAGTCAGAAGTGACTTTTGGGTGGAGTCCTCATCTACATTTTCACTAACTGTAGTCCCAGCTTTAAAAAACTTTACATCATCATCATCATCATTAATAATAATAATAATCTTCCTATGGCCCAATGTGTATCCATTTTTGTCTTCTAATACATTTCTCTTTCCAGAAAAGATGAACAATTCACTCATCTGTTGTGGGTTCTTCTGTTGATATAGAAATTATTATTTTTGTGTTATGGCATTGTTGCCTGTTTGTGCTGGCCCATTTGGGTGGATGGGAGGGATAGAGGATATTGACATTTATTGGAGATAAATGACTCTAAAGATGTTGACTGCCATCATAGTTTTATTCAAATACTCTGCACTCACTAAATGACACTCCCAGTAGAATATAATCACATCACAAAACAGGTTGTATAGTACACTATTATGGGTTTTATACTGGTTTTGGAATATCACTCATTTGCTAGTTTGTTTATAACACAAACACTAGGAAGTGAAATTTGCAAATGTCTTCACAGCATGTTAGGTAAGGTTCTTGAAAACTTATACATACTTCAACAACTGGCAATATAATTTTCATCAATATGTATGTGTATGTCTGTAGCAATAGACGTATTAAATAATACCAGCAGTTTTTAGTGAGGGTAAGTAAACAAGTAATTTCTGGGATGAGGTATTATCATTATTTACAGTTGAACTCGTGTTCTACTCTTTATCATCACAGCCTTTTGCCTGTTGGGCTCAAAGTGTCTGTCAATTGAAATAATTTTCAGAGAAGTTTTAACTGAACTCTTTATTTAAACTTTGCATGTAGTTCTCCTTCTACTGTCAGTTCGTTTGGACATCTTGTTGTTTTTAGTACTTCTCAGTTATTGCTGGTCCTGTTTCTGTAGGTCACTGGCATAGAGTATTGGTTTGTAGACTTGTAATTGTGAGGTCAATCCTTAGGCTCAGTAGTACACTCAGTCTGGAAACTAGATTAATAACTAAGTGATACTGAAAGATGAGATATCCTGAGACACGAACAATGGAATAATAGCAATCTATCCCTGTAGATTAAATAAAGGGTTCAGTTCAAAATTTCCTCATGTTTACTCAGATTGGCAGTAACTTTTAAAAAATATAAAGGGCTTGAGGGCACAATGACTGAAATGTGATAAAGTAAGGATGTTAGACTAAATAATGTAATAAAGTAAACTAATAATAGTAATAGTAGTAATCTCTTAATTAGAAAACCTTTCTTTTTTTTCCTTTCCATTAGCATAGCTGATTCAAACCTCGAGGACAATAACTCTTTGTCTTCTTGGTCTGTTTTCTACTGATATAAAATGAAAAGATAATATAGAATCAATTGCTAGATCTGTTGCTAAGAATCTTACTCCATTGTAAGTCAACCATCCATCCAAGCATTGAATATTGATGCCACATCTGATCTGATGTTTCAGCTATATATCTATAGATTCTTGACAAAATCCAAAGAATCAGCAATATTATTGGCACCTTTGCTTCAATTTCCTGCTGATGTAACAGTATAAATATTTTCATGGTAATTGTTCTGATGAGCTTTCCTCTTTGGCACCTTGATTTTTGTGAATTTATGCACAGTACTAGACTGGCAGTTAGGTCTCATGATTTTACTGTTGAAATTACTAAATGTAACCATAAGTTTTATGCTAAGTTTCTTTTATTGGATTTCTTGCTTGTGGAACTCTCTTCCAGTCACTTGCTTTCCTGTAAACTGATCTTAAAAAATTTAAATGAAACATTAATTGCTATCTTCTGTCCTTTTTTTCTGAATATTTTTTCAGTTTCGTTCACTCTTAGTAATCCCTTGCATCTTAGTGGTTTTATCACCTTACTTTGTGTGAAATGATAAAAGTAAAAAACAAAACAATTTTTCAGTATTAACTTATTTTTTTAATTTTTAATTTTTTTAAGAAATGAATTTATAATTTTGTTTGAGAAATCTTAAAAACTATAAATCCCAATATTATGAATATTGCTTTAATTCTTTTTGCCTTATTTTTGTCACATTCTCTTGCATTTCTCAGATTTTGTTATTCTTTGACTGTCAAGCTTCATTAATCAGAAAACAAGAAAAATCCACAAAAAGTTCTTCTTTTTTTATCAATCTGTTTTGCTAAAGAGCAGCAAGAATAAAAAATACCTTCACAATGACAATAAATGCAGCAGTTACTGCCCTTGAAAAAATTCAGATTATAACTTCTAATATGAACAGGTGCTGAAAAGTTCTCGGCCTGATCCACTCAAGATCTGACCAACCAGAGGACAATTTTTTTTTTTTTTTTTAATCTGTAGTTTAAACTAAAAACTTTTCAGCACCTTATTCATGTAATAAATAAAACATTGTGGGTGATGAAAAGACTTTATACATTTCAGACTGTTGTCTTCATCTTTATTCCTATATACGCAACGTTTCGGTTATTGTACACTCCTCAAGGACACATGACCCAGTGGATAAAAGTGATCCTAAAAGTGTCTTTGCCCCCAAGAGTTATGAGTTCAATACCTGGCTACAGCAGAAGGAACAAAAACTTGGAGGGTTGAATTACCAAGGGGAATTAACTGAAACTTAGATATCAGAGGCATGGAACTAGAACAATCTACTTAAAAGGTTCAGTTCAAAATTCCAATTAATATCATCTAAACAAGACCTGAGCATGCAGTGGCCAAAATGTTGTGAATAAATATGAAGAGAACAGTGTGAATGATGTAAATAGCATAAATATTTACAATGCCTCACATTGGAAATATAGACAGGTGTTGAAAAGAATATACTTCAAAGGTTAATTCGAATCTTGTCTAATGGTGAAGCACGTTCATTGGCCTCTTAACTGATATCAAATCTATTTGCCTACATGCATATTCTCTTGATACATTGCTCTGCTTGCTTAAAATAATAAAATTAGAAATAAATTATCATTAATTATTGCTTCTTCTGAACAATTTAAAGGCAGGTACAATTTCAAAGATGTCTCTCATGAAGTCGGCAATATTTTTAAACATTTTGTCATGATTCAAGATAGCAAAACATTTTGTTTAAACACATGACATGGATATCATTACTAATATAGTTATCATTTTTGAAGAACTTGGGATTGCAGGTTTGATGTGTGAAATTCTCCAAGATATAAAATGTATATATTGGTTAACTTTCTTGTCATTGGGGCATCTTCACCAATTCGCTAGCTGGTTATTCATTATGTGCATTTAGAATATTATGCAGTTCATACTTAATCACATTTTTCTAAATAAGCAAAACTTCTGAAACTATCAGAAAAGCTAGAATAGCAGTTAAGTTGCAAAATATTCATACACTGTTATCATCTCTGGCATCATCAAGATCCATATGGTGTGTCAGATGTGGTTTTACCAGATTACTCATGGTTACATGATGATACATTTAACTCAACAGCTAACCGCTTCATCTTACCTTTTAAAATGCTCTGTAAATCAGTACGTGTTGGTTAATAAAGAAAAACATTTAATGGGAATCAAGTAAACATATTGTGCTTATGCTTCACATCACAAGAAACACTTGTTATATTTATTGTAGCTTTTGACTGAGGCTAAAGGTCTTATAATAAGCTTATAATACAAATGCACAAAAGACAAGTCAAAATGCTTTACCATGGTTTTGAAATGCCTAAAGAATAAGTTCGACATAAAATTGAACATTTTCCAACTTAACTGCTATTCTAGTTTTTGTTATTTCTGATAGTTTCAAAGACCTTAAATTTATTTTAACTTTGTTAAACAAGTGAATGGAAATCTCACACACACACACACACAAAGTGCAATGTATAAATTGTGGTCTAAATGACGCAAAAATGAAAATAACACTGACATCTCATTTTAACAGATATATCTATCAAAATTACACAAAAATATCTTGAAATATTAAAGAGTAGATTTATTAAATAAAACCACCATTGGCTTCAACCACAACCTCCAGATGACTTTGGAATCTGCAACTCTTTTTGATTCTCTCCTTATTGGTGAATGCTGCCATATTCCTTAACTTCAGTTCATCTTTGGTGTTACAAGGAGTTTTGTTGGGTCTCTCGTTCATCTGCACCCCACCCATAATAATGAAGGGAGTTGCAGTCTGGGGAATTAGGTAACCAGATGTAAGGGGGTGATGTTGCAGAAATTGTCTGACAGCCATGACTGGGTTCTCTTGCTTGTGTGACATTGTGCATGGTCCTGTTGCCAGACAGGAACTTCCAGCAGCCACCCTCTTGATCCAAACCAGCACTACCTCCTCAATACACATGATGTTGGCCTCTGTATTGAGTCTTAGACCCTGTGGAAAGATGAATGGAGGCATAAAGTCACCGTCACTAGTGATCACTCCAAACACCATGATGTTGATTGGATATATTTTCCAACTGTTTCCAAATCTTCTGCACTGTCCTCAACTTGACACCCAAACACTCTCCAATATTCATATTGGAGCTTTTGGCATGAATGCCAAGTAATACAGTATGTCGTTTCCAAATTTCTGGCAGAGTGAATTGCGTCATGTTGCTCTTTTTCTTACAGACAGTGCCTAACTGACCCCACTAAACTGTGCAGTCGACAAAATTAAATACAATGTGCATGCAGAAAATTAAAAATCTAAAATGTCAACAATTTACCCATCGCACCCGCTGTATATATAATTTCTAAACAATTAGTGGATTTTATTTTTTAATCTGACATCTTTTTATTTCAAATGTTATTTTTTGTGCATACCTGTATTTGAGTAAATGTCTTTTCTTTTTTATTTTGCATTATTCAAACTGTGAAGGTCGGTAGATGAAATAAAGTGTTTCAAATAAAAATTCACTGTCTACTCAAATACGGGATCCACTAAAAATAAAGAAAAAAACTAATGTTTCAAATAAAAATAAAAAACTACATTCAATTTAATCTCTCAAATTGCAAGTCTGCAATAAAATGAACAAATAGATAAAACCTCTCTAGCCTCTTATTTCATCAGTTAAAGTGCATTGCTGTTATTGTTAACTCTTTGACACCATACACATGCACACTATATAGATTTTCAACTGTGACCCCCATAGCTGTTATGAAGCCGCCTCCTCTTTTCTATTTTATTTTGTTTGTGACAACAAAGGCAATAAAGTTTTACTTGAAGAATTTTTGTTTTCTGTGCTGTCATAAAATAAAATCAGAATCCAGATTGGACTGAATTTAGTAGGTTTTGTAAAAAGGTAATTGTTTGCACTTCCCTACCAGTCTCGACCAATCACAGCCAATTGTTAAAATGTGTTAATCTTTTCTTTCTTTCTTTCAATTTACACATCATTGTCATTTGTTTCTACTTGGAATGAATTAATGTTCACTTGCTACCTATTTTCTACATTTGTTAACTTTAGTTTTTGAATCATTCACTCTGGTCAAGTCAATAAGTTAAGATTTTATTGGTTAACTTAGTGACCAGTAAATAAACTTGTCATATATATAAACCCCCACCCCACCCCAGGTTAACCTATTTTATTTGGCTCAGTGCCTGGCATCCACGTGTGAATTTTCACTGAAAGATAAATTCTCAAACCACAAGCATTTATAAGGATGTTGGATTTAAAAATTCAATTTAATTCACAATATTCTGTGGCTTCATAAAAATCCTGGGGGGCTTTATTTTATAAAAATATTACTGCTATTTATTTATTTTTATTCTATATTTTCAATAAATTATCAATAATGGAGTGAAGCCATAAATTTCCAGAGTTTTAAGCATGATAAATTGAATTGGGGTGTGTTTTGCACACACACACACACACACACACACAGTAGGATCTCCCTTGGTGGATTAGGTTCCCCTTGCCAACCAATGTAGGTATGCTCTTGAAATTTGTTCATACCCCCCCCCCCAATTCTCCAGTTTGAATTATGGAGCTGTAAAAATTAAATTAAAAAAAAAAAACAAAAAACATTTCAATAGTCAATGAAAGAAACTCCTATTCAAGTTGATTTGAGCTTTTCCCCTTAAGATCTAGTGAATCAATCTTTAAAAAGTTTTAGTTTTATGTTTTTAACATAAAACTGTTGATTAGGCCTTTAACTGTAATTACAGCTTGCTTGGGTGCTAACGACTTATTTATATAATTTCTTAATGCAACACTTTTGAAAAGCTATTATGAAAATGTATCTAATTTCTAACCCCCTTCTAATTTAACTTATCCTAAAAGTACAAATTTGTTTATTGTTTAAGCTTACAGTGATATGGGCATGTGGCCAAGTGGTTAGACTTAAGTTCCAATCTCAATCTGGTTGATTTGTTACTTCTTGATAATATCAGACTAGGTTGAGAAGTGCCTGAAAACTATGCCACAGGTTGATCCAAACCATGGGAGTGAAATTCAGTAGATGAAACTGAAAAAAGTTGATTGTTGTATTGGGAAAAAAGATCGCAAATCATTGTGACTGAAGATTTAAGTGCACTTCAACTGTTCAAATCATGTCAGATTATGTGATCTCTCTTAGAAACTCTAACTCGGAACAACTCGGCATAGTTGCAGAGTATAAACTACTGCGGCTTTACTCTGAGACGGTTGAAGAAACACAAATGTGCCTGGGCAGGCATCTGCTATATGGATTAGCTCTCCACCCAAGTAGACACTATTGTTCTTGTCAAATTAATAACTTATTTTTTGTTTGATTTTCTTTACTGTCATTTCGTAATATAAATAAATGTGCCTTTGCTTTAAAAATGATTTTGAGCAGTTTCAATTTATTTTTGTACCACCAATAAATTTTCAGAACTTATTCACAAATGAATTAAATTATTTTTGAAATATTTATTAGAAAATTTTTTTTTTTTTTTTTAACATATTTTACCCCCCACTTACTTAATTTCATGAAATTTGAAGAAATTAAATTTCAATCCCAAATTTATTTTATTAGTTATTGGAGAATGTAAATCAATTTTTTTTTTTTTTTCTTCTTTCAAACTACTAATCATTAAGTGAAAATCTGCACCAAATCAAAATAAGAAATGAACTTCAACTATCTAATTTAATTAGAAAAGCTGTTAATTGCTTTTATAAATTAAATTTATTAAGGACACTATTGTCTTAAGAAATTTTTTTTCAATGAATAATGAATTTTTACAAGAATTGTTTTCATTTTTAAAAATTTTAATTACAATAATTTATATTATTATAAATCGTTTAAAATTCTGCATTACTTCCCTCCAGTTAGGTGATATTGTTATTAAGTGAAAATTATATTTACAAAACAAAATTTGAAAAGCTCAGTAAAAGTTGTTTACACCCAATATGTAAAAAAAAAAAAAAAAAAAAAAAAAAAAAATTATTTTTTTTATGTATATGTAATGTGCCCCTGTTTGCATGTATGGTTGACCATACATGACATAATCAGAAAATAAGAGCAATAACTATAGTAAATTTAAATTCAGCATTCCTAAAATTAGATTACTGAACATTTTACATCTTTTTAAGATTAGTGAGCACTTAAAAATTATATAAAAAAAAGTGTTCACACGTCATTTTCTTAAATTATGTTTTAACAGATAGTCTCCAGAACAATGTCAACACCTCATAAATCATTTCATGAGTGATTTATGAGGTGTTGACAGGTGTTGACAAGCACTTAAATTGCTATTGTATGTTTTAAAAATCTATTTCTCTGCTATTTTCAACTAAAATTAAATAATATTTTTTCAAATCAGATTAATTATACTTTGAATCTGCTAATATTCCTCAAATAAAGTTTCAGAAAAGTATATTTTAATTTTGGAAGATGTTTTTAATAAAGAAAAATTAATTGTGATAACGGATGATTAAAAAGATCAGCTATTTTTAGCCTCTGTTTGAAATACACTACAGAGTATTTTGCTTACTGGAAATAGTAAAATTAATCCTTTTAACTTTACATTAAAGCGAAAATGAAAGCTTCATGAAAATTCATGTAAACCTTGGTTATACCGAATTATTGGAACTACCAAAATTTATTTCTCTATTTTTCTCATTTCATTTCTCAGCAGTTTTAAATCTGACATCTTTTTCAAATGAGTTTTTATTTTGTGGTACTGCATGTCAAACAGCTGTTAGATAATTTTTATTTCTAATATTATTTGCAAAAAACTCCTTTAAAAAAAGCTGGTAATGAAAAAAAAAAAAAAAAAGTAAACTTTAAACCTGCAATTTCTTTTATAAATAAAAGATGAAAATTACTTTTTTTTTTCTTTCTTTCTAAAGTTGTAAAAAGAAAAAAAAACACTTGTGTCTTTTATTCATTTTCTAAGGGAAGAAATAAATTCTTTTCACAAAACAGGTAAAAGAAATTGCAAAAAGAAAAAGCTTTAAACAAAAAAGGATATTTAACTGTATGTTTCCTTAGGAAATTACTTTTACCTGTCTGTAAAAGTGAAATGTATTCTTCATAGAAGTTCACAAGGCAACTTTGCATTTCAATAGCTTTTAATCAATCTGTTTGACAGAGTTACAGCTCATCAAGATTTGATTTGATTTTTTTATTTTATTTATTTATTTATTTTTTTGTGTAAGTCAATTGCTAAGAATTCACACTGAGAAAATGAAGTCAACTTTTTTTTTCTCTTTCTAAAACTCTGAGTGGGGATCTCATTCTCCAATGTCATTTTTCAATCTAATTGATTGTTAAGTTTCCACTCCATCCATCATCTACCCTTATGAGTTTCTCCTCCTCCTTTCATATTTACATTAATTCTTGCAGTGATATACACATCGTCACCAGCACACGTTTGTATTCTATTTATTTGAACTTTATTGAGACTGGAAAAGAAAGTTCTAATACTTCTAGTGTGTGGAGAGGGGGGGCTAAATTTATTTATTTTTTATACTAATGGTTCTTAGAAATTTGAAAGTCTTACCATATTCAACATTTTGAAAGGAGGGGTGAGATGATGAGCCTGGTATCTGGGGAAAGTGGTTTGATCAAGTGAATAATGTCCACACAGATGATACTAGGAGAATGTGAATGGAGGTGGGTTGGTTTTTTTTTTCCTCCCCCCTCCCAGAATATTGTTTAATATGTAGCTGAATTTCCCCCACCCAGCTTTTAGTTTGTGCATTTCCAAGCTCCTTCTCCCCCTCCATGTTCTCTTACTTTCCTTTCAGTCTTACCTACATACCTATTCCCACTATATGGCTACAAAAGTTATACTGCCCCCATTCCAGAAGCCCCCCCCCCCCCATGTTGTTTTCATAATACAAGTGGGCGTTAAGCTTTCGGCCAGAAACTATCTTCGGAGTCACATTATTATTGAAGGAAACTCCTTGTTTAACACAATCACTAAGAAAACAGTTTGTAGATACTTTGCATGTGTGGCTCATCTCATAATGATGTTCTGGAATTATTTTAAAGCTGAACTGTTGAATAGTATACTAGTAAAATTCCTAATACTGCAGGGTACAAATATTTACAGCACACTTGGGATTCATATCTGAAATCTGTCATCTTTTGACTAACTTCCAGGCTGCATACTCTCTTCTCCAATTTAATTCTCATGTTTTTCTCACCTCCTTTTATTCACCCTCCAACCTCAAAAATCTGCACCAGACCCAGATGTGAATATATATTTTTCTTTTCATTTTTTACCAACCTTAGTAATGTGCCCTAGAATTTATCACCTTTGAGATTAATATTGAATCTCCATTTACTTGCATAATAATTTTAACAGTTTTTATTTTATTTAGTCTTTTTTTTCATTTCTTTCAAATTGCATTAAGTCTAGAATGAGATATATATGATATAAAATTAAAAATGTTACAGTACAGCTTGCAGCAAAGTTGTCACATGACCCAGCATTAGTATTTTGCATTTTCATGAAAAGATTTTTATGACCTTGAAAAATACTGTTGAGTTTTAAATGATTTTAATTCCAATTGGAATGAAGTAAGATTCTTAATTTTTGACAAAAAGCAAAACTAAGATGAAAGTAAATACTAGATTTACTTTCATCTTAGTTGCTTTTTGTCATTGAATTTCTCCAAGATATACTTTTTATTTTCCTTTCCTCATCTCAGATACTGTGTTGTCTAGTCACTGCTGTAAATTGACCACCTGAATAAAATTTTGGCTAAAGAACCTAATTTGCCCTAATTAACCCATAGCTTGGAGGAGAAGAGATTGATTCATAACCTAAGAGCATTTGTGTGTAAGTGAATGTGTGTATAATAAAAAAAAAAATTCTTAAGTAGAATTTGAACTTGGATTTGGTGATTTCTTGTTCCAAATCACTAACAATATTATACTACCTACATATCTATATTCATCTAATATAAAATTGAAACAAAAATATAGGATTTTTATTTTTTTATTTTTTTTTTTGCTTTTGAGCTTATTAATTTTTTCTTTTATACTATGTAGCAACTTTTGCATGCATATAAATTTTTATCTTTTAATTAAAATCAGTTTTTATTTTACTTGACGATAAATACAATCTATTAAACACTATTGATAAAACAAAATTAGCTTTATCGCATGCTAAATATAAAATACCAAGTTGAATGTCAGAAGAATGACTAGATATAAATATCAGTTAAGGCTTATTTTTTAATTATTTTTACAGAAACAAATATACATAACCCATTTTAATATCAGTGTGTCTCTCAACTGTTAAAATGTAGTATTATTCATGTAGCTTCCTCTATTATATATTAATACTTGTTTTACATTTGATTCTTCCATTATTACTTGCTTGATAGGAAGCTCCCAAAATGAACCTGCCAAAAATAAAAATCTACTGTACTCTCTTTATGGTGCATTCATTTTGGGACACCCTGTATATGTTAGAATCATTACTCATTTATCACTACAGAACTTGTGAGTCTTCAGTTATCTGAGAAGCCATATAGTGTGTGTGTGTGTGTGTGTGTGTCTATCTAACCTCCCACTATCACCATTCTGCTTCTTTCCTCTCTGCCTTCCACCCTTGAATAATACACATGGCATCTGCCTGACCAGTACTTCCTTCCATGTTTTTCCTAGCCTCTCTTGCTCAAGTCAGTCATCTTTTGGTAACACAATCTAGACAGCTTTCTGACTACAAATTCCCTCATTTCCATTCCTAGCACTAAAACTCACATATGCACACTGGCTTTTCTCTTCTTCTCTCTCTCTCTCTCTCTCTCTCTCTCTCAATCAAATAATGTTTGTTTTTTTTTCCCTTTTCCCCCGCCCCCTCCTTATTTTTCTTAGGCTTTGTGTGAATATATCTTAACCATGGAAAATATTCAGCTAGACTATTAGTCAAAATTTAATATCATTGGAAAAATGTTTTAAACCATATTCTTCCCATTTGGGAATGTTAATAGAAACAACAACAACAACAAAAAAAAAGGTCTATATCTTTTTAATTATTTAAAATCCGAATGAAGCAGAATCTTTCTTACCTCCACCAGTTTGCAGGATCAACTAATTCTAGTATTCCTGAAAACGGCAAGAAAGTTAGATTTGTGAAGGAAGGAAAGGATTTTTCAAAAAAAGATTCCATTTGTGCGTAGGGAAAGTTTGTAGAACCTTGCCATCGACGTGTAAACATTCAAAAATGGCATAAATAACAATATAACAAGGAATTAAAAAAAATCCCCCCCCCCAAAAAAAAAACTTCACAAAAATATTGAAAATGTGGTGGGTGCAAAAGATTTTGCATTTGGCTTCTACCCTATATTTTGGTTCATGTCTCCTTCAATGATTAATATTTTAAGAAAATGCAACATTTATGTTAATATTTTCATTTATTTTACTATTTAAACTCATTTTTTCCCTTGTGGCTTTATTGCCTTACTTGGGGGAAATAATTAAAAAGGAAAATGTAATATCAACTTTGAGGATGTCTGATATTCATTTTTTTTGTCATAGCACAAGCAAATGATTACACCCCATAATTAAAAAAACAAAAAAACGAAACAAACTTCATTTTTTAATTTTGGAGCATTTTTATTGAATATTTTTAACTATTTTATTACTAATTTTATTCCATTTTATAATTGTTGCTTTTTGTACCTACATTTTAGGTCAATACAGTCTTCAATAATCAATATATTTAGATTTGTTATTAGTTTTATTCCATCTTTTTGTTACTTTTTACAAAAACACTCATTCATACTGCTACCAGCATCTCTAGGTTTTCGTTGTTGATTATCGACATTTGTTAAATGTTGGATTGCATGTAGCAATGCTGTTTGTCTAAAGAGAATGTGGGGAAAGTCTTGATATTTTCAGGGTTTTTTTTTTTTTTTTTTTTTTTTTTTGTGGAGATGTTTTTGAAATCTGTCAAAAATAAGTAAATATTAATCATGATATGTGAAGGCCAGCTGTACTTTTCACTTAATTTCATATCTGTTAATTTTAGCTTCATCTACTATAAAAGGTTATGAAGCCCATGCAGTAAGTGTATTCAACTCGCTATTCCATGCGCTCGTGCAGTAGAGAGTCAAGTGGATATTGGTGATTTTCAAGCCTTCTTGATAAGTTTCAACTCTGTTGTTCTGCAACTTTTTTAATGTTATTTGTAGTTAAAGGGATAGTGAAAAGAGTTTGGAAACTTTGCTCACAAGTGAAGAGACAAAATTCCTGAAAAGAGCTTAAATTTTGCATTTAAACGATGTAAACTTCCTTTTGAACTGCTTATTTCTTATATATATAAAATTAGGAAATCAACTGATTTTGCTACCTTCGTTTCAACCTTTTGGTATCTTCAGGCAATTTCAGTAACACTTTTTTTAAAAAAATTTATTTTATCCCCCCCCCTCCTCGTTTTCTCCTCCCCTCACATTATGCGCTTCTTCATTTTCTTAATGTTCATAAATTTTTATTAAAAAAAAAAATAAAGCATTAGGAAATCAATTTACCATAAAGTTGAAACCAAGGCAGCAGAATCTGTTGATTTTTCTATACTTAAAAGCTCTTCATATTAAATTTTTATCTTTTTTTTTTCTGTGTATTGTTCACTTTTTTTTAATACTACTGTTTTCTGGCCTAATTCAACTCTGACCACTATCTTCTTTTTATTTACACACACACACACACACACACACACACACATATCATTGGCTCTACTTTTTGGTAAATCTTATTTCTTGCTCTAGAGGGGGGGGGCTAGATTAGATGTCGACCACCTGCCCATGTGGAAGGTTGTACTGGGTTACATGTTACCAGTAACAGGCCTAAGCCTCTGATCTGACTGCAGAAGATGAATTTTTTTGTTATAGGGGAAAAAGCTAATGAATGTCTGAATGAAATATGCTTGATAGACACACTTGTTTTGAAGTGAGTAGTTTGTGCACCCAACCATAACCCAATTGAAAACTTATGGGTGCATTCTGAAGATGGCAATTTACCAGCAAAGATGGACTTCATACAAAACTTCCAATACAGCATCCCAGTCTGTTTCAGAAAGAGAGAGATTGAGATTGATAAAACTTGTTCCACAACATGGAGAAAACATTTCACATTAATATTGTCTTAAACAGTTTTCAATATTTTATTTTAACATTGTTAGTTTCACTCACCTGGTTAAGTGAAGTTTTCAAAATCCATTAAAATTAAAAAAAGCAAACTAACCTCATTACAAGAATGTTACATGGTGTACAGAGAATCCCATGAACAGAAAATGTGAGAAATGAGGAATTTTGTAGGAAAATGGAAACAAAACAGACACTTATGCTTGGAATCAGAAAGAAACAATTGAAATTTCTAAGACGCATAATGAGAGAAAAAAGGTTTGCAGAATTTGACACTCACAAGACAGGAAAGTAGTGAGTAACCTAGCTCTGAGCTTGTGTAAATGGTTGGCAGAACAGGGATTAGGAAAGATAGCAAAAAGACAGGGTTTTTTGGATTTTTTTTTTTTCTTTTAGGGTCACAAAAGACAAGAAATGGAGAGTTATGGTTGTTCAAATCCTGAAGGATCATGGGACACAAAATGTGAAATATTCTGCACATTAATTGTGCAAATATTGGTTTCTTAAAAGTTGCAAAAAATTACAAGTTGCTCATAATTCATGATGTGTGATAAGTTCTCAGCCAAACCTGCTTTCCAAAATCTAAATATCAGAATTTTTTTTATTTGTTTTTTAATCTCATCTAGGTTAGACCTAGAAGTTTTTAGCATGTTTTTACGAGCATGTATTCACATAGGTTCTCGCTCTCTCTCTCGCGCGCTCTCTCTCTCTCTCTCTCACTCTCGCGCTCTCTCTCTCTCTCTCGCTCACAACAGATCATAAAGAAGACCTAAGATATTTAATGCAAAAAGTTAGTATAAAAAAATTGTACATGTTCCATTTCAAAGACACAGGAGAACTCCTATACATGTGTTGTTTTTTTTTTCTTCTTCTTCTTTCCTTTTGGCTGTCATGTCTCCGATGTCTATTGTATGGCCACTACTAGGTCTCCTTGATATCACAGATATAGTGTAGTCAAATCAGTTCAATATTCAGGTGGGTCACATGGGCCATGTAGGAGGGAGTAGAGAAAATTCTTGAAGAAATATACAGCTTCGTCTTTGATGCACAGAGCTTGACCCACTGTGTACATTAGCTGTGGTGCCTTTCAGAAAGAAATGTTACCCATGACCCCATTATAAACTGTGAAATTGATGTCTCTATCATATCACGTCCCCCTCCATGTTGTCCATCTTTAGTTCTTCCTGTTCAGTTGGCTACTTTCCAGAAGCTAGCTATTTCCGAGTGTCTGTCTGGTTGGTGGATAATGCTACAAGCACAATAGGTATTGTCATTTCCTGTATCAAATCAGAAGTTGCCATGTTAATGCTCTTGATTATGTCTGAAAGAGAAATGAAAATGGTGAAATTTGGTTCATGCTGCAGTACATTAGGTAGGCTTTAATCTATGGTTTGCTGAAAGGTGTGTCTTCAAATACCCGGTGCATATATATATATATATATATATATATATATATATATATATGATATATATATATATATATGATATATATATATAGTCTGCCTGTAAATTTATATATTCCTTTTCTTATGGGTATGAGTGTTCTATTCTAAGTATTGTTAAAAGCTTTTTAATACACATAAAAATAACACGATTTAATTTTTAATTACCAATTTTGTTACTGAGTAAATCGGTTGAGTGTTTATATATCTACATATAGTTTTTATACACACACACACACACACACACACGGTGTAGCAGCAGAATTGTCCACTTGTTAGATTAAGCTTTGAATCATTGTATCTTAGAAATGATTAAAGATATCTTGCTGGAATTATCTGAGGTTTTTTTATAACACTATTGAACTCTACTTTGAACAATAAGAATGGATTTAGCTCTAAGTTGAAATGATGATCCCTCTTCCAGTTGTGGCCTCCTGATCCAGTTTTCCTCTCTACTGTTCCCACTTTTTAAAACTTCTTTTCTGTTTTCTTGGGCACCTCGAAGCAGTGTAATGGCTAGCCAGCTTGTCTCGCTAGAACAATTACGACTAAGTAGTGAGTTTGATCTTCAGTGGGTGCCCTATACATTCGGCCTTGTGCCACATCTATGCTTGCTTGGAAAATCGCTATTCTCTTGATGGTTCTTGTATACAATTTGAAGATGAAAGCCAGAGTATGAATGTTGGTATCATTACTGAAGGCCTAAATGATCTTTTTCCTCTCACCCTTTTTCAGTTGAGAAGACGTAATGGAGCTGACACAAAATGATTTTAATCTGTCCTTTTCCTAGCTGAATAACTCAAAGGGTTTATCAGTGATTCTTATGACAAAGATATTAAACATTTTGTGGGATGGACAATTATGCTGCTACAGGATTTTGCTGTTATACCCCAGCATATACAGTACGACTCAAAAGAGTTTGCAAATCCTGATATTTTACATTTTCTCTTATAAAATCTGCTTTTATAGACAAAAGTTGAATATTTTAATTCCTTACTGCTTGCCCAATACCCAAACATTACATCTTAGAATAAATCGCAAAAATTAGCCTTATTCATGATTGTTTTTTTATTAAGGAAATAATATTGACTCAGAAGTTTTTGCAAACTTTAATTTCAATGCAAAAAAATTGGTCCTGTTCAAATCAATTTTACAAAATAGTGAAAAGGTGTATTCTGTATTATATACGAATGAAAGTTGCTATGGCTTTGTTTAGATATCAGTGTATGAAAACACAAGAAGCAGATTAATATTTAATTTTTCGACCATCATTCTTAAGAAGCTCAATAAGTTGTTTATTGACTGATGAAGTGAATTTCCTAACTTCACTGGCTGTAATTTTAGAACAAACTTCCAAAATGCACTTCCACAGGTGGTCCTTGTTAGAAAATTGTGGTCCATTTTCATAAACTCTCTGCTTTACCATGGCCCAAAGGTTCTCCATAGGGTTTAAATCAGGACTCTGTGGTGACCATACCATAATCTTGTCCCCTGTAAAACCTTGATTTGCCAACCACTCTTTGGTGAAGCATGCTGCATGACTGGGGTGGGGCATTATCTTGCTGATAAATAAGATTACTTTGGAACTCATCATTTTGTGAATTCAACCAGGGTATGAAATTTTCTTTTAAAAATTGGCAATAGCTGAATTCAGTTTGAGTCCATCACTCCAGCACCATCACCTTGTTGGTGTTTAAAACGCTAGCGAGGAGTTCCCGCATGAATGAGCCAACCTCTTTTCCAGCCATCAAGACCGTCTCATGTAGCTTGGACTTCATCTGTCCAAATTACTCTTTGGAAATCAATTTTTAAGTAATTGTTTGCCCATTCTAACCTCTTCAGGCGATTCATTTTGCTTGACGGAGGGCAGGCAATTGGAGAACGTTGTTTTGCCATACTACGCAGGATGCGATTTCGTGTTGCTTGCAATACACTTCTTCAATGCCAGCTTGCTTAAAAATCTCTTTGCTGCTGCTGTGAGAGGTCTGTTTGAGCACTCTTTTAATTTTCTTTAAATCTCTCTTGTTAACAGCACGTGGGCGACCACCCTTGTGCTTCTTGTGCTCTACTTTACCATCATTTGACATTGCTTCACTGTGCGATGATCTCGTTTAATTATTTTTGCTATTTCCAGTATGGTTTTATCATTTGAGAGTTATTTTGATATTCTGGCTTTTTCATCAGCAGTAAGAATCTTCCCATGTGCCGTTATTTTAAAATTTATGATTTCTGCAAACAATTTTGATTCACCTGAAATATATAGAAATCCTTAAATAATAATATGGAAATTTCTGTTAATTAAACCTTTATATCATGTTGGACATGTCATTTTTTATTATATATATTTATTCCAATGTTTACACAAGCCATTACAATTGTTTAAATTTGTATATTCTAGAAATGTTATAGGTGCAAAGACTTTTGAGTCACACTAATTGTTATTTATTTGCTTTTTATACACACACACACACACACACACACACACACACACACACACACACACACACACATAATAAATGTCAGTCTGTCAATGTGTCACATGTTTTCAACTTTACTCCTAGAGGCCATAGCCCAACATGTGATACCATTTTGGAACCTGGCTGACTCTGTGAGCAAATTAAGAAAACATTCCAGACTGAATCTGGGCCTACAATCCTGAAATTTTGGATTCCTAAGTTTTCATTACTGCAATTGTTTTTATTTATTTATTTTTTTTTTTTTATTAATTTTTGTGACAAAGCTTTTTGTGCGATGATGTTTAACTTGGAAATAAATTTGGGAATAATCAGAATTAATTGTGAAATCCAACGAAAGTCACCCATGAAATAAAAATAATTGTTTGTACAGAAAGTAAGGACCTACATACATCAAATTGTCTTTAAATTAAGTAGTGACAGAAGAATTATCGTTGAAGTTTTAAAAGGTAAGCTTAAGTATTAATGCAATACTTAAATGCAGCGACCCTTTTTGAGTTCTTCTGGAGTTTATTGTTGCCTATTACTTGTGCTTATGTTCCTCTACTCCTTCCTACCTGTTTTAATGAAGGCCCAATCAAGAGCCTTCCGCAGGAGGTAATTTAAATGCCACCCTATAGGACATTTTTTAAGTTATATGATGTGAGTAATTCTAAATTTTTGATACCTCAGGTTTAAAATGAATTTCTAAAAATGAAAAGCTTTTCTCAAAGCATTCATTTTAGCTTAAATTGAAAGCTAATGGATTAAATTTACTATTTCTGGTAAGCAATGTATTCTGGTGTATTTCAAATAGAAATTATATTGATTAAAATCTCTGCATTTTGGTTGCTTTCAGAAAATCATTTAAAATCGGCCATTTTTGACACTTTGTAAACAAGTTAATTTTTTGTTTTAAAAATCTCTCAAAAATAAAATACTTTTCTGAGACTTTATTTGAGGAATATTAGCTTATTTAAAGTATAATTAATCTGATTTGAAAAAATATTATTTACTTTAAGTTGAAAATAATGGAGAAATGGACTTTTCAAACAAACAGAAGCAGTGATTTTTGTGCTTCTCATCGTTCATCAACCACTTAACAAGTGCTGGTATGTGTTGATCGATTTATTTGTTCTGCCATCGAGACTTTCTGTTAAAACAGAATTTAAGAAAATGATGGGTGACTGCCTTTTTTAAATAATTTTTAAGGATTGTTAACTTAAAATTTAACTTATTTTCTGATAATGTCGTGTATGGTCGACCATACTTTAATACAGGGGCACGTTATGTAATATTTTATATGCATAAAAAAAATTTAAAATTATTTTTGAAATCTTGGAGCAAAATACTTTCTATTAAGTTTTTTAATTTTTGATTTTTAACTATAACTCTCAGAAATGCACAAACACTAAATATATTTAAAAAAAAAAATAGAGGAACCCATATAGGAGTGTGAGTGTACAAACATAAATACAGACACACATATTTGTATGTAAGTAGGCGCATGCACATGAACAGGCTCACACATGAACATTCACCTGCACAAAAACACACACTATAACCTAAATGAAATGGTTAAAATAATATCAAAGTTAAGAAGCATACTAAACATAAACCAATGAAAAAATACGAAAGAAACAATTGGTTTACCAACATCACCAACAAAAATAACTGTTCTTTCATACAAGTAAATGCAAGTATCAAACGTTAAAAGTTAAAAAAAATATAACCTACTAAAATATATTAAGACACTAGGCAAAGTTAAATAATACAACCCATCAAACACACACACACACACACACACGAAAATCCAACCCTAACCTAAATTAAATGGTCAACAGTAAACCAGAGACTAACAGAGGTGAGGAAAGAATAAGAGAAAAAATGAGAAAGAGGAGGGAATAGTAAGAAAAATCAATCAATATCTATCAAGCAAAAAAAAAAAGAAAAAGAAACAAATATACTAATACCACAATAAAAGTACAAGAGAATTGAGAAATGACAGCAGTTTACCTTTCTGCCAACAACTGGTCATACCTATATAGCCACGAAACTCTAAACGTGAAAAAAAAAAAACCTTTTTATATAACTTCTATTAATCCACTATCTCTATTTTCAATATTGAGCACCTTGTCACAAAGCCTGCCTGCCTTAAGTGCTTCATCAGTAAACCACTGAAAAACCAACAATTTTGGCTTCAGAAGCAGTATTTCAAATTTACGCACACATGTATGTGTGTTGGGACAATTAATCGGAATCTTAAATATTGGAAGTTTTTGGCGTATTGCATTTGGCATAAGAATTTTTAACCAATTCCAAAAATGATTCTTTGGATTTTTTTTCATTTAAAACTTAATTTTCCATTCCTGGTACTAATGATAAAAAATATATAAATATTTATTGATTTTAAACTATCAATAACTCAAATCAATAGATCATAACACTTCAGTTAAGTCTGATGTAAATTTATTTTACTCTAGAAAAAAAATGTCTGCAAGTTTTTACTCAGTTCTTGAAATTTCTATAAAGTTTGCTAGATTTTAAAGTCTGTTTCAATTCAAAATTAAATTTTTATTAATTTCTTTTTAAATATTGTGAATTCTCCCATTTAATATAAATTATTTAATAATTATATTTAAATTATGTAATATAAACACAAAATGAATTTATTTTATTGTTCTGCAAAGCTCTCTCTTAAGACAACTTTTATCATTATTATTATTATTTTTAATTTATTAAAAAAAGAAAGAAAAAAAAGCTTTCGAAATGGACTTACATCTTTATTTACTTAAAAAGAAATAAACAAACTTTTATTTGAAGTTTCCTGAAAAAAAGCTTTCGCACAAGTTTCTATTAAAAAAACCTAAAATTTAATCTCCACCAAAATTGTATTTAATTTTATTTTACTAATATTTTTGTTTGACATGATTGAACTTTCCTGTATTAAATTATTATGGCACTTAATATACTCTTTTTCTAATTTATTACTTCTCAGAACCAAACAAGATGTAAGTTTTTATAAGTAGAAGTGTATTAAAAAAAAAAGTTATGTGAGTATTAGTATTATGCATGATTAAGCTGTAGTTATTTTCCATTTACAACATTTTTTTAATATTTTAAAAATAAAATGAGTCAAATTTCATCTTTTTATTGATTTTTTATGCACTGTCCTGCAGGATTAGGTACTCCTTGTACTTTAGAAAAATATATGCATGAGTTAAACCACAATACACAGAATCATGCTTTCCTGCTTAGAGTATTATTGTTGCAATATTATATATATATATATATATATATATATATATATATATATATATATATATATATATATAACACAAATTTCCTAGAGTATAGAATCCAGGTAGAACTCAATGTCCAGGACAGAGTAAGAATATAATAAAAAAGGCTCAAAGACTGATGAATTGGATCATGATTATGATTCCAATGTAATAAATTATAACCATGGGATATTAGTGTTTGAGCCTTTTATTATATATAATATATATAATATATATATATATATAATATAATAAGGTGTTTCTTATTTTAGAAGGGCAGGATAAAATTGAATTATCACCACTAAATTTTTTCTATTCATTAAAAAAATGCACATAAAATTTTAAGAAGATTGCATAATATTTAGAGGGTGCCTTTCCTTGTTAAAACTTAAAAGATGGACAGAAAAATATTTTACAATAGCAAACCATTATTAGTTGAATCTTTACAAATTATACACATTAGAAAACTAGAAACATTTTTATCTAACAGTGGAAAATTAAGATTTTAACCAATGTTTATATTCAGATTTCAATTATGGCAAAAAAGGTGTAGTTTTTTTTTTTTTTTTAAGACTTATTATAATCAAAGTAAAGCATTATGCCAACTGTAGCTTGGTACTTAAGTAATTTACATATGGAAATTGTTCTCTTTATTGTATAAACTCTTATCCAATTTTTTAAACAAAAAGGATATCTAACTTTATTTCGTAAGTTTTTGTATTCATTTTTCTACTAAATGTTTTATTAATAAATGTATTTTGTTCATTAAATTTCCCAAAAACCAACTGTAGAGCCTGAAAATAATGAATTTTAATCATTGTAGGTGTCAGAATTAGAACATTATCAGGAGTTGTATTGGAATGGGTAAAAATATTGGTATTGTCCCATCACACACACACACACACATATATATATATATATATATATATATATATATATAGCTTGTGAGTGAGGGGACCTCTGTTGATGGTTTGTTTTTCTCTTATTCCTTTTATTATAATTACTATAACTATATAATATAGTTAATAATTACAATTCTAATTTTGATGTGAGTTAATAATTATCATTGAATATGGTACATATTACTTCCATATGCATTAACACTTCTGCTTATGTTGTTTTTGGCCCTCTACCTAGGATCATTGTAGTATCTGTGTACTCTGCCTTCCTTTCTATTTGCACATGAGTTTGATCACACTGTTCAAGCAATAGAATGTTGGTATAGTTGATATGTCGCTTACTTAGCTCTAGATTCACAAGATTTTATATATATATATATATATATATATATATATATATATAAAGAAATATAGTCTTTAAGGTGTGCTATATTTATGGGATAAAGTGCTCAATATCAGAGATAGTGCAAATATGAAAGTGAACATTGAAAGCAACACTCAGAGGTGACAGGCT